>JAJGOT010000175.1:1445000-1447500 GCA_022457155.1 Cladopsammia gracilis
AGTGATCTTTACCATAAAAAACAATAGTTTGAAAAATTCGAGTTTGAAGACGTACTATTCTTGTGAAAATATCAGAAATGGTAAAGCATAACAGACTGTTATGCTGTCTCCCTGTCATAAAGTCTAAATCATAAAATGGTAAAGAAAGGAATAACATCGTAACTATTTTTGTTGTTGCAAATATAGTATCTTATTGTCAAACGATTCTTAGTTTTTCAAATGTATACGCCCAGACCAACAATACTTAATAAAATATATTTCAAAACAAAACGTGGCGTTTCTTTCATATAATTTCCCTTTCTTGTTATAAATTATAGTTTAATTATTTTTTGCACAGAAGATTTGTTCTGGACGATTTGCCATTCAATGTATGAGTCTATTATTTTAAACTTCATAAAACTGATCTTCGAATAATGGGATTGGAAGCTTTGGCCTCACACAAAAAGAATGTGAATGCGAAGAATCGTGTTCACAAACGACGCTTGGTGTAAATTTTGAGTGGGTGACGTAATGGAAGGAAATTCAAATTGAAAGGGAGACCGAGCATCATTTGCGCAGCCTATGGGCATATGTGTTGAGCTCGATAAGAACATATTCATTACCGATGCTCAAACTGGCTCTGTCAAGCTAATTACCTCAATAAAAGGCATTGTAAACTATCCAGGCCATCTTGGACTCCTGTACAAAGCCTTCTCTGTTCATATGAAACATCAGACAGTACCAAAACGTTCCCTACCCCCAAGCAATCGAGCTTCTGGAAGAACTTGACAGTTACTTGGGAACAACAACAGAAAAAGCATTGTCACATAGCAACGACGGTAGTCAAGGTAAAGTTGGTAAACCAAGCGGTTCTCAAGGAACTATTTCTAATCAGACAAAGCTTTCGGTCAATATGATCTTAAATGGACTGAAAGATCTGGCGGCGTTAGTTAAAGAACATAACCCAAGCTACACCATTGATCTGTACTCCTGTCTGACAGTTCAGGTTGAAAATCTGCACGCAATGAGTCATTTCAAGGACCAGTTCCCCACCGTTTTGCAGTACGCACGGAATCTGGGGAATACCGTATACGAAAGCATTAAACGTGTATTACCCTTAGGCTACCACTACACACACGATAAATCATATTATCCCGTGCTGCGCCAGAGCACTCCACTAAATGGCATTCTGAGGCTGGAGCATCTTAAGGCAATGAGGCAATTAAATAGGCGGAAAAAAAGACCTCATGATTGAGTGGGCGACAACCAATGGAAAAGCTGTACGATAGAGAAGTGTGAGGCAAGAGACCACCATGTTCAAGGCCGGAACATTGCCATTAAACATGTACAGAACGTCAGACTATCCGAAAGATAAAGTCTCAGGCCCAGTCCAAACGTCGAACTTCACATGTGCCGAACCTAATGCAAATGAGCAAAATCTATTGTTCTTGCTCATTTGCATTAGGTTCGGCACATGTGAAGTTCGACGCTTGAACTGGGCCTCATTCAACCCTACACAGTCGAAGAGCAGCCTGTTACTTCTGCTACGACTGCTACGCCTTCTATGTCGCACGAGGCCATTGAAGAGTGTCAAGCAGTAGAGGAAGCTGAGGTAGAAGAGGAGGAAGAGTACGACACTGATTCAGATTCTAACCATCCTACGGCGGACAATAACGAGAGGGTCTGAATGGGGGTACCTCGATAACACTTAACACTTAATGTTTGGGCTCTCTAGCATCATGATAAAACATTTAAATTTTAGGCATTTTAACACTGTCGTACAGTAAAAAAATTCACTGTAATAGTAAATTTCATCCAGATAGAAACAAAAGCGGCCCCAATGATTGTCTAAAACGTCTAAATCGTAACCCCTGAAAGTGTCCACGGCCGCTTACAGAAATCACGATCCGGCTCATCTTGGAATATGTTAGAAAAGCTATAAATAAATGTAGAACAAAGTCCATTCTACACAACTACCAGTTTACCGAAAGATAATCACATATTATCGTCGGTGCCCCGTTGTCTGGAAGCTTTCTTTCATTCTCCGTCTTCAGTGACCCGCAACGGAGATTTCTTAGAACATCAATGAACCCGAGAAACCGACATACTGACGGCGTTTCAAGGGTATCCAATTTAGTTTTGGCACGAGTAAAACTTACCTCATAAATAACAAAAGAGGTATTCAACATGATGGACCTATAAAAACAGAGCTCGAGGTTCGTGTTCGAGTGGTAAATAGCTTGGATGCGGCTTACTAACAGCTCAGACTGAAGTCGTAAAGACAGCAACACCACCTGTTATTCAAAGGTAAGTTGTGCTACTCGAAAGGTATGTGTAATTGAGGAGCTAAAGTGAAGAGTATTTAGATATTGACCGAAGGGGATCAAAAGAACCTGCTAATCGATTCTAGCATGTTTGCGCTATACCGTGTACCCGTGTCGTGCCTGTAGCAGCCTTAAAAGTTTTATGTAGTTATTTAATTAACAAATGCCTCCCACAATCTGAAAGTAAGACCACTCGT
>JAJGOT010000175.1:1452500-1471021 GCA_022457155.1 Cladopsammia gracilis
TTTACTAAATATTTTTGAGACAGATCTGATACGAAACGATAACGTTTTAGTACGTTGAGTCCCTGACCGTATCACAGCAGGAAGATCGCAAAATTTCTCCTGAAACACAGTGTCGTACTCTAAGGGAAGAAATGCCAATGAAACGTGAGGTTAGCATTGTGAACTCAAGGCTTCTTGGCTTTCCTAGATACAGTAGGTGACAAAATTAGTCATACAGAGCTATTGATAGCCTATGCATTTAAAACTCAACTTCTACTTACCAGTAGACTGAGATACGGGGGTCTTAACGGTAAGATGTACGTAAGTATACATTTTGCATAGTTTTTTACATAAGAAGTCGAATCATCAAAGTCTGCAATGTCGCACTTTGGGCATTTATCAACTCCCACTTCAGTCCTCTTAAAGTGCACCTTACCCTCATTTTTTCAGTTTTCTTTTTATCAACTCAATGTACGTTGAGAAATCGAATAGTGAAATATTTCTTGTTTTTAACGTCGCGTTAGTGAGTTACAGAGATTTGAATTTACAAAATGCTAATTAGATGACGTCAAATCAAGACTTTATCATTTTTTCTACTTCAATTTAAAATACGCAGTTCTCAGCTTAAGGATAATCAATTTAAGAAACACTAAATAAAAATTGTTAATAGTCAACTGATTTGTAAAACAATTGGAGGTGGAAACAAGTAGTTGTATAATAAATGAGTCTTGATTTGACGTCATCTTATTAACATTTTGTAAATTTTGTTAATTCAAGCCTCTATAATTCACTAACGCAACGTTAAAAACAAGAAATATTTAACTATTCAACTTTCAACGCACATAGAGTTGATTAAGCGAAAAAAAAAATTGGGGGGTTAGGTGCACTTTAAGCACATACAACACACGCCAGTCTTCCAAACTCCACCTCCCTCACCCAAAAACGAACTGGGGAAAGCACAAACTTACCTACCAGGCCGCGAATGATATTAATAACCTTGAGTCTATAATGTCTGTGATTGTAAATCAATTTCTGACTATTTAAGAAGAAATTCGCAAGTCTTTAAAATATTCAATTTATATTTTAGCTTTTGTAATTAATATTCAGCGATAGTACATTTTTTATCTTCGATTTGTATATAATGCCATTATTATATATATATATATATATATATATATATATATATATATATATATATATATATATATATATATGTATAGACGGTTTTGAAGGTGCTGCCTGAGCCAACGAAAGATGTCATACCAAAAGGATCACAATAATGGATTCACAGTCCGGATTCGGTGGATATAATAAAAAAACTAGTTAAAAAGACCGAAAATGGACAACTTTTGGTATAAAAAATATAGCTCCTTTTATTTCATTTTTACCATTACTGATAAATTTAATTTAATCATTACACAGGGCCGTCCTGAAAACCACGTTAGTGACAGACGCACCTGTTAAAAGATTGTTGTTACTATAATTATTATTATTATTATTAAGCCACAGTTTAGCCATTATTCATGCATTTATTAAGTGGAACTTTAAGTCGGAAGTGTTCCTGGATTTTATTATTCGCCTGTGACGTCATTTTACCTTATAAGGAAAAGAGGATCGGACACGCAAAATATCCGAGCACATACTCCTTATTCCAAAATGGTGGCCAATTTATTATTCTTTTATATGCATGTTAATTAGCCCTTTTGGCCTCATTTTCGTTTGAAAATTCTTTTGTATTTTGAACATGCTGACCAGGCCAAGAGGGCTAATTTACGTGGATATATATAAAAGAATAATAAAATGGCCGCCATTTTGGAATAAGTTGTATTACACAGTAGATTGCCGTATTACACCTGAGCGCCCCAGTTAAAAGACACAGAAGTATTATAAAGAACACAATTTTAGTCGAATAATAAATACACCTTATTCGAATAACAAATAGTAGTATTTGCTATTCATCACCTGCAGAAATTGTTCTGGATTTCACGCGAGTTTGTTCACCTTCACTTCGGTGAATAATTGTTAAAGATACTAGATATTGGAGACAAAGGTCCATTAAATAGCTTTTCACTTCAGAAAAGACGTCTGTTTTATGCGCGCTATATGCCGCCCGGGCTATTTTAATTACAGCCCCGGCCCGCGAATTATAAAGGTCTGCTGATTATTCACCGTCATAACATAAAGAAGGAAAATTTTCTCTGTTTTTTCCATACAAATGTGTTGGTACACACCCGGGTGTACACGCTCTTAGCGTTCCGTTTTGTTTGGTGGAAAAACTGTACTGTTCCATTTGGAAGAAAATTCTCAACGTTTTTTTTTTTTCATACAAATTGGTAGCACTGAAAGTATCAAATGCATAAAACATGTTTTAAAGTTATACGCATCAATTCCAGTCACCTGCCGATGATTAAAAACTATGGCTAAAAATACTTTTTAAAAATACAGTTTTGCATTAACGCAAAAAAAAATTAAGCCAAGAGTGCTTTATTTCAAACACCATTGTTTGCGTGTTGACTTATTTACAGGTCGTGTTGTCAAACTTTCATTTTGTTTTACTATAAACGTGATTTGGCCTGTTTCTATGCATTCAGAGCGATATCACAAAAGCCGATTGTAAAATGTCAGTGGGTAAAAAATTAAAGCAAATGATGATAAACTCCAAACCGCGCACAAGGTGACAATCAAAAGTTCTAAAAACTATAGTATAGGAAAGAAAGGTTGATATAAAAGCTGTATGCATCTAAATTGCGATAGCTCGTTCCAAATAATTTTTTTTGCGCTCTATGTAATTTTAGAATTGTCATCAGTGCCTATTGGTATGTAAAACTCTAATTTTTGTGAAATTGTTTTATTCTGTTATTAAAACGCAAATGAGCTATGGAAGCCAAAAAACCGTGTCCGAATAATATTATTCATTTAAAAGTCGCCAATGGATATCGTTCCATGTTTCATATTAAAATGAAGAGCTTATGTATTAACACCAATAGTGAAAGTGGAAATTGCAAGTTATTTATTTACAAGCACCTGCTCATGAAATACATATTCAGTTGTGTGGAAACTGAAATCAGTCAGTTTTGAATTCAAACATGAACGGCGCAAGTCTCGTTGCCAAGAATTTGAAGATGCATCTAGCCAGTCTTGTGATGATGACGATGATCATTCTTTTGTGCGGTCGGATCTTGGAGATTGGTAAGTATCTGTTTCGCTTTGTTAAACATTTTAATAGAAAATGAAGCTCTTAAAACACTAAACATAAAATTCAATCTCGCTGAGATGTTGTTTGTCTTAAATACGCAAATCCGCATTTGCGGGGAAACGTTTAAAAGATTCCAGTTATTTAGCAACAAAGCAACATACAGTATTTTATCACTAATAAAAAGGTTTGCATCAACTTTGTGTTTACAGTCTGGGCATATTATATTACGTGATATTTTCAAAAAGCATCTATTGGAGTTCAACTCAGCAGTTCAAAAACAGCTGAACGATCAGGTCGCGCCATAATATAAATGCACTATTAGTTATACAGCACATTCTTAGTTGTTTTCGTAGGCCATACGAATTTTATTTGCCATTTCTCTTCGCCCAAACGACTAAATCGTTTGGAAAAGTACCAAAGTTTTCCTCGCGGCAGGTTTTCGTGAGCAGTCGGAGCAGGTCGGCTGGGTGCCGACCTAAGAGACATTAAAGAGACATAACTGAAGAAAGGTATATTACGAGAGAGACGGGCGAGAAAAGCTTCTAACACCCAAAGTAATGAAATTGTGAACGTCATTGAAATCTATCGACATTTGATACAGGCAGATGTGGGTTTATGGTGGCTCACAACAGTTTCTAGTAATTTCCAGTATTTACTGCTCTTTGTTAGTTAATGATATACAATAATGGTTTTTCCTTCTCATTTAAGTTTTTGTAATCCCAGTGGAGCTTAACTATCAACAGTCCAACTTAATCCATGAGAAAACAAACATCTGAAGGATTCTGGTAGTTGTAGTAAACGGCGCCATCACGAAATGGCCTATTCCTATTTGACCCCAACACACGTCAAAATGACCATGACATAGCATACTTTAACATATCTTTTATACATAATATGCGATTTTGGTGGCAATTTTAAAAGTGACTTCAAATTGCCTCTATATACTACCGGTAATTTTACGACGATTTGATTACGATTTTGTGTTGTGCAGCGACACATGCGAAGTTGGTATATAAAACGTCCATGGTCCCTCAAGGCAAATTTCATGTTGAATGCGTATTCGCTCTGCTCCTATTCGCAAACTGCAGCGAAAATTGGCGGTAGATTACACATGCGCAGTGGCGGTAGTTTACACGCGCGATTTAATCGCGCTTAACATCTCCCACTAAACTTCTAACACCCTTTAACCCTTAAACCCAGAGTCAATTATGGAGACATATAAGGTGCGGTTGCACGCACCACGGTAAATGGCATTTCCCATGGTAGATCATCCCGCGGTGCATCACACTTGGGTTTAGTATACCGTGTTAACCAGCGGTTACACGCGATTTATGATTTGCCAAAGTAAAAAGTGTCACGCATTTCGGTGAATTAGTTTTCCTTTGCGGTTACGTGTTGATGTCAAACGGAGCAATTTACCACGTTAAATGTCATGGGCGCTTCGTGTGATCTTTCTTATGTATCCATGGATATTTATCACGGGAAATTTACCTCAGGAAATGTCGGTCACACTCACTAAATGCAATTTCCCGTGGTGAAAGGGTCATTTATCACGGTAAAAGTGCCCCGTGTAACCGCACCTATAGAGAAACCAGTACTTTTGCATGGTACCATCTGTTTTTCAGTATTTTACAAAATGAAATATGGAATTTTTCTTGCATTATATTGGCACTCTTGGGAGTTAAAGGTTAAGCGTGTGACAATAAAGCGAGGTTCAACTTCTGTCATATTATGATTACTAGAGCTTTTAATAACAGTTCTATTCCCATTCAGAATGTTGCAGGATCAAAGAGTTTTCACCACCCCTAACAGGAAGAATTTTAAAAGGACATGTGATCCATACCCTGTATGTGACACAAGAGGATATGTGCGAAACCCACTGTTACTTTAACGACATTTGTCAATCAATCAACATAAGCCCCCAGCTTGACAATGGACAATGGAGATGTGAACTGAACGACGCAGTGGATCCGAAACGTTTAGTTGAAGCAGATGAACATAAATATATTGCGACCAAGGTACATTTCTATGTTGAGAGTTTATCCATCTAGGGCGTGACACTGTCCGAATGGGGAATCAATTAAAATTCTTAGTTTTCAGTTGAAATAACCGTTTTGCTATTTGGTTAAACTTTACAGATTTCAGTGGACGATTGTTCTGGATATCTCAGCTTTGCGTTAAAAAAAACCTTCTTTACTAGTTCAAAATACAACGTCGGCCTGTTTCAATTTTTAGCTCTTTTAAGTTTTTTTAGCTCTTTTAAGAGCTTAAGAATTGAAACAGTTGATAAATTCCAGCTTAATTTAATGTAACAGACTGGAATAGTGTAAAAAGCCCTCCTGAATTATGCAAAGGAAGAACGCGCGTTATCATGGCCAAGGTATAACCGTAAAAATAACTCGAATTGGTATAACATGCACTTATTTAGAACTATCTTTATTGTGATGTTTTATTCTGGCACAGAATCCTTGCAGCAGTTCTCCTTGTGTGAAAAATGCAACTTGCAGACCAAACTTTCTCACTGACAACAGTTTTCAATGCATCTGTCCAGCAGGGTTTACTGGAGTGTTGTGCAATAAAGGTACTAATTAAATTCTACTCTCTATGAGAATGGAGGGAGGTATTCCCTTTTCCCTTCTTACTTTAAAACTTTCGACTGGATGAATAAGGTGTAAGCTTTAGTAGCTTTTCATTAACTTTTCAGACACGTCACTGAGTTTTAGCAGAACATAACTAAAGCAAACGAGGGGGACACTCGATTGAAAAACTTTCTCATAAAAGCAACGATATGGAGCTTGAGTTTCAAAACGCTTAGACAATGTACGTTTGAGATTAAAGGAGAAAAAATCATTAGGCACTCGCCAAATACTATCACAGTAGGTTAGTAGGTTAGTTTGAATGTACATCCCCATGCAATACAAGTGGTCTGACCCTCTCTAAGAATTCGCTTTAGCGCAAATGCTCTTAATGACATTTGCCCAATAGTTCCCCGCATCATGAGCCTTCATTACTCTCAAGAATATGAACGACAATATTCTTTTTGCAGATGTGAATGAATGTGCTACTGGAAGTCATAACTGCTCGTCTGATGCGTCGTGCATTAATACAGTTGGATCATTTGCCTGCTCGCCTAAGTTGGGATGTGCGGAAAATGAGTCTCACCAAACAATTAGTACTGAAAAGAAATGCACTTTTAACTTTATGACCAATAGTATTAGTTTCCGTACATTTTTGTGCGGAATGTTTGAATTTGTCGCACTTTTCGATGCAAGTTTTGTCGCACCAAGTTGCATCTTTTGCGGTGATTTCAGTGCGATTTGTGCGCGATTCGACGAAACCTGTTGCAACTTGTTGCAACATGAAGGCGATTTTTGAGAAATCACAGCAAATATCGGACCCGAATCGCACAGAATTCTCCGCTAGTTTACGTTTGCGACAAAAGTTGCATTGGAAATGCGACAAAATCGCATGAAAAATCGCATGTGTTCACAGGCCTTTACTTTTCTGCATGGGGGGAATTGTATGAAATTATAGCTCACCTTTTATACATGAGAATTTTAAGGAATTACCTCAGGATTATTTTTGGAACAAAATGGCAATTTGCCAAATTGATAAAGTATAATGAACCAGCACTAAATAGCCAAGACGTTTTTGCCGGTTATGTTCACATTGGTACAGTTTGCATCTTTGCAGTGTGCAGTTTGGATTCGTGCAAGCTTTGTACCTGCTCACTCGGTACCGGTAATATTTTCATCTGTTCGCAATGCACTTTCCATACATGCACTCGATGTAATGTGTATGCATGGTGACCGATCGACGCTGGAGCCTATCCGTGCAAACTTTGTTACGTCATGTATGTTTAGCGTTTTGAGATATGAAACATTGACAATCAACTTAACAGCACGTAGTAGTAATAATAAATTAGACAGACCTAGACTGAATGAATTTTAATTCTTACATCAAATTTCTATAACAATACACGATCAGTTTATAGCGAAGTGACATTTAATGTCATGTTATGGTTTTCGTCTTTGCAGAATTCAAAGGCTACAATCAATCTTGTGCAGCGCATTCGTGTGCAGAAGTCTTAATCAATACACCGTAAGGCAAATCTTTTTAGTATTTTATTATGTGAAAAAAGCTCTTAATTTCTGATTTGTGAATGAATACAGATAATAAATAACAAACGATGAAACACTTTACTATGGTAAATCATTAGTATTTTGCAAAAGTTTCCCTGGTCCTCCGTTGTGGTGCACTTACCATTTGTCCAAGTCAAGGATTGAATTGTAATTGATACCTGTACATTTTGGCTTTGCAGCGGATCTAAAAGTGGTGCTTACTACCTTAAAACAGAGGGGGGTGGTGTAGCTTTAACGTATTGCCACATGGAGAACATTCGTGGATGCGGACGAGGAGGATGGACTCTAGTTATGAAGATCGATGGAGCAAAGGTACGTGGTCTTCATAAAAATTTAGTGGAAGATATTTGATCTTTTTTTATTGATAACTTCAGAAAATACAACTGACAATATAATTGATGTCCAATCCGTACACACCCAAAAGGCAATCATTCATGACGAATCAGTTAGCTAAGGCCCCGTCCACACGTATCCGGATATTTTTTATCCGCAACTTTTTTGTTGCGGACTGGCCTTCCGTCCACACGTATCCGGCGAATTCGGGCAAATACGATTCGAATATTTTCTAATCCGTAACCAAAAAGTTGCGGATTCAAAAATATCCGGATACGTGTGGACGGGGCCTAAGTTGGAAGTTTTGAATAAGACTAGTATGTTGTAACAAGTCTGTTAAACTGAAGTACATAACGTTACTGAACTAGCTTGTTCGGTCCGTATTGGGAAAATATTGGTCTCGTTCTTTTTTTTTTGCCTTCTGCTCGATCCATAAACTTGCAAAAAAAGAACGAGACCAATATTTTCCCAATTAACACGGACCGACACAAGCTAGTTCAATAAAGTTTTTATTATATAAGTTTTCTTGGGTATTGCTTTGGTCCGCAAATCTGTCAAATCTTGTTTATCTATGCTGTGCACACGGAGCAAGAAAAGTCAGTGCTGACGCAGGTAGACATGCTGACGCATACGTACAGTAGACAAAACCACGTGGAGTAATTCTGATTGGTTGATACAAAACAAATGCGACTTTTTATTGGATAAAATGTGACAAATGTAGCAAATTTGACCTGTTCGTCAATCGAAAACTTTGAAAAGCTTGATCCTAATAAAATTCTTTACATTCCACGGAAATGCAGTTCTTAAAAGCGATGAATAGTGAAAAAAGGAATGAATGACAATAAAATTCAAGTTTTGAAGTTAAGTTTACAATTAATGGCTCGGCGTTTGCGAATTGGTGGCTGATTCATGGGCCCCATAATTCATGCTTATCTGGATGTTGAAGGAGCAGTTTTGGAAATTTGCTCCTTGAAAAACAGCCGACTGAGCTTCTTTGGTTGCCGTCATGCTGGAACGTTTCCACTTGTGTTGTTATTTTGGCATTATTAGCTGCTTGGGATTCGCTTGTGGTTGTTGACGTTGATCGACTGAGAGATAATGACATTCTCCCGGCGTTGATGCTGAATGGAAGCCGATTTGTAGGAATCCAAGCTTTTTAAATTGTCCGCTTAGTTGGGCGACGTAATTTTCAGGCACATCTGAATCCAGCAATCGGGAGATACAGGTTTTGCGAACCGGGTGGTTGGTCACTCTTCCCGGTAAACCAGCATTTTTGGCAGTCTTGGCGAGTAGCTTCCCGATTTCATTCTTGCCAAGCGGACTTTTCTTGTACCAAACTGCATCAGTAGACTTTCGTTGGTGATCTACGGCCAAGTAGAACGGTGCCTCCGGGCTCTGGCTGATTCATTTCAATGGGCCTATGACTTCTGAACAGTTTATAATATTCGACTAGACAGCGCTGGTTATCAGTTGCTTGAGCAGTGGGGTAAAATGCTCGGTGGCCGCATGGTTTGTCCTGTCCTGTCGCGTCTTCGAGAGGCTCTTTCTGCTTGCCAAACCAGCATTTCATTGCCTGTGTCCCGTTCATTTTCAAGGCTGAATCTCCCCACTGGAACGTCCTACTTTCGTCTCTGGCTCTAAAACCAAAATGTAAAGCCAGGAGCCACCGGAGTGTGCGCTGCAGAGCAACCGGGTTGTGGTCGCCAAATTCTCCTTCGGCAAAGAGCTTGTCTTCTTCGACTGCGCTAATTACTTCTCGGCTCGCTTGGGGACGATTGCCCTTTCCTCTCTCCACTGCAGCTGCAAGCTGTTTTCTTTTAGCACAATAAGGACTTCTCGGGATAATTTGAATTCGTCCCCTTGGATTAGATTGGCTTGTGACCCGTGGGTGTTAAGATGACGCTGAATGCTTCTTTGGAGGCACGTTAGAGTTAGAGTTAGTTCGTATTCGTCGTCATTATTCTTTCTTGTATCTTTGAAGAAAGCGCAAAGTAGTAGATTAAGTTCGTCCCAGGGTATAGCCTCCAGCTTTCTGGACTCGTTATTTTGCTTGCAAAATCTTTCCCAGATATTTAGGTCGGATTTAGTTTTTTGTTTTGTACTTCTTGCATGCCTGTTGTTCTTCAATAAACTCACGGTACTCTACAGACGTGTTTTCCTTGTTTTCTTCGTAATTGTTTTCAACGTTTGCTTCCCCACCTACGTCTGTTTCTGCGTCTTCGTCTGGATAATAAAACTCGAGTTCGTCATTTTCGTTGTACAACTCTGACATAACGGTTAAAAGATTTCTTACTTAAAATTTAAGGTGGCTAGCAATAGTTCCCAGAATTTTCCATCACCTATACTTTGATAGATCAATAATATAATTCTTTATCAGTTGATGCTTCAATAATGGTATCAAACAAATGTCCAATCATTGGTGAACAAGACACCCTTAATTTTAGCTTTACATGCTTATAACTAAAAAGGATACAACTTTTTGCAAATTTTAAAAACATTCTGTACATATTCAGAGCCACCTATCTTAACATGTCAATTACAATTCGATAATAAAAACTGGAGGTCATCCAGCTCGTTTTTTAGTTATAAGCACGTAAAGCTAAATTAATTATAAGGGTGTCTTTAACAGGTTATACTGTTACTATGGTAACCTGTTACAACATAAAAGAGACTACAACTTGTTCACCAAGGATCATTTGGGCATTTCTTTGATACCATTATTGAAGCATCAACTGATTAAGAATTATAGTGTACTGATCCATCAAAGTATAGGTGATGGAAAATTCTGGGAACTGTTGTGAGCCACCTTAAAACATTCTCTTCTGTTTTCAGTGAAAACCGAAACAATTTGAGCTATGTCGGATACTTTGCTTCGTAACTCAAGTTAGCGGTGGGTATTTGCAAAATTCGGACCGCTCAGAGAACCAATCAGAATGCTCCTTTCATCAAGGACCAGTTTGCCTATATGATAAAAAGATGTATGTGTATGTGCCCAATGATAGAACTATAAAATCTCAGCTCCTTTGAATTATTTTAACTTTCATAGAGTTTCGATTTTGTTTTCTCTCAAGAATACTTTCTCTTATAATGCAACCTTCTGGAGCGACAAATTGGCATATAACCAAATCTCTGGTGAATCTGGGATAGACCTCCAAGAGACAAAGATGCCAAGCTTCTGGAGCAATCCTTTTACCAAACTTTGTCTTGGGATGCGAGCTGCAGGCGAGGAAACAAAGTGGTTATCTATTGCTCAAGAATCAGTTTCCTTACATGCACTTCTGGCAAACAACAGCTACATAGAAACAAACATCGGTAGAGAAAAATGGAAATCCCTTCTGCATGGATCCTCTCTCCAGAAGCACTGCAACATGGAGGGTTTTAATGTAATATCACCTAGTGGAACAAGCGCCCATGCTATGACCAGGATTGGCATCATAACCAACAATGAGAACGATTGCCATTCGTGCAATTCGAGAATTGGATTCGGGTCTGCAGGTAATAGAGGGTGGCAACATGGATCCAACTCTTGTGGGAATGAGGCAGGACCACGGGGGTCCGACAAAGGAGAGAAGCACATCGAAGCGAACTGTTATATTCTTGTTCAGTAAAGTTTAGAAATAGGTTAACCTATGTCCTCAAAATGTTTGGATTCTTAGGGCCGATTTACACGGTACAACTTTGTTGCATGCGACACGCTTACGGCATGCTCACTACAAGACTTGAGTTGATTTACACGGAGTAATTCGTGTTGTAAGAATGTCGTAAGCATGTTTTAAGAGTGTCGCATGCGACAAAGTTGTACCGTGTAAATCGGCCCTTAAAGGTCTAGTCTATACCTAGTTTTTGTTAAGAACAACAAAACTAACCATGTGGCTAGGAATATCCTGCGTTTGCTGTAATGTTTAGTCTACGAGATAATGAGAAGTTTTCAAATGATCTTTATGACATTTTATCAAAGAAATGCAGCGTTTTGTCTTTGTTGCATGTTTTACAAAACTTATCATAGATTTCCATGGCTTTCGCCATCACGTTGTTTGCAACAAACGATACGCACAATTATAACAATTTGCCTAAAATGGTCGGGTGGTTAGCGTTGGTTCGAGTCCCGCTCTGACCACGTTGGCCAAGAATGGAAATGGATTACAATTCATCAAATTTGATTTCATGGCAAGCGTTTCAGAAATCAAACTTTGACTATTTAGCAGTTATTTGTTCTTTATCTTTAATTATCACTTTTGGGGCTGATTTTTTTAGTAATAAAGCAAGCTTAAAGTAAGATCTTAGTCATGCTATAATAGAGCAGTTTTCAATTGAGTGTCGAAAGTAATTACACAATTGCTTTGGTTTTGCATAGCTACGCTTTGTTATTGGCTAAAAATTCACGCGCCACTTTCTCGACCAATCAGAAGTAAAACCAAAACCAATCGTGACTTGCTCGCACGCGTTTTCCCGCGCTTGGCGCCGCATGTGCTGTGATTAGTCAGAGTAATTACTTTGGTTTTGGTTTTACCACACTCAATTGAAAACTGCTCTAAATAAGTAGTGAGCCTTACATAAAAAAATATACAAGTGCAGTAAATAAATTCGAAACGTGTCAATTAAAAGGCTTGATCCCTTAGATGCTGACGAAATAATATGCTCTTAGAATGCTGGGTGAGCTACGGAGTGTGTAATACTAAATCGTAAGTCTGGTAATGCTTGAGGTCACACTTGAACAGTAAAAAAGAATTAAATATGGTTAAAAAAAAACCTTAAACGCAGTACAGTACAATTCACATATTGGCTATTGTCATCACTCTAGGTTTATCAACTAACTGCAGTACAGTTCGTTGGCAACCCTACAGACTACATGTACATTCCAGCTTACCAAATGTAATTGCTGTCCCGCTGAAATAGCAAAACAAAATTTCTCTTAGCTTATTTCCATGTTATATCGCCAAATGCCACCAAGTATACAACTTAGTTGGATAAAAAAATTATATAGAGCAAAACAGAAGCAGTAGTTTGGAGATAAAGTGCAGGATTGCAAGGATATGATTTATTGACAGACGGTCAAGAAATTAGCAGAATTAGACTTTTCATTCTTGTGAAATTTTGACTTTTTCAGCCATTATTTTGTCTCTTTAGCCAATATTTTGTTGTTTCTATCACTTTTGGCGATTGTTTCTTCCAATTTCAAGATAATAAAGTAAGCTTAAAGCAAGCTCCTGGCCATAATCACGAAAACACGATATTTCAGCCGAGACAGTGTCCCTTTAAGATAATAAGGTAAGCTTAAACCAAGCTCCTGGCCATAATCATGAAAACACGATATATCAGCCAGGACAGTGTCCCTTTAAGATAATAAAGTAAGCTTAAACCAAGCTCCTGGCCATAATCATGAAAACACGATATATCAGCCAGGACAGTGTCCCTTTAAGATAATAAAGTATACTTAAAGCAAGCTCCTGGCCATAATCATGAAAACACGATATATCAGCCGGGACAGTGTCCCTTTAAGATAATAAAGTAAGCTTAAAGCAAGCTCCTGGCCATAATCATGAAAACACGATATTTCAGATGGGGTACTGTCCTTTAACACAATCACCCTCACCAACAACAACAACGTTTATTCGCACTGTAAAGTTACAAAGATGTATACGTAATATATAAATTAATAATAGATACAGTAGCTGGTTACCCAAAATAACTAAAAAGCTAAACTAGTTGGGTAACCATCATTTATTAATTAAAAATAATATACACGCGAGTCAGAAAAGTGGCTTTACATAGATTAACTAAATTTAATGTACACACCTTAAATAGAAGTAGGGATTGCAGAACAAATATACACGTATAAAATGAAATAAAATCACCGATGTGTTTTTATAGAACAATGGACGCTCATAAACGTGAAGGACTGGAAACATTTTTTCTGCATCAGAAAAGTGCTTTTATTTGACGTTTTCCTTTAAACCAGTCACCATTTCGTCAAACATTTCCTATTTTCAGAGAAATGGTCACGTGACATGTCAATTGATCTGTTAAAATGCTAAGGACAATAAAAGCTTTCTGTGTACCAAATTTCGAGTCAGTTTCATTCCCCTTGATAAAGTTATCACGATAAAAAAAAAACATTTTTAATGTTAAAGCCCTTGGCCCAAGCCTTAAACCACTTGGGACGTGTGTATTTTATATTTTTGCATGAAATTCAATTAAAACTGGTAAAAAGCGCAGTGAAATCCATGATCGATCGTGCTTCGTACAATTTGCAAAAATACAGCTGAACATTTAAAGACACCTGCAAATACATATTCATTGTTTAACACCCAGGCGGATGTCAATTTTATTTATACAAATTAGCCTAAAATGTATCTTTAAAAAAAAGACGCAATATAATTGCAGCACGTTCCAGTTCAGTTTCAGGAGAATTGACTTGCAATGCCCCATGGGTTAATTTGTGTAGCGGCTCATTTTCCCTTCGTCTCGACGGAGTGAGCATCTCCTACGTTTGCGTTATTTAGCCTGAATTTAAAGGGTGGGTACAAAACGAAGACCGAAGACCTAAGACCCAAAAACGAAGACCCCCTCAAGATCGTTTTGAAATCACTTAAAAAGGCGGGAACATGATTCTCGACCGAAGCAGAAACAAGGAGTGACAAAATTTGCGGTTATTAACGAATTTGACCAGGGTCTTCGTTTTGTACATAACCCCACCAAAAGTACAAAACGAAGACCCCTTCAAAATCGTCTTGAAATCACTTGAAAAAGGCGGGAACATGATTCTTGACTGAAGCAGAAACAAGGAGTAACAAAAGTTGCAGTTATCAACGAATTTGACCAGGGTCTTCGTTTTGTACAAAACCCCACCAAAAGTACAAAACGAAGACCCCTTCAAAATCGTCTTGAAATCGATTGAAAAAGGCGGGAACATGATTCTCGACCGAAGCAGAAACATGGAACAACAAGATTTGCGGTTATTAACGAATTTGACCAGGGTCTTCGTTTTGTACAAAACCCTACCAAAAGTACAAAACGAAGACCCCTTCAAAATCGTCTTGAAATCATTTGAAAAAGGCTGGGACATGATTCTTGACCGAAGCAGAAATAAGGAACAGCAAGATTTGCGGTTATAAACGAATCTAACCAGGGTCTTCGTTCATAACCCTACCAAAAGTACAAAACGAACACCCTTTTAAAAATCGTCTTGAAATCAGCTCCAAACATGATTCCCTGGCTTATTAATGAGGGAATAACATTTAGCGATGCTTTGTTATTACACTGTAACAATTGTACTAAAGAGGAGCGAATTCATTCAGTTCCGGTACGCATATTCAGGTCTCCATTTTTGGGGGTGTTGAAAAGTTATATTTACTCGTTAAGTCTATGCACCTATCAGAAAGGACAATATCCTACATGGTTCAAATACTGACTAAAAATCTTTCTAAAGAAACAGAACTGTATGCCGGATCGAAATTTGCACAAGAGTTTCCTAATTAGCCAGAATCTCTGGACCCGGCAATAGAAATATAGGTGCGCATTTTCGATCCGCTATTAAAGCGATATATATAAACGGCTAAAACGTTTGAACGTTACCAATATCCATGAGATATACCTCTAGCAACTGACGAGATTCACGAGTAGAATCGGTCTTGCTTTACCTTAAACATCTACATATGGATAGAAGAATAAACTAGCATCCGTGAGATTAAAAAAACAGCAACCATGCTGCAGATTATCTGTTGGATGCCAAATCAAACGCTATTACAAAACAATGGAGGTTTATCCTAGCTCCACTGAGACACACTACTCAACTACAGAACTAACTAAGGAGCTAAAAATTATTGCAAGAATTCATTATTCCATTGCAGTGGAATTGTAGACTACGGCTTTTTGAGACTGGATCTAAGATGCCTGATATCCGTGATGGGAAACACTTTCTCACAAGTTTTGACACCACAGACTTTCGACACTAAATTACGGCCTGAGAAATTTAACGATCCTTGCATTTTCAAATCGATAACAAACTTTAGCCGATTAGTATTTATCTTGCAACAAAAGTGACAAAGAAACCGCAATGTGTGCCAATAGAGCTAGCACCAAATATAATAACCGCAAATCTTGTTGTTCCTTGCTTCTTGCTTCGGTCAAGAATCATGTCCCAGCCTTTTTCAAGTGATTTTAAGACGATTTTGAAGGGGTCTTCGTTTTGTACTTTTGGTGGGGTTATGTACAAAACAAAGACCCTGGTCAAATTGTTGATAACCACAAATTTTGTCGCTCCTTGTTTCTGCTTCGGTCGAGAATCATGTTCCCGCCTTTTTCAAGTGATTTCAAGACGATTTTGAAGGGGGTCTTCGTTTTGTACTTTTGGTAGGGTTATGTACAAAACGAAGACCCTGGTCAAATTCGTTGATAACCACAAATTTTGTCGCTCCTTTTTTCTGCTTCGGTCGAGAATCATGTTCCCGCCTTTTTCAAGTGTTTTCAAGACGATTTTGAAGGGGTCTTCGTTTTGTACTTTTGGTGGGGTTTTGTACAAAACGAAGACCCTGGTCAAATTCGTTAATAACAGCAAACTTTGTTGCTTCTTGTTTCTGCTTTGGTCGAGAATCATGTTGCAGCCTTTTTCAAGTGATTTCAAAACGATTTTGACGGGGTCTTCGTTTTTGGGTCTTAGGTCTTCGGTCTTCGTTTTGTACCCACCCCACGGGTCAACGCCACGAGAAATCACGCAAAGACCGCTCCACGTATTATACAGAACAAGCACTGCAAACGCCGACAAAAGAAGTCACTTTGAACATCAAAACCTATGAAGGTTTGAATGTTTTCTTCCTTCAACTATAATTGAGGGAAAATAGGCCGAAAAAAGACCAAACAAGAAGATGATAAAGGACGCGCGTGACCGCCGCGTGGGCGCAGAAAATTATTGTTACTCACCAGGAGACCTAGGCGAGTTGGTGAACTTATCAATTTTGAACGGCTTCAACCAAGAAAACTAAAAGGGGTAGACCCGGGTAGACCCCGAAATTCTCAAAGAAGAAAGGCTAAATTAACTGTATGTCCCAAATTATTTACGAAAAACAAACGTGTAAAGGAATGAGAAGTCTAAGAAAAGGTGTGAAAGTTCAGTTTACGATAATGTGGCAATTGAGCCGAGTAGGTTTACTTTGAGGTCAGCTATGGTAGTCATTGAGCTCGAATGTAAGATTTAATTGTAGCCATAACGAAGAAGGGATATTTCTCTTTAATTCTGCCTGAAAACATTTTCAATTAACATCGCTGAAATCCTTGAAAAGGAACAATTTTTTCAACTCCACGCGCTGAAATAGCTTCTTGTTTGCCGCGAGGACTATTGTTTAAACAACGGCTTGCTATTGGTCAAATCTCGTGACGCACACCGCCTGGGAGAATTGCGTGCTTAAATGAAGCACACAATTTTGTACGTGCATCTTGTCAAACTAAATTCACTCAGACAAATTCACGTTAAGTCCTACTTTTGCACATGAGATCAGTGAAAATACTCGCAGCACAATACTCTTGCAATTAGCGCGTTTTTGATTGTATTGTTTTATTGGTACACAATTTTTTTTTCTCTCGGTAAAACTGAAATAACCCATCAATTTTTGGCTCCTGACTCTTCATATTCATCTCAAGACTTACCAGCATTTCATTTCTCTTAACGATACTAGCACATTGTTTGGAAGACAAGCGAAAATGAGAATTAAGAAAATCGCGGTCAAATTCTCTTTACATACATGACTATTTTTTAGGTATGTGGAACTTGTGAGTGAAAGGTTCAACAAAACAATGCTGTATGGCTTGTAAGGAAAAGGGTCCAAAAGCTACTTAAATGACAACACTCGTTCTCGTTTTATTTCTCTGCTAGATTTCCTCTCAAACAAAACAGCATATTTGAAAGAACAAGATGAAATCGATATTTACAAATTACATATATCATCAGTTGTAGCAATTTTTCTTTTTGTTTTACATTTTTGCTTTAAGTAATCATCATCTTTGTTAAAAATGGCAAATATCTGGCAAATACTGTCAGATGTTATCTGGATATTTTAAATACACAATATATAATACATATTAAATTGATAACCCCACGTGTGTCCGGCGTCACTTTGGGGGTTCTGTCTTATTCAATAATTGAAACTTTTCAAAATCGCACACTGACCAGTTGTCCTCCGCGGTCGCTAAGATTGAAGTACCACAGTGAATGACAAGCACTGATGGTTGTTTCTGATAAAAGTGAAAATTCTAGATTACGTTGTTTCTAAATAAATGAAACTTTAAGTTATGCAATAAAGGAAACTGTCTTAACAAGTTTACTTTTGATTGTTAAATTGATTGAACCTCTTTTTTTACTCGTTCTACGTAAGTAAAAATATCGAATTAACTCTAATTTCTGAAAGCAATCGGCACGTACGCCGGTAAAGAAGTAAGCTTTCAGCATTATCGTCTGGTTGAAAAAAATAAACAGCTTCAAATTTCCAATAACAACAGACTAAAATAAATCGACACACACGCCGGTAAAGGAATAAACGTTTAGCAATACCATCTAAAAGAAACAAAAGAGCTTTCATTCCTCATAGAAATAGACTAAAACAACATTAATCCTCTCTTAACTGAAGACGAAACACTGACAATCAGTCACCACTGTTTAACATGTCTTGTTTCGAGGATCACCCTACGCCAATTCAGACCATTTTCACTTCTTTTTTTCTTTTCAAAACATACTGGGTAGGCTCTGGCCTTATTTTGATTGGTGGTGGAGGTAAACTAAATATTCTAAAGTTTTATTTAACCGGACCAAGCTTTGATTGTTGCGGATCTATTTCGATAAAAATTTAACATTATTCTTACATATTTTGGGATCCCTGATC
>JAJGOT010000176.1:0-420000 GCA_022457155.1 Cladopsammia gracilis
ACAACAAGGAGTAATGTCGGATCTCTCACCGTTAATGTCTTTGTTACACTATTTCCAGATAGCATCCGTTTCTAATGAAAGTTCAGCTACACCTTTGCAGCTTCCACCAACAAACGCAACTGGACTTTCCAGTGAAGAGTCGTCTAATGTGACCTTGGAAATCAACAATGCTGCGAGTATCAACAACAAGCGCAAAAGACTCACCTACAAGGAAGAAGACAAATGTGAGATTGCCAAATATGCCAATCACTGTGGAACGACGAATGCCGTAAACCGATTCAAGAAAGAATTTCCCAAGTTAACAGAAAGTACTGTCCGTGGCTGGCTTACTAAGTACCGGTCGCAGTTAAAGAACAAAACGCAAATTGCGCCACAAGATGTGCAAATCGGAACACAGCGCGGAAGGCCGCTTCTGTTACCAGATGAGCTGGATTTCGAGCTTCGCTCGTTTCTTATAAACTTAAGAACTGCCGGTGGTACCATAAACAGACATGTTTTGTATGGTGTTCTGATGGGTCTGATCAAGAGCGATCTGGCAAAATATCGCAAATACCTTGATTTCCGCATTACTAATGGATGGGTGCAATCTCTGTACACCAGAATGGGGTTAACACGCAGAATTGCGACTACTTCCCGACCGACAATAACGCGAACTCGACGCCAACATTATGGCTCGAAACGCGAAACCGGTTCTTTAATGAAATTGCAGAAGCCGTTTCGACACACAGCATCCCAGATCAGCTTATTATTAATGTAGACCAAACACCGTCAAAATTTGTCCCAACAGATTAACCCCTACATTTAAAATTTTACGAATTGTTTTGTCGAGCAAATGGCTCAGTTTTGTTCAGATTTGAATTTTTTTGCATCCAGTGTTGAAATAAATTTGTTCCAGTTGTCACCACCAACCGTGTCTTAATCGCGTTAATTTCTTTTATTATGAAATTCTACCTCCTCTTTCGCGTTAATTTTGTTTATTCGAAAGTCGTTTTCCATTAAATTCGCGTTAATTTAAGACGCGTTAATTTCCAATACCTTAATTTCATGGAGCGTTAATTCCCTACAAAGAACTCGCGTTTTTGTCGAAGACGGTGGAAGGTTTGTCTCCATTTTGATCTTTGGTAATATTTAATCGCAGCATATTTCGATGGAAATCAAATATACTGGTTATTCGCGAATATGGTAGTTCGTAGAAAAAAGCTGCCCTTGGATACTTGAATACGATTTATACAAAGCTTTCAAGTTAAACTCTTATTGAAATTTGCAAGTATTTCGCAGTTTAAACCCTTACCGTTACATTTTGTTTTAGGTTTGTCATGTATCACTAAGCATGAAAGCTTCCAAGCTGTTTGCCTAAACAGAAATGTGCTATGGACTCTATGGACAGCTTTAGTTAGTCTAGCTACACGACCGAGAAAGTGATGGACTCCCGGACAGGGAACAAGTGCCAAAAGGTAACGATCTTTCAGTCGAGGTTTTCTACCTGTCAAATTCACATCGCCTATTAAAATTCTAGCCCGCACGAGCTCCTTATTGCATTGATTTCAAGGAAACAATAAACGAAAAATATTTTGAAGCATTCACAGTGTGTTTTGTTTCCCACAGTACATGTAGTTTTGTTAAAAATCAAGTTGGTGTAGGGTTTCACTATAAATGCCAGTTAAATTGGTAAATTTGAACTTTGAGAGAATATTGGACAATGCAGCTTGAGACATGTGAACGCTATTCCACTGATACTGTACCTCATTGCACTTGCTGTTCTTGGCTCTGTCGCTATTTATGGTGATTTTTCGCAGAATTGTTATTTTCTGTTCTTTAATGATAGGGAAGAAAAACGTTTATAATGACCCCATTTAGCATCAGATCTAGTCTGTGTGCAGTTGTCTCCTGCCCTAATACCTTCTGTGTCGCACTGGGAGGAAATGGGAGATTTCTGCATGCAGTCTAGAATGAGATCTGCGAGTATTAGACATGATACGGCAGTATTATAATATTTGGATGCATTTCAATCACCAGTAAGCAGTTTAGGAAATTCCTTGTTTAATGTGAAATTTATAAATACAACAGGACATGCATGGGTGACTACAATAAATGGGGCAAGTTGCAAAAAAATAAATAAATAAAAATAAATAAACAACAGTTAACCTAGTGTTGTGTGTAACTGCTAAAATCATTTTGTTTAACCTAGAATAATCACTATGTAAATTTGTGATGTGAGCAATTACGCCTAACATCAAGATTAAGTTTTATGCAACTCACACCTGGTGTGAACCAAAACATCAGTTATTGATTGCTTAGTAAATTGTACTAACTAAGTAGGTTTTTTTTGCCATGAAATTTCAACTTATTTTGACATTTTGTTTGGCAACCAACAAAACCCAATAATGTGTGATAATGATTGTTGTTCTGGTAAGGCTTACATGTATATTCTCTACAAAACCCAAAGAAAAACGGCGGTGGGTCTGTTTATGATACTCGTACTCATCCTATGTTAATCCATGTTATAAACATGCACAATAGTGTTATGAAGAAAACGAAAATTACTGTTCTTCAGCTTTGAGGGTCCTTTGACTGTACTGTTATACTGTCTTACAGCAAACCCAAGATTCTTTAACTTGAGCATTGCATTGCAAGGTCTATTCTTTTGACCCACAACCTTAGAAACATTTCTCTTAAAGTGCAAGTGACATCGAAATATGGACTTGTGGTCGCCTACCAGAGGTAAAAAAACAATCGAAAATCACCAGCATTGAAAATGCTCCCGGTCGCTTACGAAAGGTTTCGACTATTTAATAGTGATTTGACTGCATGGAAGAAATTTGGTATTTGTTTCATTGGAAAAGTGGTCGCTTAGGAGAGTTGATTGCTTACGAGATGTAGTCGCACCTGGTAGTTCAACTGTACGTATTTTAGTATAAATCTATGGCCCGCCATTCGTAAAAAAATTCCGACATTCGTAATGGTTCCGAATCTCGTAATGGTTGCGAATTTCGGAATAGTTCCGAGATTCGTAATAGTTCCGAATCTCTCGGAATGGTTTCGAATCTTCGAAATATTTCGAGATTCGAAATGGTTCCGAAAATTTCGTAATGGTTCCGAAAATGCCGAAATGGTTCCGAAAAATATCACAATGGTTTATTGTCTCAGCGACGAGGTTGACGGGGACTGGGAACAAGTAAAGTTGTTTTGGTCGGCTCCACAAATCTTGGACTATTCTGACACGTGAAATATAAGTAAATGTCTTCGTTTCGTTTGAACCGCGGTCATAGATTGCAAAAAAAAAGAAATATACGGCTGCCAATCACTTGAAAAAACCTCTGAAAACGATACTTGGAGCATTTCGGCGGCCTTGGGCCTTGTCGTTGAACACGGACAAGGCCCTGGGGATGACTTTGATGATGTATCCCATTACGCCCCGCGGCGTAATCAGCCGTTAAGCGGCTTGGAGAGACGTGGTGGAATGCTCGACCTTTTCACTTCTGTTCCTTTGTCAAAAACGCGAGAAAAGGTAAGCGAAATCGCTACTTGATTACAATTGATACTAAAGTTCAGTTAGATATCATTTGATTTAAGCGTGTTTTAGTCTATGCATTGAAAGTGGTTTGCTTTTGTTTCAAGCGGTATGCATGACTGATCACTTTGTCTGTTTGTTGTGGTTCACTAGTTTACCTCTTGACCCGCTCTTGACCTATTTTTGCTTGATTTGATTTCAGTATTGGGTACATTATCGCATAATTTTAAGTTATTCGATGAGATGCAAATCAGTATAAAGGCACCAATGGATCTATAAATTTTTCTGTAATCCCGCAAAAGCTGAACGCGTGGGGACGCGAACATGATACGAAAAGTTACGCAACTCAATAAATCAAAGTCAATAATTAACTCAATTCCCCGTTGGAAAATGAAGAAAGCAAGGCCGAGAATTGATATCATTGTAGTTTTAGTTTATGTAAATTACAAGATAATTGAAACTTGCAATATTTCGGCTCTATTACAGAGTCATAATCATGTAATGATATTTTACAAGAAGGCGATTTAAATATAAGCTTAATAGGTAATTAGGTGTGTTAACATGAATAAAATAACTAGAATTTCTAGGTTGTTCTGGCTTTAAAGGGGCTATGCTGCGAGGTGTCACGCAAGCTACAATCTTTAAAAATGTCCGGTGGCCGTTTTTCAAGTTTACGCCATAATCGTCGAATCCATTCAATCCTGCAGTGCTGTGTTCACCAAATGGTCTCGGACTTTTCACATAATTATGTTAATAATCTATTTGTCTTGATTTTGGCCCGGTTATTTTTCCGATTCTGAAATCGTACGGCTAAATATCTCAATATGTACAGGCAGCGATAGAAATCAGTTGACCATGGAATGTCATGGACGAAGGTTCTTCTTCTGTGTTGGCTAAATATAGTACATTTCTGCATATTAACATGGTACCAGAGTCTTCGCTTTGTACTTTACCGCCACAGACAAACCTAACATTTTTCTGATTTTGTTTTGCTCGAGAAAAGAGCTTAAATCAAAACAAGCAATAGCTCTTGTGTACGTAACCACTGGTTCCATTTCGAGTCCTGTTTCTCTCAGTGAACAAAAGAGTTTTTACAGATAAAAGTGTGAATTAAAGTTACTATAATTAGGTGAAACCTTGCAACATAGCCCCTTTAAGTGGCCAGAACAACCTATGTATCACATTGGTAAGAAAGCAAATAAAGCATTTTAATCTGCGCACATGTGTTGAACCTTAAAACCTTCCCTTTAAGATTTAAAATACTATTTACAAGGCTACAAGGCTAAAAAAGTTAAAAAAAAAAAAACGTTTTCGACTATTTAAGTCATAAATAAAGTCATAGAAGTTGGAAATATATTTTTCTCTTAGTTAAACGACCATTGCTGAGCCACTGTCTTGGTGCCTGCTGCAACCCAAAGGTCTGCAAGATGTAGTGCTGAAATTCTTTACTTTCTGAATAGTCCAGCTAATGTTGTAAGTACTGTACTGTACCTATTATTATGACACTACATTGAAAAATGCTTGAAATCTGCTGTTCAAGTAGATAATGCTTACATACATTTGTATTTCTCATGATTTATTAAATGCAAAATTAATTAAAATTTTTAAGTGATTGATTGGAGAATACATGTATGTGCAAACAAAAATACTTGTTATGAATTTCTGTGGGATAAAAGTTTTTTTGTTAGAACTTCAACAAGGAATGTTGTTTGTTTTATGTGGCTAAATGTACCAGCAATTAAGGCAAAGGTTAAACTTGAGACAATAGTGCTCAGTGGTCCTTGTGGTTTGGCTATGTAAATTAGCAGGGTGTTTTACAGCTCTCGTGTTTATTCCAGGATAGTTGCCTTTTGTCTTGCTTTCCACTAGTTATTACCAGTATCCTGTTCCATGCTTGCCTCTCCCCTCCCCCCAATCCCTCCTGCCTTTTAGGTGAGTATTGGTATAGCTGTATGTATTCCTTTATTTCCACTAATATTATCAGTGTGAAGGTGCTTGGTGGTTGGTAATCACATGGTTCCCATGGATACCCACCACACTCTGCTTAAATGTCACATGACCCCACTAACCTTTCAGTGACTATCCCCAAGCTGATAGTTTGGTATTGGTTTAAAATAATTTATGGTAAGTGAAAATAATTCTCCTTGTTTTGGTTATTAAAACAGATAAGAAGTCCATTCTTACCAGTCTCTCTCCCTGCCAAAAGAGCTTGAGAGTTAAAAAAGAATAAAGCAAGTTTCAAGTGCAGAGAATGATACTGCCCTTGTGCAATAAAAGACAGCAAAGAGTCCATGCCAAGGAAACAGAAAATAGTTTTCCTCCCAAGGGGACCTACTCCTGAGTGTGATACTGTACACATCTTGTAAGAAGTGTAATAATTTTAGGTTTTTTCTTGATCCATACCTGGATTCTGACCAAATTGTAATTGACGCATTGTCTACTCACAACTTTCTCATCTTTATAGCCTAGAAGGCTAGATGGCATTATATCTATATATATATATATATATATATATATATATATATATATATATATATATATATATATATATATATATGTATATATATATATATTTTTTTTTTTTTTTTTTTTGCACTAGTGAATGGGTTGTCAGTGAAGGTTATTCTGAAGAATTTAGGCTAAGCAATAATTTGTACTTTGTATCAATTGACTGCCTGCAAGAAAGGTTCAAGCAGTTACAATCCACCTCCCAAAAATTAATTTAAAACAGCTGGCTTGACTTGCAAAACAACTAGATCCACATCTTAAGTGACTGCATACTAGGGCAAAAATTTAAGACTTCTTCTTCTACTACTAAATTGTTCTTGGTCAGTTTTCATTTGCCTTCATCACTGGTATCATCATGTATTGGGAGTGGTTGGAGAAAGTTTACAAATGCTATTGATTGTACTGATTTTGAATTATCTACTGTATCTTATGTGTGTTTATGTGGCACTCATATTTTGAATGGATATTGTATTGTTCATAGGAGATTTATGAATGGCTTGGTACATGTAGCCTTGCAGAGCTCCCCCTTTTCTTCTCTCTGTGTCGACCACTGAGTAATGACATACGGTATTACACAAGGACACTGCAATAATTGCAAGAAGTGAGATGGTATTTACATCAGAATTGGTGAGTAATTCAATTCATTGATATATATTTACATTTATAATGTTGATGTACATGTATAATATACATGACTAATGTGTATGTCAATTGGAAATAAACTTCTGTCAAGGGCATAAATTTGGTTCTATTCATGAATACCATATCTGAAGGTGAACAAGAAAATTTAAAAGCATATAATCATACTGCTTTTGAATTTACAGACCTCACAAGAAGCATACAAAGTGTTCAATTCTACTGTAAGTTAAAATTACTTTTATCATTCATTGTTCTTTTCAATTTTACCTGTATGTGGAACAGAGATTCACAATGAACTAGCTTCTATTTCTAAATAATTAGAAATTGATATCTGTAATTTAGGGTGTGCACTGAATTACATGTACATGTATGATAAAAATGCCAATTATTGGTTGATGTATTTTTTCTCCCAACAAGGCATCCTACTCTCAGGGTTAATGATCAACTGGTTGAGGGTTTGAATCAATTAAGGGTATGGTTTCTTCTCCCAAGGGTCCCTAGCCTGCAAATACAGCCGCCTCTCATTGCTCCCGACCGCTAGGGATTTACGATTGAGTAAGTCCATGCTGATGATGTAAATCTGTCCCGCATCAAGACAGGAGCGCTGACTGGTCAACTTGATAATTTTACGTAATTATGCTTTAAATTATGCTGTGCTGTGACTCAATCGCCAGTTGTGAGGATTAAACTTGTCTGTCATTTATATAATGTTCCACTCTGTGTTCAATCTATTTGTCCTATGTTTAATGTTTTGACATTACAAGCATGTCAGATATGGCAAGTCACTGATATTTCAAACAGTGCCACTCGTGCACATGTGGATGAATGATCATCATCAGTCTGCTTTCAGCAGAAAGACTACCTTCAGACTCATGGCACCGCACTGGCCGGCAACAAAAATGGCGGTTTCTTTTGCTAATATTTTAACAGCAATGATAGAAACAGAAATAAAAATCCAATGCACTAAAAAATGAAAGCGCGCAAGGAAATGTTATCCTTTGTAACACAATACAACCCTGTGTGCCTACATCCTTGTGGACAAATGAATCACAACGTTTTGCTTAGACAGGTCTATAAAGAATCATCCCTTATTTAATATGAAAGGGGTAGATCTTTAAAAGACATACTGATCAGGGCTAAACTGTAAAAACACCGTTCATTTCATTTGGTTTCACTGCATAATTATAATTATAGGAGATTAGGGACAGATGATTTACATCATCAGTATGGAATTTCTCAAAGTAAATCGCAGACGCTCTCTCGCGCGAATGCCCCTAGCTGCCTGGAGCGATGAGAAACGGCTGTATTTGCAGGCTAAAGGGTCCCACTCTCAAAGTTTATGTAATTGACAGGTTAAACTTGTGTTCCACTGGATCAATTTTAGGTTAATGTATATTTTTCCTGAAAGCCCCTTATAATAATAACTCCCAGGTGCAAATGTGATGGGCAAGTGGGACTTGAGCTCTGCTAGTCTGCAAAGGCAGGTGGGTCTTGAGCTCGGCTAATGCTTGGAACATTTGTGGGTAAATATTGTTTTCATCCCAAGGGAACCAACTCCCAGGTGCAAAATTAATGTGATGGGTGGGACCTAACCTCGGCTAGTCTGCAAAGGCAGGAGGGGTTTGACTTCAGATTAGGGTCATTTGTGGGTGACTATAGTTTTCATCACGAGGTCAAACTCCCAAGGGCAAATGCGATGGACAGGTGGGGCTTGAGCTCAGCTAGGCTTGGATCATTTGTGGGTAAATACAGTTTTCCCCTCAAGGGGTCCAAATCCCAGGGGCAAATGTGATGGGCAGGTGGGGCTTGAGTTCGGCTAGGCTTGGATCATTTGTGGATATATACAGTTTTCCTCCCAAGGGGTCCAAATCCCAGGTGCAAATGTGATGGGCAGGTGGGGCTTGAGTTCGGCTGGTCTGTAAGGACAGGTGGGGCTTGAGCTCGGCTAGGCTTGGATCATTTGTGGGTAAATAAAGTTTTCCTCCCAAGGGGTCCAAATCTCAGGGGCAAATGTGATGGGCAGGTGGGGCTTGAGTTCGGCTGGTCTGTAAGGACAGGTGGGGCTTGAGCTCGGCTAGGCTTGGATCATTTGTGGGTATATACAGTTTTCCCCCCAAGGGGTCCAAATCCCAGGGGCAAATGTGATGGGCAGGTGGGGCTTGAGTTCGGCTGGTCTGTAAGGACAGGTGGGGCTTGAGCTCGGCTAGGCTTGGATCATTTGTGGGTAAATAAAGTGTTCCTCCCAAGGGGTCCAAATCCCAGGGGCAAATGTGATGGGCAGGTGGGGCTTGAGTTCGGCTGGTCTGTAAGGACAGGTGGGGCTTGAGCTCGGCTAGGCTTGGATCATTTGTAGGTAAATAAAGTGTTCCTCCCAAGGGGTCCAAATCCCGGGGCAAATGTGATGGGCAGGTGGGGCTTGAGTTCGGCTGGTCTGTAAGGACAGGTGGGGCTTGAGCTCGGCTAGGCTTGGATCATTTGTGGGTAAATAAAGTGTTCCTCCCAAGGGGTCCAAATCCCAGGGGCAAATGTGATGGGCAGGTGGGGCTTGAGTTCGGCTGGTCTGTAAGGACAGGTGGGGCTTGAGCTCGGCTAGGCTTGGATCATTTGTGGGTAAATAAAGTGTTCCTCCCAAGGGGTCCAAATCCCAGGGGCAAATGTGATGGGCAGGTGGGGCTTGAGTTCGGCTGGTCTGTAAGGACAGGTGGGGCTTGAGCTCGGCTAGGCTTGGATCATTTGTGGGTATATACAGTTTTCCCCCCAAGGGGTCCAAATCCCAGGGGCAAATGTGATGGGCAGGTGGGGCTTGAGTTCGGCTGGTCTGTAAGGACAGGTGGGGCTTGAGCTCGGCTAGGCTTGGATCATTTGTGGGTAAATAAAGTGTTCCTCCCAAGGGGTCCAAATCCCAGGGGCAAATGTGATGGGCAGGTGGGGCTTGAGTTCGGCTGGTCTGTAAGGACAGGTGGGGCTTGAGCTCGGCTAGGCTTGGATCATTTGTAGGTAAATAAAGTGTTCCTCCCAAGGGGTCCAAATCCCGGGGCAAATGTGATGGGCAGGTGGGGCTTGAGTTCGGCTGGTCTGTAAGGACAGGTGGGGCTTGAGCTCGGCTAGGCTTGGATCATTTGTGGGTAAATAAAGTGTTCCTCCCAAGGGGTCCAAATCCCAGGGGCAAATGTGATGGGCAGGTGGGGCTTGAGTTCGGCTGGTCTGTAAGGACAGGTGGGGCTTGAGCTCGGCTAGGCTTGGATCATTTGTGGGTAAATACAGTTTTCCCCCCAAGGGGTCCAAATCCCAGGGGCAAATGTGATGGGCAGGTGGGGCTTGAGTTCGGCTGGTCTGTAAGGACAGGTGGGGCTTGAGCTTGGCTAGGTTTGGATCATTTCTGGGTAAATAAAGTGTTCCAACCAAGGGGTCCAAATCCCAGGGGCAAATGTGATGGGCAGGTGGGGCTTGAGTTCGGCTGGTCTGTAAGGACAGGTGGGGCTTGAGCTCGGCTAGGCTTGGATCATTTGTAGGTAAATAAAGTGTTCCTCCCAGAGGGTCCAAATCCCAGGGGCAAATGTGATGGGCAGGTGGGGCTTGAGTTCGGCTGGTCTGTAAGGACAGGTGGGGCTTGAGCTCGGCTAGGCTTGGATCATTTGTGGGTAAATACAGTTTTCCTCCCAAGGGGACCCACTCCTGAATGTACCTTTGTACACATGGGTCAAGTGTTCCTCCCAAGAGTGAATTATTTACCTTTTTAACGGTGCTATCCCCAACTCTTGAGGGGTCATTCTCTACGGCAAATTTGAGTTTGTTTCTTCTTTCAAAAATGTGTTCTTCAGATGCTTTTGTTTCTTTTTCTTCAACGCTTTTTAAACTTCCTTAGAATACCAAAACACCTGGCCAGTGTCTTGTATTCTGGAAGGATTGGGAAGCTGAGTAATGGCGAGGAGAAAGGAATAGAAAAATAGTTGGAATTGCAAATGCCTTCATTTGAACACAGAGTATGTACGTATTGCAAAACATGTCAAATTCTCATCTGCCTGGTGTGTGAACCCATTGAAGGTTTAATATAAGTTTTGATCGAGTCATCTGGAGCACAGACTATGCAAACAAGCAATGAAATCAAATTTGCAATGATGAAATTCACTACTCCACTCATTACAGCTACACATGTGGATCTGTTTTGACTAATCAGTATGAATTGATATTCTCTTGTGTAAAACGTATTCAATTTTGTTGTTACTTGTTGTTTTACTAATACATACTGTTTTGTTTTCCTTTTTTCGGTGGTGGACTGTTGCGATAATGAGCTTAACCATGTTCCTTTGTGGATGATCACGGTTCCATTAATGGCGAGTCCTTTGTATACCCAGTGGTGAGTTAGTAATTTACCAAAGGTGTATTTATTTTCATCATGGTTTTAATTTCCAGCGGCATTTGGCCGGTTCAGTTTAGTTGTGTTGCGTAAAACAGTTCAATCATATTTTGCATTTTATTTACCAGGCTCTATAGATTCCCATGTTTGCTGATTTTGAATATATTGATAACAATGAAACGATGGAGGAGTGAGGGTGATGAGGCTGCTGTTGCTGGTAATGGAGACACTGCTGGTGCAAATAATAGATATGATACTGCAAGCGATCCCAACGCAGGAGAAATAACAGAAGAGGACAAGGGAGCAAAATAATATACTTTTAAAAATGAATAATTAACTTCACAGGTGTAAGATTTCACAGATTTCATTGCTACGCGACCATTGCAACAGAAACTGCTCCAAACAGTTAACCAAACCTTGTATGAGGATTGTCTTTGATTTTTAGCGCAACAATTTTAAATGGCCACCAAAGTAATATGGTTCCACTTGGTATTAGTCCATTGAGTTGTTGTGATTGCACAGGACATAAGCATTTCCAAATTTTGCGGTCGAAGTTTCACATCAATATCGTGTAGCAATGTAATCATTAGTAATAAAATGAAATGCCATTATTCTAATATTACATACCAGTTGGTATGTACTTTTTTCACATTGGCAAAACGACTGATTGAGTTTTTGTTGGATTATTCTCGTTACCATGAATAGGAGAATTTGTCGTTTGTCATCAAACTACAAAGTTAATAACTTGCTACAAACTGATTGTCAAGACTGACTTATTTTTTCTTGTTTGATCGTGCGAAATAATCTTTTCTTTCTTTTTTAATTTGATCAGTTTTTCACTTTCAATTAAAGGAATTATGAACAGAAACGCCCTGTTAAAGTGAACGATAACTTAAAACGTTCATTAGAATGATATTTGGAATCATCTGTGACGTTCTCTATGGGAACAGGTTTTAAGAGGACACCCTGTATTAAGTTGACACGCATTCCCTTAGGCTAGATCCCCGCTTAAAGGCCTATGTTCACCCAATCTGCTTTGCGCGCCTGGGCTGATTTTAGCACAGACGGAAAATCGAAAAATCGACGTGCCAGCCAATCAACGCTACATTGAACAATTGAACCGATTCAAAACAAAAACACAAGCGCGCAAAGCAGATTGGATGAGCAGGGGCCGTTAAAGGTTTGACTGTATCAATTATGGTAAACTATGGAAATCTCTAAATTAGTTTCCAGACCCGAAGAAATTGTGGGAAATAAATTGGTGGAAAATAATAAAGTTTTGTCCAAGTTGCTTACGACGTTGGACAGTGCATAAAGCTTTTACATTAATCCTTTTCTAGAAAAGTTATGTATGGGATCATCAAAGTATTACCAAAAGGTAGTCTAGTTACTAATTAACATAACAGACGTATATCTGAATTCTTTACAAGATAGACATAATGTGGCCATATCAGTTGAAAAAGAAATAACAAATTCATAACGTCATTGCAGGAACAAACTATTTCTCTCAACTGAACATTGCCTGTTCAAAAGCTCGTTTGGTTGGCAATCCATAAATATACCAGATTTTATTCTGCTTCTGAGTGAATTTTGAGTTGTAAGCTATTTCATGAATGCAGACATTGTTTGCACGTGTTATCTTTATGCGGGAAGAGGAATTTTGTATAACCTTTGCAGTGAAGGTTTAACTTTTATTTATGTTATATTGTTATTTACAATTCATCGTTGACCTTTGTAGGAAGGGTCGATCGGAGTTTTGGGCTTGGTTCCTACCCAGGTTTCCTGATTTTTGTCCCGCTGCTGTGCGGGGTTTTTTGTATAGGTTTTTCCTGGCCGCCGAGTATCTTTTATAGGTACGTATCCAATTCTTCGTGGGTTTATTCCTTATGTAGTTTTCAATCTGTTAGAGTATTCTAAATGTGTTAATGTATGAGGCTTAATAAAGTGCAACCCGAAAATGTTGTTTGGTCGTCGTTAATCATGTGTTGTAGAAGGTTGTCCAATACTCTGAAACATTTATGCAGAGCAGGGGCGGATCCAGGAATTTCTGAAAGGGGCGGGGGGGGGGGGGGTAGTGCATGTCCACGGATAATTTTTCCAATTTTACCCTCTAAAACGCCATTTCCAGCATTCATGAGAGTCGAAAAGCGTTTGTTAAGTCAAAAACTTGACAATCCGTCAATTGGTGGAAGTAAAACAACTACGTATAAAACAATTTTATTCCCACGTGGGAGACAGGTCTGAAAGGGGGGGGGGGGGGGTTTGTCCGGACCCCCCGACCCTCAACAATAGTATGGTGTTGTAAAAAAGCGTGTTGCTTAGAACAGAGGCTTTCTGTCCCATACATTGGCGACAAAACCTCATAACTCTTAAGATTGTACAAACAAAAGCTCCGTAGATGCCTCACAATATCCAACATTGAGATAAAAGTACGCGAGAAAACAACAAAACTGTGTTTCCGCACCAAAAAAAAAAAAGGTTGAACCTCTGCAGAAAGTTCTATGCTACCTCCACTCGCAGCATGCTTTGGTTTTGAACTACCATTTCCCTTCTATTACCTTCCGTGAAAAGGCTTGTAATTCTCCCAAACTACATTTTCCGCCGGACCTTTTGTATTTGTTTAGATTATAAATTCTACTGGGTCACTACAATCCCAATTCCTGGACTTACCTCAGTGATGAACCCGGCATTGAGGCCGAGTGAATAAGTCTTGTATAAACTAAGTGGAATCTTCAGCTTGAGTATGAGTTGCTCAACTCTAGGCATCTTAGGGAAAAATATCTTAAACTTAAAATTGGCGTATAGTAAGCGAAAGCCGATGAAAACAACAAAAGCATAACAAGTAATCGAAGATTTTGCTTTCTTACGGAGCCAAAAAAAGGGAAAGTTGACTTGCTCCCAGTCTCCAAATTAAGTCATCGCGATAACTTTTTTCCGAACCATTACCACATTTTCGGAACCAGTTTCGAAATAATTTTGAACCAGTTTCGGAACCATTCCGAAAAGGAACCATAACGAAATTTTCGGAACCATTTCGAATCTCGGAACTATTCCGAAATTCGCAACCATTACGAGATTCGGAACCATTACGAATGTCGGAATTTTTTTACGAATGGCGGGCCATATAAATCTACTAGCGTTCTATGATGAATGCTGTTCTCTTATTGGCTACGCTATTCACTATCTATTCTGTTGTAGAAAGTGAGTAGAGTGAGTAGCCTAGTGGCGGCCGCTTCTTCGCGTTTTCGAAGTGTCTGTGAAGAGTATTTGTTATTAAATTTTGAACGTCTAGTAGATTAATTCTAAAAAAATTAGATTATTCGTTCTTGATTTCTATCGCGTGATGGTTGAATCGCGCTTCGCCCTCATCAGGGTTCTCAGATTCCGCCTTCCCACCCATTTTTCCCTGTTAATCCCGCCATCCCGCCCTTTTTTGCCTGGAAATCCCGATCCCGCCCATTTTTCAAAAACGCTTCTGCGTTAATTAATATTTATTTTTTTCTGAAGCATCTCAGTGGTCCGGAATCCTAAATCCTTGAATTTGATTGGCTAATGACGCGCGCTCCAGCGGTCCGGATTTTCCCATCCGGACCCCGCGTACGGACCGCTCTTAATTTTACAGAAAGATTTTGTCGTTTAAAGCTTTATGTCATTGAATTTTCTCGTAAATTATGGACAAAGATGAAAGTTACCAAAGCGAAAGTGAATTTTCATTGGCCAGATAAAATATCTAACGACACAAACGAAGAAAACAATGAAGAAAACCAACAAAGTTTCGCCATGGTTGACATCGGCCCACAAACAAAGATCCGAAAACACGCTAAAGATCTTAATGCTTGAACGAGGTATCAAAAAGACTCGATGAAGAAACTCAGTGGAAGGAGAAATCAGCCGTAAAATTAAAGGCCAATGTTATTCCTCCAAAAGGCGAGTGTAAGTTTGGATTTTATGATTTGTTCATTTTATAGTTTGTTGGCCGTTTGTTGTTGTTCTTTACAAAGCGTCATTTGTGGCTTAAAAATTACTGTAATTAGACAATCTAGCGCTTTTTTACAAAGGTTTTAGCTCCATTTGATTTAAGTTTTCTTATTTTTCCGGTTTTGTTTTTTTTCCTGCGAATTTTCATTTAAAAGTCTTGCAATTTGTCATTCTAGTCGTACTAGTTTGGTGTCAATAATTTACACGCCATTTCGCGATCGGATTTTCCGAGATAATTCGTACTTTCACTACATTGCTCGGTTTGTATGCTTTTATTTCTCGGTTTTCACCCTCTTTTATCTAAATTCTACAAGTTTTCATTCAAATAATATGATTTTTACATTAGAATAGCTCAGTTTAAGCTTGCGCCCCGCTATAAATAAATTACGCTTGACTTTTCTTTTAAAAGAAAAATTTGAAAAGTTTTGAAAGTTAATTCAGCTTTCCACGGCTTCTCTGTAGGCAAGAACATTTCTCTATCCTCGCCGGGGATAAACACAAGAGCCATTTATTCTACCGAGAGGCATAAACTGGTAGAAATGAATTCAATTTACAATTTAATTTTTTTTGTTTATGAATGCGGAAAATTGTAAAGATTACCGAGTTTGCGGGCGTTGTGTCAGTTTAGTTTTACTCGGCGCGTAAGAAATATTTCTTGGAAGGCTGTGCATGAATGATTTTTTCGGCGCATCGCAGAATTAAAGTAAGAAAAAAATAAATAAGTTATTTACCGGCCTAGGTCGGTCCGTATAGGAAAAAACTGTGCCCTCAGTCTTGAGTACGGCCCGAGGCCGTAAGCCGAGGGCCGTACTCAAGACCTCGGGCACAGTTTTTTCCTATACGGACCTCCCGGCCGGTAAATAACATATATATATAGATAGCCCAAGCCTAACAGCGTCGCACTTTGAACAAGCTTAACTAAGGTGAAACTTAACTAAGGTGAAAGGTTGGAGGCACAAGAATTAAGATTGACGAACGGGCTATTTTCAATTTTAGCAATTCTCAAAAACAGTATTACGCGACCGTCTGCACAGTACATTTTTATAGACCGTACAAAAGTTCACAAAAACAACTTTTCTCTTTCTAGAATAACTAGTACCACTAGTTTCCGAATAAAATACAGTTTTTGTTTGTCAAAAATTGCCCGAGAAACTGATTTGAAAATCAAAAATTGCAAAAATACACAAACATATTTGCATATGGGGATGCGAGTGAAGATAGAACTGTACTATAAAATCAAAGTCTTGTTTTGTTTACATAAAATCGCTTTTCAAACTATCTAATGAATGAACAAACACATAAAAATGGACAACACAATCTTCTTTCGAAAAAATTTATTCAAATCTCCATTAGTTTACGTTTAAAAGCAAAACGCGTACCATTTAATTATAGCTCATCGAGTTCAAGCTTTCTTCGATGAAATTCAAGAGATCGATACAACTGAATTTAAGCACGTTTTAAAATCAATTCTCCAAAACTAACAATAACACCAATAAAAAGTCACACACAGATTGATATCAACATAAATTCTCATCGAAAACTGTAATCTGTTTTACCTTTATGTCCCTCGCTTGCTTGGAAATTCAAATCTCCGCTTCTGGTTCTGAAATCCGTACAAAACAAACATCTCCCGCATTTGATAAAAACGTAATACATGAAGTTCCTCGAAGCAAGATTTTATCCATGAAAGCTCGTCTTTTTCCACTAAAGCGGCTTCTGAGTATCCCTTAATTAGTATCCTTGTCTTGAGTAGCAAACCGCGAAATATTCAGGGAAATAACGCCTTTAATTTAAACGGTTTTCTCCGCTTAGTAAATTCACAGCAAAACATCAAAGTGTTTTTCTAGCTGACGTGACATTCGGCCGTGTAACCGCGCGAAAAACAAAGCCTCGCTTTGGTTTCAACATGACGTCGTACGCGCATGTTTTGCGACGTCATAGCGGAGCACTTGCCAGGCCGAAGGCCTGGCTGCGCAGCCCCATACTCATAGAACCAGAACCTATGCCCTTCATTTTTCATGGTCATGGCTAGCGGAATGTTTCGCGGGCGCGCGTGTGCCCTCCGTCCGCTGTCGCACAGGACCGGACTATCGCGCAGGACTAGCTCGCGGGCGCGTATGACATCGCAAAACATGCGCATACAACGTCATGTTGAAACCAAAGCGAGGCTTTGTTTTTCGCGCGGTTACACGGCCAAATGTCACGTCAGCTAGAAAAACACTTTGATGTTTTGCTGTGAATTTACTAAGCGGAGAAAACCGTTTAAATTAAAGGCGTTATTTCCCTGAATATTTCGCGGTTTGCTATTCAAGACAACGATACTAATTAAGAGATACTTAGAAGCCGCTTTAGTGAAAAAAAGACGAGCTTTCATGGATAAAATCTTGCTTCGAGGAACTTCATGTATTACGTTTTTATCAAATGCGGGAGATGTTTGTTTCCTACGGATTTCAGAACCAGAAGCGGAGATTTGAATTTCCAAGCAAGCGAGAAACATAAAGGTAAAACAGATTACAGTTTTCGATGAGAATTTATGTTGATATCAATCTGTGAGTGACTTTTTATTGGTGTTATTGTTAGTTTTGGAGAATTGATTTTAAAACGTGCTTAAATTCAGTTGTATCGATCTCTTGAATATCATCGAAGAAAGCTTGAACTCGATGAGCTATAATTAAATGGTACGCGTTTCGCTTTTAAACGTAAACTAATGGAGATTTGAATAAATTTTTTCGAAAGAAGATTGTGTTGTCCATTTTTATGTGTTTGTTCATTCATTAGATAGTTTGAAAAGCGATTTTATGTAAACAAAACAAGACTTTGATTTTATAGTACAGTTCTATCTTCACTCGCATCGCCTTATGCAAATATGTTTGTGTATTTTTGCAATTTTTGATTTTCAAATCAGTTTCTCGGGCAATTTTTGACAAACAAAAACTGTATTTTATTCGGAAACTGGTGGTACTAGTTATTCTAGACAGAGAAAAGTTGTTTTTGTGAACTTTTGTACGGTCTATAAAAATGTACTGTTCAGACGGTCGCGTAATACAGTTTTTGAGAATTGCTAAAATTGAAAATAGCCCGTTCGTCAATCTTAATTCTTGTGCTTCCAACCTTTCACCTTAGTTAAGTTTCACCTTAGTTAAGCTTGTTCAAAGTGCGACGCTGTTAGCCTTTGGCTATCTATATATATTACGCGCCCGCGAGCTAGTCCTGCGCAGTAGTCCGGTCCTGTGCGACAGCGGACGGAGGACACACGCGGACGGAGGGCACACGCGCGCCCGCGGAACATTCCGCTAGCCACGACCATGAAAAATGAAGGGCATAGGTTCTGGTTCTATGAGTATGGGGCTGCGCAGCCAGGCCTTCGGCCTGGCAAGTGCTCCGCTATTAATTTACTAAGTTAATAATTAACACAGAAACGTAAGATAAACATCACATAAAAGATCTAGACTACGAGCAGTCTCTCTTTCCCAGCTTAGTCCGTTGAGCGAGAAACGAAAAGACATCAGCGAGCGGATAATGGCCACGCGAAACTGGGGGCGAGCCTGTCTCGCACTTCTTTGTTAGACTGCTCACACTATCCCTGCCCAATACTCCCTATCATCAAACCGTGAAATAACGTGCATGCAGATTCCCGCGAGACATTTATTTTCCACTGAATATGTCTAAATATGCGTACAACGACGCCCAAGTATACGCTCCCACAGCGTCTTGTTACTGTGTACCGGCTTCGAATCTGTAATTTGATGTGACTCACATACCATAGTTGGGCTCACAATAGGACTCACAGACCTCACACGGTCTAACACTATCGCAGACTACCGCAGGATAAGCGATAATGGATACGTTTGACAGGACCTGACAAGGTTCTGGGGTTCCTGTGGGAAAACGCTTTTTGATGAGCTTGAAAGACTTGAAAAGATACACGTGCGCGCTGCGAAGATTATTTATAACTTGGATTGGTACATACCAAGTAATGAGGTCCTCACACGTACAAAATGGAGAACATTTAAATCCTCATACGAGCAAAAGTTATTATTACTGGCCCATAATTGCTTTTACGACCTTTCTCCCGTTCCAATCTTGAACCTTTTTACAAAATACGACTGTAAATATAATCAAGAAAAATGTCATTCGCAATTTCTATGCCCAACACTGACTTTTATCGTAAATCTGTATACTACCAAGCAGCATCCCTATGGAACTCTCTCGACAATACAAATGACTAGAGCCATAGCTGACAAGTTCCTTTTTAAAAAATCGCTTAATGAACTTCTATTTTTATTTATTAATGTACATAGTATAAGTGGCTTAGTTAACTTGTATTTGTATTCATTGCTGTAAATATATATTGATGTAAATAGTATCTATAGAGCGTATGCACTCACGTGGCAAGCAGCTATGCAAATTTATTGGAACAAAAGAAAGTGTTAACATAAGAAAAGCGTTCAAATCCCACAGGATTGTTTTGGTACACCAACATGGCCGCCGTTCTATTGTTTTGGTACACCAATATGGCCGCCGTGACGTCATGTGCATACGCTCTATAGTGTCAATATGTGAAGTCACATAAAAATTGAAATCCCATATCCCGCTCTGTTCTCCTTGAGAATCTCGCATCCCGACCCCATAAAAACACGAAATACCGCTCCCGCTCGTAATTAAAATTCCCGCTTCCCGCCCCTGTTTTCAGCTCGCATCCCGAATATCACCGCGAAAAAAAGCCAAATCCCGCGTCCCGCCAAACCTATTGTGGACCCTCTTAGATGAAATGCTTTATCAATGTGTAAAAGGTAAAACTCGGGATTTACTTCTGCAGCAGGAACCTCTTGGGCTAGCACTTGGCCAATGTTTGTGAAATGATCATTAAAAGCTTTCGCCACGTCGACAGGACTGCTTATTGTTCTATTGTCAACTTGGATTTCTAAAATACTCGTCGACTTACTAGTGTTACGTGAAGTTAACTCGTTAACGAGGTTCCATGTTTTGCGCGGATTACCTTTGCTAACTTTCAAGTTATCAGAAAAGTAGCGCTTCTTTGCTTGTTTAATTGCATTATTTGCTTTGTTTCTAGCACATTAAAATTGCTCCCACATGTCATGATCATTCGATGAAATTGCTTTCTTTTTAATTAAATCTCTTCTATGCATTTTATTCAATAACCCTTTAGTGATCCACGGAGCCCGTTTTATTAAGCAGATATATGGTAGATTATATTAAGCAAATATATGGTTTGCACAGTTACTGATCAAAATAAACAAGAACAAAAACAAACAAAAAATGACAACAACGTGGACACTGGTTAACTCGTGAATACGTGAAACTATGAACGAGTTCAGTAGCAAAGGGTGAAAATATGCAAATTTTCACTCCTTCAATTACTTGGGACACTTGATCAAACTTACCTCAACCTCCCTCTCCATTGTCGAAAAAACTGGCGTTTCTTTGCGTAAAAAACAAGAACTTTATGCTCTTTCAACTTTCCTAAGGGGTTGGGGGTATTCGAGAGGCCTAGATGTCCCGAACATTTTGTCTCGGGTTCATTTGTTGCCTTTCTCTATATATTAGTAGCTCCTTACCCAAGCAGGTATCCATGTTTGCCCTGCCCCATAGTTATTACGTTTAAGTGACACTCCAGTTACGGTTCCTACATCTTTTCCTTTCACTGTAAAAGTGTCCAAACTAATAAAAAAAAAAACAAAACAAACAAACCGTGAGAAAAGCAAAACAAAACGAAACAAGTTAGTTCAAGTCAATCCAAGAATCCACTTTATCGATAGCTAATAAAACAATTTTTAAAAGCTGTTTTTCACTTTTTAGCCAGCCTGTTTACATTGAGATATTACTGTACACGCGATTGAGTAATTTTTAAAAAAATTAATTTATTATTAATTGACAACGGTACGTGTCCAAATAGCAACGCGACAATTAAAATCAGTAAATTTTCTTGACATGTAGACGTACACTTTTAAACGGCATAAATATCCTCTGTATTCCACTGGCCATTTTTACATTGAACCATGAATCTAACCCTAAGAAGCCCACCTGACTCCGTGGTATTGTTCTATCAGGCCAAATACGTCAATGTACTTACGCATTCTGTTCAAAGTCATTGCCCCAGTTATTAAGTTCCATTGCCTTGGTTTCACCCCTTTCACCCTGTATTTTGATCCACACATCACAATCCGTGCCAGCACCCAAATCGTCAGATGTTTTTACCTTTACTGTGTACTCTGAAAATGAAATAAATGACTTTTACATGAACACGCCTTACCAGTTAAATTTTAAAATGTGCCGACAGAATAAATAAAAATGGCTGCCCTTATTAATAATAAATTAATTATTACTTCTTAAATTTCTAATTGCATTTACCGTTAAATCTATGTAATTGTGATTCTTGTAGTCCTTTTTCGTAAATTATATAGACATGTGGCATTTATGAAACCAAAGTAAGTGTAGTAATTTTATTTTGAAATTTAGTAGCAGTCCACAAAACACTGTTAGCATCGACCAACATCTAAAAAACACTGTTTAAAATTTCTAATAGTTTTAAGAGATGAGATATTGAAATCGGAACAAGCTGATGTTGACATAGGAAGCCCAATTTCAGGGATTTGGAGATGCTCCCTAAAGACCTCATGTACTAAATTACACGTACTATGCTCGTTTATTGTTATTTTGTTAGTGTATTTGATTTTAATATCTTGAATAAATGTAATTTATTTAGTTATAACTTTTGTGTCTGACTGGGTACAATTATAATGCAATAAACAGTCCCACACAGCATTCCAAGCGTAGTAAGTTTCTTTTGGATGGTCTCACTAAGTGTTTACTTGTGAGATGGAAGCATTTTACGTCCAAAAAAATACCGGTCGATTTTCGGTGGCGAATAGATTTCTTCTATTTCCTGTGTAAAAGTCAGAGCCGGATTATAAGTAAAGTACAAAAACCATATTTATGTTGGCTTAGATTGCTTTTATACTTCATGGCGAAAAGCCAGTTCAGCAATCTTCCCTTCGGGAATCGGAGCATATTTCTTACGAAAACGCCTTAGTAGCCACAATAAGGGCGAAACAGCTGTCCGCGTCTGCTTTCTATTTTTGAGCGCTAATCATATCAGGTCTATTAGCTAACCGTGGTGCTGCCTGATGCTGAGTTTAAGATATCGGTAACTGCTGTGCCTTAGAGCTATCTGCTTCAAATATATGTTTTGAAGATGGTTTGGCTATTCCCGTTTATTTCTTGCGCTGGACTGTCATGATTAGTTCACGAGAGATCATATCGATATTTGGCCACTTACCGCACGTAATGTATCTAATGGTGTGACTGATAACCTCTTAGCTCTCTTTTAGAACTGACAAGCGACATTTGATTGAGCCGATATGCAAAGTGTAACTAAGTCTCATTGTGTTTCATTTACGATGCGCTTACGACCTTCGACAAGCGCGAAACAGCTGTCGGCGCGTCTGCTTTCTAGTTTTCAGCGCTAATCATGTGAGATTTAGCTAACTGTGGTGTTGTGTTGAAGAGAACTACTGTGCCTAAGAGCTAGCTATCGTATTTCTCAAGCAGTTTACCCGTTGTGTTGTGGGTGTTCTCTTATGTTAGCAACGATAAGTTTTGTAGCGACAAGTCTCTCTACAGGTTTTGCCTCAAATTGTATTTGTTGGAGTGACCGTGGTAGCCCGCCTTCAGAAATGGAAGCTTTTCTTCGCAAAAACAATTGTAAATATGAATGAGGCGGCGGAGTTATCCGTAACTGGAGCCGGGTTGGTTGCGTCGGCTCAGGTGTAAAGGCTCTTGGCTTACTTTCTGAACAAAAATCAAAGGCTATTATGAGCCAACTGGTGAATATGGAACGCTGATTTGAAACTTCTATTAATGGATGGTGGACCGGGAGTCACTTGTAAAAGCCTCAACAATGTACTGACCAAGCAAAGAGATCTCATAGAGGCTTGGGGCCGAGCGCGATAGGCGAATCTTTCCAATTAGCTCAGTGGGAGACATCACATTCTATTACGCGCCAAGGAAGACTGGGAACGAGGCTTTCACACACCAACACATTGATCACTACAACTCGTTTTGCGGTTGCGCGCATTTACGAGTTAGAAATGACACAAAGTGTTTTGCACTATAGCAGCTCTTTGGTAAGGTGATATAAAGAGTCGTGGTACAATTGAACCTCTCGTAAGCGACGACCAAAATGCAAAGCCAAGATGTTCGCATACAAGAGGTCAGACCAAAGGGGGTCTTTGCTTTGAATAATATGAGCCTGTCTTTGAATCATATGAGCCTGTCTTTGAATCATGTGAGCCTGTCTCACCTATCAGCGCAAATTATTGTATCATAATGAAGTTTTGATGCAACGAGGACAAAATGTTCGCTTTATTGGACATGCACTGTGACACATAATTCAATTTGCGTCTTCAGTGAAATCGAAATACGGGGCGAGTGGTCACTTTCCAGAGAAATATAACAGAAAAACTCAAATCACCAGCGTTTAAAGTTGTCGCGGTCGCTTACGAGTGGTTTGGACGATAGTGATTTGACAGGAAAAAATTGGCATTTTGGAAAAGTGGTTGCTTAGGAAAGGTGGTCGCTAACGAGAGGTTGTCGCGCATGGAGGTTCGACCATTCCTTCATTTCAACAACAAAACCTCATTTTATTGTTATCTTTTACATCATCACATTATCTATATTATCTATATATTATCTATATTGTTATCTTTTACATCATCACATTATCGTTTACATCATGTAAGACTTCTTTTCAATCCGTTTATATTAGGCGAACTAATACGAATTTATATTAGGCGAACTAAACAATTCAAATGGTGGCGATGGTCATCAAGCATCATGATTCTGGCCTGGAGGGCTCGGGGACATCTGTTAGGAAACAATTTAGAAATTAATTAAGTAAGATCGAAACAAGAAAGAACTATTTAGATCTCGCTAATAATGAAAAGCTTGAAGACCGTGCGGATGTTGTCTGTGATTCATGATTATTTCGTGGCTTGCTCCGTTATGCTTAGACCAATCACAACACGCGTAATATCTTCAAATAAATTAATCTATCACAACTAAATGAATTAGATAATAGTTCCTCACGAAGACTCACCTTCATGATACCAGATGTCCGCACGCGTCTCATAATCGAAGCGAATCTGGGGATAACTATCAACTTGAACCTGTAATAAACAAAGACGCCGCTCAATAAGTAACCCATCGTAGATTACATTAAGCAAATATATGGTTTACACAGTTACTGATAAAAAAAAAAACAAGAACAAAAACAAACAAAAAATGACAACAACGTGGGCACTGGTTAACTCGTGAATACATGAAACTTTGAACGAGTTCAGTAGCAAAGGGTGAAAAATATGCAAATTTTCACTCCTTCAATTACTTGGGACACTTGATCAAACTTATCTCAACCTCCTGTTTTTCGGCGGTTTTTGAGTAAAACAAGAACTTTTAGTTCTTTCTGCTTTTCTAAGGGGTTGGAAGGGAATATCTGAGAGGCTAGCGTTGTAGCCTTTCTCTATATATTAGTAGCTCCTTACCCAAGCAGGTATCCATGTTTGCCCTGCCCCATAGTTATTACGTTTAAGTGACACTCCAGTTACCAGTCCTACATCTTTTCCTTTCACTGTAAAGGTGTCCAAACTAAATAAAATGAAAATTAACAATCAGCAAAAACATTAACAACAAAGCAAACAAAAAAAAAACAAGAAAAGCAAAACAAAAAGATAAAAGTTAGTTCGAGCCAATCCAAGAATCCACTTTATCGATAGCTAACAGTAAAACAATTTTTAAAAGCTGTTTTTCACTTTTTAGCAAGCCTGTTTACATTGGAATATTACTGTGCACTCGATTGAATAATCTTAGAAAAAGGTTTTATTGTTAATTAACAACGGTACGTGTCCAAATAGCAACGCGACAATTAAAATCAGTAATTATATCTTCTATATTCTACGGGACCATTTTTGCATTGAACAACGAATCTAACTGACTCCCAGGTATTGTTCAATCAGGCCAAATGCGTCAGTCTCAAGCAAGTTAAGGCATGGTTTACCTGCCTATTTGGCATAGTTTCATTTGAAAAGGAAGTCGTTGTTCAATGTTCCTAATAATTTGCAAGCAATATTGTTTCAGTGGCCTTAATAATATGAAACATTCGTGACGTTCGAATATCAGTCACGTGACCTGCTATTGAACGTTAACGGTTAAAATCTTCAGGGTAAAATGGGGAACATTAAATCAAATCAAATTAAAACTTTTTGAGCACCAATCTTTTGCATCTTAGGTGCTGGTCATGGAATAGCCTTGTCCGCGTGTCCAAGTTTAATAGCAATCACGTAATTAGGGTAAATAGGTCACGTGACTTTAGAAATAGCTTAATAACTTCTAATACAAATTACAGATACCACCTTACAAGGCAGAATAACAATGCTGATACTCTACTGAACAATTTAGTAGCACAATATTTTTAAAATTATATTGCAGAACCTTCCCCCATTTTAGAAAATGCATTTTGTGACGTCACTTACAGCGCATTGTCACGTGATGCTAACTTACACTCTCATATGATTAACCAAGTCAGATGTAAATCCTACTATTAGCATCGAACTTTGAAGTTAATTGTATTGATCAATAATGAAGGATCTCTAAATTCGTCGCGGGGGGTCGTTTGAAACGCCTTAGTCATGCCTTAACTTGCCTGAGGTGTACTTACGCATTCTGTTCAAAGTCATTGCCCCAGTTATTAAGTTCCATTGCCTTGGTTTCACCCCTTTCACCCTGTATTTTGATCCACACATCACAATCCGTGCCAGCACCCAAATCGTCAGATGTTTGTACCTTTACGGTGTATTCTGAAAATAAAATAAATGAGTTTTACATGAACACGCCTTACCAGTGGTAAAAAGTACAAACCATACAATCGATACCATCGAGAGGTGATCAATCTGGGATAAAAAGAAGACCTGAGTTCTCAGAAAGAGCGCGCATTATATAACAGATCATGCCTTAATCTCTCTAAAAAAAGAAAACACTTTCAAAAAACTTTAGAATTCGGAAGAAAATGACTGCCTTATAATAAACAGTTTAAAGGCTAAAAAATATAAACACTGACTCGTAAAAATACCCAGCCATATTATCCAACTCCTCGCTGAATAACCTTTATGAATTTCACCACAGACCTACCATACTCTGTTTGAGAGGTGCTCCGCGCTTTAATTTTCTGTCTTTATCATCGGCTATCTGGTCTCACAAAGCACGCTGTTTTCTTTTGTTGCTGTGTTTGTGGTTTGAGTCACTCTTCTTTCCAAGTGTAATGGGTCTGTTATTTTAAATGCTAATCTTAGAACCGACTGTAGATCGTCCATCCATTTTCTGTCTTGCTACTGATTTAAACATAGATAATATTGCAAAAAAAAACGCTTACCCCGATCAGTTGCTTGTCCAGTGGCGCAGAAGAATACCAGCAGGGAAAACAGTAATAGCAGCGTGTAGTTCATTGTCCTGTTAAAATGCAACAAAATAGCGTAAAGCCGGGATCGCGGTTCACTGCGTGTATTTGATAGACTTTGACTGACAAAGTGATCGAAATGACTTGAAGAATAACAGTAATCGGAAAATACGACACCATCCACATCTTAAAGTGACTAAATGTATACATGTACAGAAAGAGAAAAAACACTATTATCCACCTCACTGTACCCTGCGATGGGGTTTATTTCTGCTTATACAGTGACTTATATTATACGTGAAACTAACTGCAAGAAATATTTTTGCTCAGCGAATTGACTATATTTTCACAAAGGATATGCATGCGTAAAGACCTAGCTGTTATATCAAAGGAACAAAACAAATAAACGTACGATATAAAGGCGCGATTTGAAAGCTTATATTATGGTCGCTAATATTTAAAAACGTCGAGTTAAATAAACAATAAGAAAAGATAGACAATAAGCTACAGCATATGTACCTTTTTCTTCGAATTCCGCGGTAGTCAGTCCTAGATTCTTGATAACACTTTAACGCAGTTAGACAAAGAAGACCATTGGTGTTGCGTATATATAGAAGCTCATAAAAAATGAATGACCTTCCGATCCTTAAATGGCCTCATGTATCATAAAAAAATTATGATCTTGAAATAACCCAGTATGACCTGAAATGAACCTACAAGCTGCCGAAGAACACTAAAGTGGTTTGATGTAATTTGCGAGGAGAATGACCTTCGAAAGAAAATAATTTTAAGCAATCATTTTTGTTAATGTACATCCACTAGCATGTAAATCCACTAGCAACATGAGGATCAAAACCATAATTACCATAAAAAAGGGATGACATAAAATGACGTAAAATGAATTAAAAAATTAATAACTTAAAATGACAACCAACAGAAAAAATAACCTGGCGAAAGAATGTTTGCGGAAAAAAATGTTTTCAGGTTTGGTATCCACCTAAAAAAACAATTTTTATTTTAGAAATATTGATCTCAAATGACCTGAAATAACCTGTAAAGCGATCCATATCAGGTAAGCTGGCGCAATGAACACGCCCTGTGCACCAGCTACAACCTGCAGATCCACGATTAACAGGCGTTCCGTAAAAAAAGTACCGGTCGATTTTTGGTGGCAAATAGATTTCTTTTATTTCCTGTGTAAAAGTCAGAGATTATAAGTAAAGTACAAAAGTCATATCTGTTTTGGCTCAGAATTTATACTTTATGCGAAAATAACTTTAAGGAATCATTTTTGTTAATGTAGGATAAAATCCACAGTTACCATAAAAGAAGGGATGACATTAGATGACCTAAAATGAACTAAAAAATTAATAACTTAAAGTGACAACCAACAGAAAAAATAACCTGACGAAAGAATGTTTGCGGAAAAAATGTTTTCAGGTTTGGTATCCACCTAAAAAAAACAATTTTTATTTTAGAAATATTGACCTCAAATGACCTGAAATAAACTGTAAAGCGATCCGTATCAAGGTAACCTGGCGTATTGAATACACCCTGTGCACCAGCTACAACCTGCAGATCCACGATTAAGAGGCGTTCCGTTAAAAAAATACCGGTCGATTTTTGGTGGCAAATAGATTTCTTTTATTTCCTGTGTAAAAGTTAGAGATTATAAGTAAAGTACAAAAATCACATTTGTGTTGGCTCAGATTGCTTTTATACTTCATGCGAAAATAATTTTAAGGAATCATTTTTGTTAATGTAGGATGAAAACCATAGTTACCATAAAAGAAGGGATGACATTAGATGACCTAAAATGAACTAAAAAATTAATAACTTAAAATGACAACCAACAGAAAAAAACCTGATGAAAGAATTTTTGCCTAAAAAATGTTTTCAGGTTTGGTATCCACCTAAAAAAAATAATTTGCTTTAGCGGAGCTCTACGGGCCGAAGGCCCGCGCGGAGCCCCATACTTATAGAACAAAACATATGCCTGTCATTTTTCATGGTCATGGCTAGCGGAATGTTTCGTGGGCGCGCGCGTGTGTCGCCCTTGTCACAACATCCAGGATCTTAGCAATTTTGAAAGCAAACCGAGGCGTACCGAGGCTTTGTTTTTTCGCGGCCACACAGCCGTGAGCTCGGTAAACACTTTAGTTGGATTGTTGAATTTAGCGGAGAATTAAGGCTCATCCTCGGTGTAAGAACCTGTCAAATTCACGAGTGACGTAAAACAAAGAAAACAAAAGGCATAAAACAATAGAGTCAACTGGGAATGCAATGACTACAAAGGTTAAAAAGAAAGGAAAAAGTCACAGGTTCTTACACCGAGGTAAACCCAGAATTAAAGTCGTTATTTCCCTGCAGTTTTTCGCAGTTTGCTACTCAAGACAGGGATACTAATTAAGGGATACTCAGAAGCCGCTTTAGTGGAAAAAGAAGAGCTTTCAGGGATGAAATCTTGCTTCGAGAAAATTCATACGTTTTTATCAATAGAGGAGATTTAAAGAATTTTCAAGGATTTCCAAGTTAAAAAAAATACATTTTTCGATGGGAATTTATGTTGTTAATATCAATCTCTGATTGACTTTCTCTTTGTGCTCGCGTTAGTTTGGAGAATTGTTTATAAAACATGCTTAAATTCAGTTGTATTGTTTTCTTGAATTTCCGGCGAAGACAGTGCTATAACTGGTACGCGTTTTGCTTTTAAACATAAACTTATTGAGATTTGAATAACATTTTTCGAAAGAAGATTGTGTTGTGTAATTTTATGTGTTTGTTCATTCATTACATAGGTTGAAAACAAACTGTTCTAACTTCACTCGCGTCGCCTTATGCAAATCTGTTTGTGTATTTTTTGCAATTTTGATTTCGAAATCAGTTTCTCGGGCAAGTTTTGATACGTAATAGGTGTATTTTATTCGGAAAGTAGTCATATTCTAGACCCAGAAAAAGTTGTTTTTGTGAACTTTTATACGGTCTAAATGTACTGTGCAGATGAGGGGTGGCGAATGGTAAATCCGAGACTCGCCGAGACGCCGAGACCCTTGTTTCAAAATCCGAGACCGAAACAGCAGCTACGTTACAAAATCGGAACCCGATACCCAATGCGGAAAAAAAACGAGCCCGAGACTTAGTGCCAAAAATATCCGATTCACCTATCAAACAACAAACAAGGATGAAGAATGAGAATGCTTGACAAAAGAATCCGAGACTCCGAGACCTCGAGGAAAAAATCCGAGACTCCGAGACAGAAAAAGCACCAGCCAAACGAGACTTTGAGACTTAAAAGAAAAACTGCCGAGATTTCGAGACCGGACCAAAATTTTCCGAGACCCACGATTTTGAAGGTACCATTCGCCATCCCTAGTCTTCATTAAGCCTTTTTGATACCTTGTTCAAGCGTCAAGATCTTTAGCGAGTTTTCGATCTTTGTATATATGTCAGCCAAGCATTGCGAAACTTTACTGGTTTTCTTCATTGTGTTCTTCATTTGTGTCGTTGAATGGCGAAACTTTACTGGTTTTCTTCATTGTGTTCTTCATTTGTGTCGTTGAAAGCTGTGCTTCCTGTCCCTGCGAAACGTAGTGTGAGCTGATGGAATAAATTTACGCTTGATAAGTGCAGTTGCAAGGATTAAGGGTAACTTGAGACAATTATATCTCCTAGACAAGCTTGGTGACCTTTATTTTTTATTGCTGTTTTCGCATCACTATACTTTGGGAAATAATCAGGGAAAGTTTAAAGAAAATCTTATTTCAATTTATATTTCTAGGGAATTTGGTCTTAACCGTATTTCACTTAGCGACTTTTGTTGATGAAAACATTTTATGGTATTAAATCATTTACACACCCTCAGTGGTCTACCAGCTTGGCGTCGACAGGTGTCAAACCAAGTTGGTGGAATAGGACTTAGGTTAAGTTTGTACAAGTACTCTTTCTGGAAATGGTAATTTCAGTCAGAGTAACTTATTCGATTCAACTTAGTTTTCAGTAAAACCATATCAATTTGGGCAACGTTTCTGGAGATACGTTGAAACTGCTCAATTGCTTCCGGGATCCTTTTCACACTTCACACCTCAAACGAAACCCAAATTATAAATAATAAAGTATTTATTTGTTAGCCTTTCGGGAGGTGCTAAACCGCTCAGTTCAATACGGTTTCCTTTAGTACATAATTTATGCCATTTTACTGATGTGAAAAAGGCGGAACTTAACTTAGCCAATCAGGTGCGATGAAGAAGCTGTACACGTTCAGTTTTTCTGTGTTGTGTGGCGAATTTCAAATGTAATTTTCACTTCTATCTTTTCGACAAATGTGTAAAGTTTTGCGATAAATCTTTTTCTTGTAATTTTTATACATCTTTTATAGTTTTGTTTTGGCTGAGCGTTTCCGAAACGTTGGTGAAAAGTGAGAAAGACGTCAGTTTCGACACTAATAAACATATCAAAAGAAAATATGTTGGTGATTTGTTTCAGCCAATCATGATGAGGCTTATGTTAGCCTACAGTACTGTTTGATCCAAATTTGATATTGATTGACAGCTAACTCTCAGCCCAAATAAAAGCAACGTGAGAAACCTTCTGACCAGATTTGAGTAGACACTGAGCTGTAAAGTTGTCAGTCCAAGTACATTGCGGGGAATAAAAGACTGAGTGAGTGAACCAAGGAAGGCCAGTTTAAATTCATTTCATGTAAAGGAACTAGCTAATCCCCTATACTGCATTAATTTTTAACAGGAAAATGAACTACACGCTGTTATTACTGTTTTCCCTGCTGGTATTCTTCTGCGCCACTGGACAAGCAACTGATCGGGGTAAGCTTTTTTTTCGCAATGTTATCTATGTTTAAATCAGTAGCAAAATAGAAAATGGATGGATGATCTACAGTCGGTTCTAAGATTAAGATTTAAAATAACAGACCCATTATACTGAGAAAGAGGAGTAACTCAAACCCAAACAGAGCCGGCAACAAAATAAAACAGCATGCTTCGTAAGACAGCCGATAATGACTGAAGACAGTTAGAAAACTAATGCCCCGGGCATTTCTTAAACAGAGTATGGTAGATCTGCGGTGAAATACATAGCGCCGGGTTATTTAGCGAAAAGTTGGGTAATACGGTAGGGTATTTTTACTAGTCAGTCTTTATAATTTTAGCCTTTTAACTGTTTAATTTGGTAAGGCAGTCATGTTCTTCCGAATTCTAAAGGTTTTGAAAGGGTTTTCCTTTTAATTTATCGGGAAGGTTTGGTTCAAAGCTAGCCTGCCCTATTTATAAAATGCAAGCGATGTCTGGGTCACTTTTTGACACCTGTTCTAGGAAGTTCTACAAAATTATGTTCTACGTGTTTTTGAGATAGAGAGTAGATAAATTGATTAAAAGGATGTTTATGTAAAGCGTAATTGTTTATAGTTACTCGAGGGAATCATGAAGCTCCTGTGAGCCAGCTCATAGATAAATTGGATAAGTGTAGAGATAGTTGAATAAAAAGAAGAGGAATTGGTGAGATTCATTTTGCTTGCTTATCAAATGCACATTTACAATCACAACTGCTATTGATACAGGAACGGCCTTATGTGTTTAATCATAAACGATTAAATGAATGGAAATATGACAAAAGTTAACAGTTTCCCATTCCATTAAGGTATGTTTTTGTATGTGATGTCAAGCACGAAATGATTATAGAACACCAATAGGAAGATACGAACTGACGTTTCGAAGAGAAATTCAACCATAATCAGTTTTCAGCGACACAAAATGGAAAACGTCAATTTTTGACAAATGAACTGAACACATAGCTTCGGCGAATCATCCAGAAAGTTTTGCTTATCGACTTATCTTAAGTTTAATCGTCGATTCTTCTCAATACCAGCTGTGTGGTTTTAAATAGCAGTCGTGACTGCTTGTCTACTTTGAAAGACCGAGCGCCTTCTCTTGTAATAGGAGGCTTTTACATGTAACTGTAAAAAGTGAAAAACGGCGGGAAAATCATTATCACTAATTACCTTCTAGTACAATTACGTAGTATTACGTTCTGGCACTACTACGTACTAGTACTAAGAGCTATACTCCCTCGTAATTAAATATGGTATTCAAGAGTGAAGGTTTTGTTTCCATGTGCAAATACGAGGTGAGACCATATCAAACATGTCAGAGTCGAAGACGAACACGAGGCTCTTCATTCTAACATATTTTGATAGTAAAAATCTAGACCCTTAAAGCCCGTATTCACTACTCGTACAGTTCTTGTTTTAGTGCTCCGTTATATAATGCGTGCTCCGTTATATAATGCGTGCTCTTTCTGAGAAAGCAGGTCTTGTTTTACCTCCCAGATTGATCACCAATCGATCGTATCGGCTGTACGGTTTGTACTTTTTATACCATTGGTAAGACGTGTTCATGTAAAACTCATTTATTTCATTTTCAGAGTACACATGCAGTAAAGGTAAAAACATCTGACGATTTGGGTGCTGGCACGGATTGTGATGTGTTTATCAAAATAAAGGGTGAAAGGGGTGAAACCAAGGCAATGGAACTTAATAACTGGGGCAATGACTTTGAACAGAATGCGTAAGTACATTGACGTATTTGGCCTGATTGAACAATACCACGGAGTCAGGTGGGCTTCTTAGGGTTAGATTCATGGTTCAATGTAAAAATGGCCAGTAGAATACAGAGGATATTTATGCCGTTTAAAAGTGTACGTCTACATGTCAAGAAAATTTACTGATTTTAATTGTCGCGTTGCTATTTGGACACGTACCGTTGTCAATTAATAATAAATTAAACTTTTTTTAAGATTACTCAATCAGGTGTACAGTAATATCTCAATGTAAACAGGCTGCCTAAAAAGTGAAAAACATCTTTTAAAAATTGTTTTATTGTTAGCTATCGATAAAGTGGATTCTTGGATTGACTTGAACTGACTTGTTTCGTTTTGTTTTGCTTTACTAACGGTTTGTTTGTTTTGTTTTGTTGTATTTGCTGGATTGTTATTTTTCCCCGTTTTCTTGTTTAGTTTGGACACCTTTACAGTGAAAGGAAAAGATGTAGGAACCGTAACTGGAGTTTCCCTTAAACGTAATAACTATGGGGCAGGGCAAACATGGATACCTGCTTGGGTAAGGAGCAACTAATATAGAGAGAAAGGCTACAACCCGAGACAAAATGTTCGGGACATCTAATACATCGAATACCCCCACCCCCTTAGGAAAGTTAAAAGAGCAAAATGTTCTTGTTTTTTTACGCAAAAAGCGTCAGTTTTTTTCGAACAATGGAGAGGGAGGTTGAGATATGTTTGATCAAGTGTCCCAAGTAATTGAAGGTGTGAAAATTTGCAAATTTTTCACCCTTTGCTATAACTCGTTCATCGTTTCGCGTATTCACGAGTTGATCAGTGTCCACGTTGTTGTCATTTTTTGTTTGTTTTTGTTCTTGTTTATTTTGATCAGTAACTGTGTAAACCATATATTTGCTTAATATAATCTACGATGGGTTACTTATTGAGCGGCGTCTTTGTTTATTACAGGTTCAAGTTGATAGTTATCCCCAGATCCGCTTCGATTATGAGACGCGTGCTAGCCTGTTCCAGGCTCCGAGATAGTGGGCAACGCGCGAATTAAAAAAAAGAAAGAGAAAAATCACGGGAGGACTGGTAGAGGGAGGTCGGCGGAGCCTGTAAACATTTCTTTACCGACGCTCTTCCGCCCTCTTTTGGCAAGTTTTGCGATAATCCAATTTTCTGTCGTCAAAATGTTAAAATGTCAATTAACAGAAATAGTTCTCGAATTTCTCGCGCGAGTATTTCGCGCAAAAGCCGCATGTATTGCAAGACGCGTACGCCGACGAAAATACTGTCCTCGAATCTCGAAGTCCACCCTTCAAAGTGCTGCAGATGTTGTAGGAAAAACGTAGCATGTAGACGAACCAAGGTGCCAAGAGTTTCTTTGTTCAGTGTAGTGAGAAATAAGGAATTGCTGGCGTTTTCTCGAACCGAGATGCTGGAGATTCAAATATTTCAAACCGGATGCAACAATTGACGCCATACGTCTGACAATGGAGGTATTGCCAGACTCTGAGAAACACGTCAACTTAAACGCAGAATAAACTCTGAGGAACTAAAAACAAGTGCAAGTGACTATCGCATAAGACTTCAAGGATCTTAGACTGTTTCAACTGTTTCAACTGTTTATTAATTATTACAGATTTTACAGAAAGCAATATCCACTGCCCGCAGTTAGCAGGTTAGCTAGTCGAGGCGAGCAGTGGTTACACGTATGTAATACATATACAGATAGATCACAAGAAAGACTAGAGAAAAAGAGTAGTTAAATAAATAAACAAATAAATAAAAATAAATTCAATTTAATTAAGTTTACAATCATAGACATCGCAAATATAAGAAGCCGAGTTTTCAGGAAATTTTTGTAATTAAGTCTGGTAAATCAATATAATCATTTTCTTCTGAAAGTATTCGGAGTAAAGTGTCATGGATATTAATTTTAAAATTAGTTTTGGACTCTTTTAGCGGCGTGACGAAGAAACACTATCTCGCAAGTTATGCTAACCGCAGACTTGGGCTCACATTAAATCACGGACTGAGAAATGAACTGATCCTATTAAGCATATTATTCTAAAGCTGGGTTAAAATGCTTTTAGCGACGAGCAGGTGTTATGTTAGGCCTGTCACCTTTTATAAAAACCGAGCCGTTTTTCAGTTGTTCGACTTGATCTCGCATCACTGAAACCAATGCAGAAACGACTATTATCATCGATTTCTCTGCCAGAGCTGCTTTCGCCAGGCGTAGAAAGAGCTGAAATATCGAGGACTCATCGAGCTTTTCCCGAAACCGGTCGGCAGAATCGCGAAGACATCTTTACCACGAGCCAAGTTTAGAAGACATTCTTGTTTCCCTTTCCTGAGAGCTTCTTCTATATTAGGAAAATCGCGCAGGCATTCGTCCAAAATATTACATAACTTTGATTCCTCTTCATCACGCGCGAGGATCACGTACGCCATCGTTACGATTGACAAGTATAATGTGCATAGCGAGGTGTTGACATTACCTGTCAAAACGGACCAATCAGAGGGTATACCAGGAGCTGGTATACCGGAAAGAGCTTTTTAAAGAAATGTTTACAGGCTCCGCCGACCACCCTCTCCCCAGTTCCCCCGCGATCTTTTCCTTTTTTTACTTCGCGCGTTCCCCATTATGTCGGAGCCTGGAACAGGCTAGACGCGTGCGGACATCTGGTATCATGAAGGTGAGTCTTCGTGATCTGAGGAACTATTATCTAACATATCTAGTTGTGATATATCAATTTACAAAACATTGAAGATATTACGCGTGTTGTGATTGGTCTAAGCACAACGGAGCAAGCCACGAAATAATCATGAATCACAGACATTATCCGGACGGTCTTCAAGCTTTTCATCATTAGCGTGATCTGAATAATTCTTTCTTATTCTGATCTTACTTTATTAACTTCTAAATTGTTTCCTAACAGATGTCCCAGAGCCCCCCAGGCAACCATGATGCATGACGGATCAGCGCCAAAATTAGTTGACAGTTGAATTGCTTAGTTCGCCTGATATAAAGCAATCTTACATGATGTAAATGATAAAAGATAATAAAATGAGGTTTTGTTGTTGAACGGAGAATTTCTCAGTTTAACGGTATATTTAACAATTAGATTATGAGCTCGATATTTCAATCGCGTGGTAGTTGATGAGGGCGAAGCGCGATTCAACTATCACGCGATAGAAATCAAGAACGAATAATCTAATTTTTTAGAATTAATCTACTGGACGTTCAAAATTTAATAACAAATACTCTTCACAGACACTTCGAAAACGCGAAGAAGCGGCCGCCATTAGGCTACTTACTCTACTCACTTTCTACAACAGAATAGATAGTGAGTAGCGTAGCCAATAAGAGAACAGCATTCGTGATAGAACGCTAGTAGATTTATACTAAAATACGTACAGTTGAACTACCAGGTGCGACTACATCTCATAAACAATCAACTCTCCTAAGCGACCACTTTTCCAAAACAAATACCAAATTTCTTCCATGCAGTCAAATCACTATTAAATAGTCGAAACCTTTCGTAAGCGACAGGGAACATTTTCAATGCTGGTGATTTTCGATTGTTTTTTTTTACCTCTGGTAAGCGACCACAAGTCCATATTTCGATGTCACTTGCACTTTAAGAGAAATGTTTCTAAGCCGGGTTGTGGGTCAAAAGAATAGACCTTGCAATGCAATGCTCATGTTAAAGCATCTTAGGTTTGCTGTAAGACAGTATAACAGTACCGTCAAAGCTGAAGAACAGTAATTTTAGTTTTCTTCATAAATATTATTGTGCATGTTTATAACATGGATTAACATAGGATGAGTACGAGTATCATAAACAGACCCACCGCCGTTTTTCTTTGGGTTCTGTAGAGAATATACATGTAAGCCTTACCAGAACAACAATCATTATCACACATTATTGGGTTTTGTTGGTTGCCAAACAAAATGTCAAAATAAGTTGAAATTTCATGGCAAAAAACCCTACTTAGTTAGCACAATTTACTAAGCAATTAATAACTGATGTTTTGGTTCACACCAGGTGTGAGTTGCATAAAACTTAATCTTGATGTTAGGCGTAATTGCTCACATCACAAATTTACACAGTGATTATTCTAGGTTAAACAAAATGATTTTAGCAGTTACACACAACACTAGGTTAACTGTTGTTTATTTATTTATTTATTTATTTATTTTTTGCAACGTGCCCCATTTATTGTAGTCACCCATGCATGTCCTGTTGTGTTTATAAATTTCACATTAAACAAGGAACTTCCTAAATTGCTTACTGGTGATTGAAATGCATCCAAATATTATAATACTGCCGTATCATGTCTAATACTCGCAGATCTCATTCTAGACTGCATGCAGACATCTCCCATTTCCTCCCAGTGCGACACAGAAGGTATTAGGACAGGAGACAACTGCACACAGACTAGATCTGATGCTAAATGGGGTCATTATTAACGTTTTTCTTCCCTATCATTAAAGAACAGAAAATAACAATTCTGCGAAAAATCACCATAAATAGCGACAGAGCCAAGAACAGCAAGTGCAATGAGGTACAGTATCAGTGGAATAGCGTTCACATGTCTCAAGCTGCATTGTCCAATATTCTCTCAAAGTTCAAATTTACCAATTTAACTGGCATTTATAGTGAAACCCTACACCAACTTGATTTTTAACAAAACTACATGTACTGTGGGGAGCAAAACACACTGTGAATGCTTCAAAATAGTTTTCGTTTATTGTTTTCTTGAAATCAATGCATAAGGAGCTCGTGCAGGCTAGAATTCAAGCGATGTGAATTTGACAGGTAGAAAACCTCGATTGAAAGATCATTACCTTTTGGCACTTGTTCCCTGTCCGGGAGTCCACTTTCTCGGTCGTGTAGACTAACTAAAGCTGTCCATAGCACATTTCTGTTTAGGATAACAGCTTGGAAGCTTTCATGCTCAGTGATACATGACAAACCTAAAACAAAATGTAATGGTAAGGGTTTCAACTGCGAAATACTTGCAAATTTCAATAAGAGTTTAACTTGAGAGCTTTGTAGAAATCGTATTCCGTATCCAAGTGCAACTTTTTTACTACGAACTACCATATTCGAATAACCAGTATCTTTGATTTCCATCGAAATATGCTGCGATTAAATATTACCAAAGATCAAAATGGAGACAAACCTTCCACCGTCTTCGACAAAAACGCGAGTTCTTTGTAGGGAATTAACGCTCCATGAAATTAAGGTATTGGAAATTAACGCGTCTTAAATTAACGCGAATTTAATGGCAAACGATTTTCGAATAAACAAAATTAACGCGAAAGAGGAGGTAGAATTTCATAATAAAGGAAATTAACGCGATTAAGATACGGTTGGTGGTGACAACTGGAGCAAATTTATTTCAACACTGGATGCAAAAAAAATTCAAATCTGAACAAAACTGAGCCATCTGCTCGACAAAACAGTTCGTAAAATTTTAAATGTAGGGGTTAATCTGTTGGGACAAATTTTGATGGTGTTTGGTCCACATTAATAATAAGCTGATCTGGGATGCTGTGTGTCGGAACGGCTTCTGCAATTTCGTTAAAGAACCGGTTTCGCGTTTCGAGCCATAATGTTGGCGTCGAGTTCGCGTTATTGTCGGTTGGGAAGTAGTCGCAATTCTGCGTGTTAACCCCATTCTGGTGTACAGAGATTGCACCCACCCATTAGTAATGCGGAAATCAAGGTATTGGCCATATTTTGCCAGATCGCTCTTGATCAGACCCATCAGAACACCATACAAAACATGTCTGTTTATGGTAACACCGGCGGTTCTTAAGTTTATAAGAAACGAGCGAAGCTTGAAATCCAGCTCATCTGGTAACAGAAGCGGCCTCCCGCGCTTTGTTCCGATTTGCACATCTTGTGGCGCAATTTGCGGTGTGTTCTTTAACTGCGACCGGTACTTAGTAAGCCAGCCACGGACAGTACTTTCTGTTAACTTGGGAAATTTTTTCTTGAATCGGTTCACGGCATTCGTCGTTCCACAGATATTGGCATATTTGGCAATCTTACATTTGTCTTCTTCCTTGTAGGTGAGTCTTTTGCGCTTGTTGTTGATTCTCGCAGCATTGTTGATTTCCAAGTTCACATTAGACGACTCTTCACTGGAAAGTCCAGTTGCGTTTGTTGGTGGAAGCCGCAAAAGTGTAGCTGAATTTTCATTAGAAACGGATGCTTTCTGGAAATAGTGTAACAAAGACATTACTCCTTGTTGTTGATCAGTTGATCAGGCATGTGAAACAGATTGAATTGAAACATGAGCTGTGTTGACAGCGGTACGCTAACAATGAATGCTGTCGCGTTACCAGGTAGTTTTCAGTGCAGGAAAGATGGCAGACGCAACACAGTCATTTGAATTTACAAATGGATTACGTGGTTTTCATGTGTATTCAACGACAAAGCGTTGGAAGCCATACTTTTTTTTTTAAAAGTATCTACAACAGAAGATAACATTCAAAAGAGAGCACAACAATGTTCACGATCGCTTTGCTGTGTCAGGATTGGTGACTTTGCCGGGAACATTGGCGCCTGTTGTTGGTGGTCAAGTACCAAAAGAACTGAGCCGTTATGTGTGGTATGCTTTGGAACAAGGAGCCAAATTTACAGGAAGAGTTATTTCAGTGAAGCCGAAAAGATCGCCACTAATTCAAGGAGGCCTTGAAATACCAATGGTCGTTGTTGTCCAGTGGAGCGATACGAGAAGTCTCAGGCTGGCGATTTTGAAAGAGAGAACAGAGGAAGTCTCGTATTCTGTCGAGCGAAAGACTACCTTATTATAATGCTCCATGAAATTAACGCGAATCGTTAAAATTCGCGTTAATTTTGTTATGCGGTAATTTCCGCGACGAACTTAATTAAGAGCAGCGTTAATTTCCGCGCTCTTTAATAATTCCCAGTATTTTAACCCCAATTATGGAACCAGTCCAGACATTCTTGACACCTAAAAAACAACAACTACAAGCTTTCTTTCCGTTTACCCTTTATTTTAATCTTTCACAAAAGCTGAGTGAACAATATTTCAAGTTTATCTTCATCGTTGTCGCTATCAGAAGTGATGTTTTCAATCTTCCACTTTGATTTCGGCCAAGATAGATTTTGAATCGTCAACTTAGACTTTCTCTACAGAATACGAGACTTCCTCATGTATCATGCAAATCACGGATGAAATGCTGCGTAAACCCGAGAAAGATGTTATAACAATTGAAATTGACTTGAGGTTATCAACCTTGAAGCCCCGCCAGGGCAAGCTAATGACAGAAGTCTACGAATGACTTTTAACACATAAAGGAAAAGGCATTGTTCTATCGAGGTGGAGATCGGCCGGTATCTTGGTTTGTGTGAAAAACGCTAGAAATGGCCAGATTCCGTGAAGTAACCCCTACATTTAGAATTTTACGAACTGTTTTGTCGAGCAGATGGCTCAGTTTTGTTCAGATTTGAATTTTTTGCATCCAGTGTTGAAATATATTTGTTCCAGTTGTCACCACCGTATCTTAATCGCGTTAATTTCCTTTATTGTGAAATTCTACCTCCTCTTTCGCGTTAATTTTCTTTATTCGAAAGTCGTTTTCCATTAAATTCGCGTTAATTTAAGTCGTGTTAATTTCCAATACCTTAATTTCATGGAGCGTTAATTTCCTATAATAAGGTATGTTGACGATTCAAAATCTATCTTGACCGAAATCAAAGGAGATCAGAAGATATTGAAAACATCACTTCTGACAGCGACAACGATGAAGATGAACTTGAAATATTGTAAACCTTCACTTTAGCTTTTGTGAAAGATTGTTATAAAGGGTAAACGAAAAGAAAGAAAGCTTGTAGTTATTGTTTTTTAGGTGTCACGAATGTCTAGATAGGTTCCAAAATTGGGGTTAAAATATTGGAAATAAGAGCGCGGAAATTAACGCCGCTCTTAATTAACGTCGCGGAAATTAACGCTCAACAAAATTAACACGACTTAAATTAACGCGGATTTTAACGATTCGCGTTAATTTCATGGAACGTTAATTTCCTATATATAATGAAGTAGAGCATTCATTTCCGAGACCTTAATTTCACCACAGCTAGGGGGGCCCACACAAACTGTGTGACCGTTCGTATTTTTAAATTTAGAGGAAATCTATGGGGATATCGAAAAGGTTCACTTATCGTAATATTCTGTGATGAATATTCATATATAAGATCAAAATAAACGTGTTTTACCTGAAATATTTGAAGGGTTTTGCTTCGGACGTTTACCGGAGTGTATAGTAGAGAGACAAGGGAAGAAAGATGGATTTTGGACCGGTCCAGCGCCGAGACGATTTTCAACAAGAAATTCCCATTACACAACTTCCAAACTAAGCACTAAGCAAGCCGAAACCTAGAAGTTTCTTCTCATAACATTACATTTAAAATCCGTCCAAAACTCGAAGCGCTAGACCCCAAATAATATCGAGAAATACAGCACTCGAAGCTCAAAAGAACCGCGGCTGGTAAAATTGGTGCCGGCCTCCAACAGTCACGCCGTTTGCTCCTTTCTGATTGTATGATAACAAACAATGCCCCTTCATAAATTTGTCCCTACGAACTATCCGTTAGGATCCGCTCGTTTTGTGAATGGACTGTGTGGTGCAAGTAGAGGAAAAAATAACTTTGAAAGCAATAACAACTATCAATGACTTTAATTATGATAATAAAAGTTCGTTTTGTTAAATCTTTATCGTTATATGGTATCTCGAGTTTAATGCTAAATCGACGTTGCGAACGCCAAAGGATTGATTTCCCTCAGGCCCAGAGGTCGCTTCACGGGAACTATTGTCCAAGCAAACGTATTAAAGCAAACTAAGCCAAACAAATGTGATTTTACTTAACTTATGTCTGACTTTTGCGCAGAAAATGAAAAAACTCTATTTCCCGCCAAAAATCGACGGGTGGGTTTTTTGACGGAACGCTTCTTAATCGTAGATCTGCAGGTTGTAGCTGGTGAATAGGGTGTATTCATTGCGCCAGGTTACGCGCTGATATGGTTCGCTTTACTTCATTTCATTTCAGGTCATTTTAGGTCAGTATTTCTTTACAAATCTTAGTATCTTTAAAAGTGTATACAGTCGACTCCCGCTATCTCGAACTCTCAAGAGGAATGGAAAATTGTTTGAGATAGCGGGGGTTCGAGATAACGAGGGTGGTGTCAAATTCGTAATTTTCAACAAAATTGAACTACTGCAACAGTAGTACAGTATGCAAATCGTTGACCTGTTGGTGCTCGGAGCCCGCCGTAAAGGTCTCTAGCAATCAATACTGTTATCATTATGGTCAGTTTTTTTTTCTCATTAAGCGCGAAACAAAAATGTCTTCAATAGAAATTCCAGCAACTGCAGCAATTGCCCAACTCATAACGACTATGTACAACGAATATTGTATTAAACTAGAGCGTCGGGTTAACCTAGAGCATCAGGCAGTCAAAATGAAGATTAAAAAAAAACGAATCAATGTTTTGCAATACAATACAGCGTAAGTAATGACTGTACTGTTAAGTGAAACCGCTGTACACCGTATATAACTTTTGGACACCATGCATCTCGGGGATACTCCTTTCGGCGAACATATTATAATCAATTACAAGACAAAATTCATTATAATCAGTGTGTCCTGTTGTCATTTACTTAACGTCATAATTACTACAGTTCGAGATAAGGGTTGTTAATTGAGACTACGGGAAGTCGCAATTTTGTCAGTCAAGATAGCCGGGGATTCGAGATTTATAACCGAGTTCGAGATAGGCAATAGTAAATGACTGAAAAACAGTAAGCACGACCAAGGGGAATGGGGTTTAGTTCGAGATAGCGGGAGATTCGAGATAGCCGGTGTTCGAGATAACGGAAGTCTAAGTAAGAAAAAAACAAACAAACAAGACAGAGTAAACGTAATATTTCGGTTCTTATTACAAGACCATAATTATCAAACGTAACAAAGATATGATGGACCGCTAACTTTTTTAGAAGGCCATTAGCAAGGTGATGAAGGATGTAAATAAGCTCAGTAACAGTTACAACAAAAATGGTAGAACAACAAGAATGTTGAAGCTGACTACAGCAATGTTAAAACTAGAATTGAATTAAAATAATACGGTTGTTTAGCAGCTTTAATATAATGCCATATTCATGGGGTCGAGTGAAGGTTTGTACTTCTTAATTGGTAAATATTCCACTCATATAATGGTCTTGTAATAAGAACCGAACTATTGCGTTTATTCTTGTTTGTTTGTTATTTTCTTGCTTATACTTATATTTTAAGTTTATAAGATGTTCTTCGGAATTGTCATCATTTTATATTTCATCGGCAGGAAAAGGTTTTTGGTCCAATCTACTGTATTTTATAGTTAGGTGGAGTACCCGTGCGTAAACTCCCACAAACTTCACTTCACAGGGCGTATTCATTGCGGCAGGTTACGTTGATACGGATCGCTTTACAGTTTATTTCAGGTCATTTGAGGTCAATATTTCTAATATATAGATAGGCTGAGCCTAACAGCGTCGCTCTTTGAACAGAAAGCCGATAATAAGCTTAACTAAGGTGAAAGGTCGGAAGCACAAGAATTAAGATTGACGACCGAGCCATTTTTCAATTTTAGCAATTCTCAAAAAGTGAATTTCGCGACCATCTGCACAGTACATTTAGACCGTACAAAAGTTCACAAAAACAACCTTTTCTGGGTCTAGAATATGACTACTTTCCGAATAAAATACACCTGTTACGTATCAAAACTTGCCCGAGAAACTGATTTGGAAATCAAAATTGCAAAAAATACACAAACAGATTTGCATAAGGCGACGCGAGTGAAGTTAGAACAGTTTTCAACCTATGTAAAGGCACGCTGCGATTTGTCGGGCCGATTTGTCGGCCACGACAAATCGTGCGCGCGCTCTTTGTACAGTGCAAGCATCGTACATGAACTTTTTTTTATTTCAAAACTTTTCTGCTAAGAACTTCTTGAAAAACAAATAATATCCAATAGGTTATTTAGGTTGTTGTTAGTTTAAATACTGCAGATATAATTTGTTTTGCGTGATTTCTTGTCCAGATTGCGTTTTCGTTCTTAAAATCGGGCCCCACACGCGAAAATCTGTGAAGCGATCACAGATTTTTTCCGAATCGGCCGACATGTCGGACTGAAATCGCGCGCGCATCGGGTCGCCATTTACACGCGCCGATTTGCTTCACGATTTCTCGGGGCCGACAAATCGGCACGACAAATCGCAGCGTGTAAATAGGCCTTAATGAATGACCAAACACATAAAATTGCACAACACAATCTTCTTTCGAAACATGTTATTCAAATCTAATAAGTTTATGTTTAAAAGCAAAACGCGTACCAGTTATAGCACTGTCTTCGCCGGAAATTCAAGAAAACAATACAACTGAATTTAAGCATGTTTTATAAACAATTCTCCAAACTAACGCGAGCACAAAGAGAAAGTCAATCAGAGATTGATATTAACAACATAAATTCCCATCGAAAAATGTATTTTTTTTTAACTTGGAAATCCTTGAAAATTCTTTAAATCTCCGCTAATCCGTAAAGCAAACATCTCCCCTGTATTGACTGTATTGATAAAAACGTATGAATTTTCTCGAAGCAAGATTTCATCCCTGAAAGCTCTTCTTTTTCCACTAAAGCGGCTTCTGAGTATCCCTTAATTAGTATCCCTGTCTTGAGTAGCAAACTGCGAAAAACTGCAGGGAAATAACGACTTTAATTCTGGGTTTACCTCGGTGCGATAAAGCAAGTTATTTTTTTTAGGTGGATACCAAACCTGAAAACATTTTTTAGGCAAAAATTCTTTCATCAGGTTTTTTTCTGTTGGTTGTCATTTTAAGTTATTAATTTTTTAGTTCAGTAGAGCTCCGCTAAAGCAAATTATTTTTTTAGGTGGATCCAAAACCTGAAAACATTTTTTAGGCAAAAATTCTTTCATCAGGTTTTTTTCTGTTGGTTGTCATTTTAAGTTATTAATTTTTTAGTTCATTTTAGGTCATCTAATGTCATCCTTTCTTTTATGGTAACTATGGTTTTCATCCTACATTTATTTAACAAAAATGATTCCTTAAAGTTATTTTCGCATAAAGTATAAATTCTGAGCCAACACAAATATGATTTTTGTACTTTACTTATAATCTCTAACTTTTACACAGGAAGTTAAAGAAATCTATTCGCCACCGAATATCGACCGGTATTTTTTTAACGGAACGCCTCTTAATCGTGGATCTGCAGGTTGTAGCTGGTGCACAGGGCGTATTCAATACGCCAGGTTACCTTGATACGGATCGCTTTACAGGTTATTTCAGGTCATTTGAGGTCAATATTTCTAAATTAAAAATTGTTTTTTTAGGTGGATACCAAACCTGAAAACATTTTTTCCGCAAACATTCTTTCGTCAGGTTATTTTTTCTGTTGGTTGTCATTTTAAGTTATTAATTTTTTAGTTCATTTTAGGTCATCTAATGTCATCCCTTCTTTTATGGTAACTGTGGTTTTCATCCTACATTAACAAAAATGATTCCTTAAAATTATTTTCGCATAAAGTAATATATATAGATAGGCTTAGCCTAACAGCGGAGCTCTCTGAACAGAAACGATGATGATAAGCTTAACTTAGGTGAAAGGTCGGAAGCACAAGAAAAATTAGAATTAAGATTGACGACCAGGCTACTTTTCAATTTTAGCAATTCTCAAAAACAGTAAGCTTATTACGCGACCGTCTGCACAGTACATTTAGTAGACTGCACAAATTCCACAAAAGCTCACTGTTTGAGAAATGTGAAACCTCTCGAGTAGCAAACCGCGAAATAAAGCAGGGAAAAACGATTTTGCAAACCATTTTCACCGCTAAACACAACAAAAGTGTTTTTTTTTTCTTTTAAAATATTTTATTTATCAATAACAAATCCCTAAAGTTTACAATATTATCCTGAGAGGCTAGTCATTTCCGGTTACAAGGCATCCTGAGTTAAGGCTAGTCATTTCCGGTTACAATAATAGAAGGTCAGTTCCGGTTTACAGTCACTTCAAAGTCCAGTCCATACGGGATTATTTATAAAGTTTATTTCCGGTCGTTTGGTCCACTTGAAAGTCCTTTCTGGTTTGCACATGATTACTTTAGTCATTTTTGGTAATGAATGATGAGTTCCCAGTAGCTAAATTATTAGAGTCACAAGCTTTGACTGTTGTATTTCACAAATATTCGGATGACACCACAAAGTAGAAAATTTCTGTTCGGGGGGGGGGGGGGGGGGGGTACTCCCATATATGAGCTATATAGGTATGTGCCGCTGTGAAGGGTATGGTTTTCAGGCAGTTTAGTCTGGGATAGGGTATAGTAATCAGAGATTTTTGGTCTAGAATAGGGTATCATTTTCCGCGAAACTGATCAGTTGGATGAAGAATTTAGTCTAGACGAGGTTTACTGACAAATGGCATTTAATAATCGGTAAGGCGTTCTGTACGACATTTTTACTGACCCCTGGTATCTTAGACTGTGATAGTGAATGAGTTTCTGCAAAATAGTGAGTCTAGAAAAGGTCTAGGATAGGGTAGGATTTTTGGTGTTTAGTCTAGAATAGGGTTGCAAAATGCAGCTAAAATGGTCTAGTATAGGTTAAGGGTCTCAGAGTCCCAGCGGCACACCCCTGCCCAAAAATTTGCAAAGTACCCCCGTCCCCCCGGTCATTTTGCAACTGTGTTGTGATGTCATTCCTTATGTCCCTTACAGTGGCCCGAGAGTTCTCGGTGCCATTGTGAAAAGTTGCTTTATTTCGAAAAACCCATGTACCATAAGTATGGTCTTAATGAAAAAGCGTGCTCGCATGTCATTCTCATCGTCAGCAGAAGTCCATTAGGTAAAAGAAACTAGTTTTAACATTAACTAAAAACCAAGTATTGAGTATTGCTGATAGGGTGGGAGTGAAAACACCCCACACCCTTCCACAGGTTCAAATTTTAATGTAGCTTGGAAAGGCGTGGTAACCAGTTATCCGGTTCCACATTTGCAGTACCATTGCTAAACCAGACGCCCAAGATTCGCATTCTTGACACCCACGTCAGGCCATAAGGAGTGTCCGGACGTGAGCACCAAGCTCCTAACTTCATGGCTTCTGTACTCTTTGCCACATTTAATTTAGTCCCTGTACCTGTTTTGTAATTGTGAAGTAAGGTAAAGAATTTGTCTAAAGAAACAATGTTGTTTACAAAACATGTGGAGTCATCCGCATATTGGTGAATTTTAGAACGCTTTTCTCAGGCTTCTGGAAGGAGAAAACCTTCAATAGTATCATCCTTTCTTATACTGGTAGCCAAAACTTCTGCACATAAAATGTACAAAAGTGGAGACCAGGGATCTCCCTGCTTCACCCCACACTCGAGTGGAATTTCTTTAGTCAAAAAACCATTAACTATAATTTTCATATTTGCTTGACAGTATAATGTAGAAATCCACCACTAGAAATTAGGGCAAAATCCAAAACGACTTAAAACAATGGTAAAAAGTTTACCAATGTTTTTCTACCCTGTCAAAGGCTTTCTCTTGATCAATATTGACAGCAAGATACCAGTTTCATTGGTAATATTTATATAATCTAGAGTGTCACGCAAGAGAAATAAATTCTCAAAAATCGTCCTACCTGGGACAGAACAAGTTTGATCTTCTTGAAATAATCGAGGGTAACACTTTTGAAAGTCTGTTTGTAAGAGCTTTTGAACAAATTTTGTAATCAACATTGGGTAGCGAAATGGCCGGGCCACCAATTTTTGAGGTTTTTCTGATCATCTTTCTTGTATAAAAAGTAATCTAGTCACGCTTCCTTGCATTGAATCACTGAGAGAATTATTTTCCAAACTAAATTTATAATTTCGAACAGAATAGGGCCTAAAATATCCCAGAATTTAGCGTAAAATTCTTGAGGTAATCCGTCTGAACCGGGGGTTTTCCCTGAAGAAAGTCCACGCATTGCGTGGGTAATTTCAGCCAAAGATAAAAATCCTTCGCAGGATAAAATTTCGCTCTCACTTAATCTGTTTTCAAGTTTGTAAAAAATTCGGTTTGGACTGTTAAATTAACAGGTTCTTGCAAGTACAAATTACGGTAAAAATCGAAATGAGCCGGAGTCTTGTGAAAAAACTTCAACACCGGCGGAGTTATAAATAGATTGAACAGTATTTTTTCTGAGCACGTAAAAAAGAATTTGGTAGGTTTTTCACTTTCTTCAAGCCATTTGACTCTGCTACGAATTTGGCTTCCTCTCATTTGGGATAAATTAATGGCCCGAATTTCTCTTTCAAGCATTTCTATGGTGGTTTTCACTGAGTTATCTCCTTCAATGAGAGCCCGTTTAGCTTCGATCAAAGGATTTATAGTTGCGTGGCCTTTTAATATCGCGATTTAAGTTAATGTGCCTTGTTTACTTCGACCAAAATCTATAGCAACTAATTTTATAGATTCTTTAAGAAAATCCCACCAAGCTTGAATGGAAGTAAATGTTTTCCGGGTCAATACATGTTTCTTAATAATTTCTGAGATATTAAATTCTAAATTTAGCCTCCAAAGTCCTGGTCCACGGGAAAATGGGGCTTAAATCAACAGAATCATGATCGGAAAAACACAAGGTAAAATTTCACATTTTAAAAAAGAATCATACAAGTCCTGAGCAATAAAAAAATTATCCAAACGTGTACCGATAGTTTTATCCGCATTAAACCATGTGCATTGTATTTTTCAGTCGGCCGTGTTTTTTTTGCGCCAGATATATATCAATATAAAATGACGAACACTGTGCAGATCTTTCAAAGACATGGAAATTGTAGGATTTCCTCCAAACTTATCAGAAACGTTTTCAATGCAGTTAAAATCGCCAGCAATAATTTTAAAAGAGTTCGGAAAAAATATTCATGAATTGTGTCATAAAAGTACGTTCACTTGGATTCGTGGGTGCATAAGTATAAAACCAAATTAATTTTCGTGTCGTCGAGTTCAGTTAAAACACTAACAATTCTACCAGAAGAATCTTTTTTCCATTGTAAACATTTGAAATCAGTATTTTCAGCGACAAGAATGGCAACGCCGCCTTGTTTACCAAGAGCGAGCAACCAGAAACTTTCACCGCGCCATTTAGCTGTCAGAGAATTTATCGCATTTTGTCCTGTCGCTAAAGTTTCTTGTAAACAAATAAAATCAGAACAGGAATTTTTAACAAAATCAAAAACACAGCGTTGTTTGGCTTCATTGCCAAAACCACGGATATTCAAAGTTGTAAATTTAGCTCTGAATGCAAAAACTTGGAGAAAGTTCTTCTGGTAAAATTAAGACTTAAGCTTACATAAGCTTAACTTAAGCTTACATGTAAGTCTTAACTAAACAATTTTTGCAAATCACATTTAGACAGTTACTTGCTTTTCTGTTTATGTTTGTTTGTCCGATGTCCAGTGTTTCTCCTCTTCGGCAAAGGTTGTTCGCCGTCATATTCAGAACGTTCCAGAGTTTTAGTGTCCGTTTTCTCCGATCCTTTGGTACTGGAATCCGTAATAAAATCAAACATCTCCCCGCATTGAAAAATGTATGAAGTTCCCCGAAGCAATATTTTATCCAAGAAAGCTCTTCTTTTTCCACTAAAGCGGCTTCTGAGTATCCCTTAATTAGTATCCCTGTCTTGAGTAGCAAACCGCGAAAAAATGCAGGAAAATAACGACTTTACTTCACCGCTAAACACTGACCAGCGAAAGATCCAAACTTTTTAAAACATGTTCATCGAGCTGACGGCTGTGTAGCCGCGCGAAAAACAAAGCCACAAAGATCCCGGATGTTGATGACGTCATCGCTAGCCCAAAGCGTACGGCGGGCGTTCGGCGTGCGGCGGCGGGCACACAACGCGCCCGCGAAACATTCCGCTAGCCATGACCATGAAAAATGACGGACATGGGTTCTATGAGTATGGAGCTGCGCAGCCAGGCCTTCGGCCTGGCCAGTGCTCCGCTATAAATTCTGAGCCAACACAAATATGACATTTGTACTTTACTTATAATCTCTGACTTTTACACAGGAAATAAAAGAAATCTATTTGCCACCAAAAATCGACCGGTACTTTTTTTACGGAACGCCTGTTAATCGTGGATCTGCAGGTTGTAGCTGGTGCACAGGGCGTGTTCATTGCGCCAGCTTATCTGATATGGATCGCTTTACAGGTTATTTCAGGTCATTTGAGGTCAATATTTCTAAAATAAAAATTGTTTTTTTAGGTGGATACCAAACCGGAAAACATTTTTTTCCGCAAACATTCTTTCGCCAGGTTATTTTTTCTGTTGGTTGTCATTTTAAGTTATTAATTTTTTAATTCATTTTACGTCATTTTATGTTCATCCCTTTTTTATGGTAATTATGGTTTTGATCCTCATGTTGCTAGTGGATAAACGTATACATTAACAAAAATGATTGCTTAAAATTATTTTCTTTCAAAGGTCATTCTCCTCGCAAATTACATCAAACCACTTTAGTGTTCATCGGCAGCTTGTAGGTCATTTCAGGTCATACTGGGTTATTTCAATATCATAATTTTTTTATGATACATGAGGCCATTTAAGGATCGGAAGGTCATTCATTTTTTATGAGCTTCTATATATACGCAACACCAATCGTCTTCTTTGTCTAACTGCGTTAAAGTGTTATCAAGAATCTAGGACTGACTACCGCAGAATTCGAAGAAAAAGGTACATATGCTGTAGCTTATTGTCTATCTTTTCTTATTGTTTATTTAACTCGACGTTTTTAAATATTAGCGACCATAATATAAGCTTTCAAATCGCGCCTTTATATCGTACGTTTATTTGTTTTGTTCCTTTGATATAACAGCTAGGTCTTTACGCATGCATATCCTTTGTGAAAATATAGTCAATTCGCTGAGCAAAAATATTTCTTGCAGTTAGTTTCACGTATAATATAAGTCACTGTATAAGCAGAAATAAACCCCATCGCAGGGTACAGTGAGGTGGATAATAGTGTTTTTTCTCTTTCTGTACATGTATACATTTAGTCACTTTAAGATGTGGATGGTGTCGTATTTTCCGATTACTGTTATTCTTCAAGTCATTTCGATCACTTTGTCAGTCAAAGTCTATCAAATACACGCAGTGAACCGCGATCCCGGCTTTACGCTATTTTGTTGCATTTTAACAGGACAATGAACTACACGCTGCTATTACTGTTTTCCCTGCTGGTATTCTTCTGCGCCACTGGACAAGCAACTGATCGGGGTAAGCGTTTTTTTTTGCAATATTATCTATGTTTAAATCAGTAGCAAGACAGAAAATGGATGGACGATCTACAGTCGGTTCTAAGATTAGCATTTAAAATAACAGACCCATTACACTTGGAAAGAAGAGTGACTCAAACCACAAACACAGCAACAAAAGAAAACAGCGTGCTTTGTGAGACCAGATAGCCGATGATAAAGACAGAAAATTAAAGCGCGGAGCACCTCTCAAACAGAGTATGGTAGGTCTGTGGTGAAATTCATAAAGGTTATTCAGCGAGGAGTTGGATAATATGGCTGGGTATTTTTACGAGTCAGTGTTTATATTTTTTAGCCTTTAAACTGTTTATTATAAGGCAGTCATTTTCTTCCGAATTCTAAAGTTTTTGAAAGTGTTTTCTTTTTTTTGGGAGATTAAGACATGATCTGTTATATAATGCGCGCTCTTTCTGAGAACGCAGGTCTTCTTTTAATCCCAGATTGATCACCTCTCGATGGTATCGATTGTACGGTTTGTACTTTTTACCACTGGTAAGGCGTGTTCATGTAAAACAAATTTATTTTATTTTCAGAATACACCGTAAAGGTACAAACATCTGACGATTTGGGTGCTGGCACGGATTGTGATGTGTGGATCAAAATACAGGGTGAAAGGGGTGAAACCAAGGCAATGGAACTTAATAACTGGGGAAATGACTTTGAACAGAATGCGTAAGTACACTAACGCATTTGGCCTGATTGAACAATACCTGGGAGTCAGTTAGATTCGTTGTTCAATGCAAAAATGGTCCCGTAGAACATAGAAGATATAATTACTGATTTTAATTGTCGCGTTGCTATTTGGACACGTACCGTTGTTAATTAACAATAAAACCTTTTTCTAAGATTATTCAATCGAGTGCACAGTAATATTCCAATGTAACCTGGCTGGCTAAAAAGTGAAAAACAGCTTTTAAAAATTGTTTTATTGTTAGCTATCGATAAAGTGGATTCTTGGGATTGGCTCGAACTAACTTTTATCTTTTTGTTTTGCTTTTCTTGTTTTTTTTTTTGTTTGCTTTGTTGTTAATGTTTTTGCTGATTGTTGATTTTCATTTTATTTAGTTTGGACACCTTTACAGTGAAAGGAAAAGATGTAGGACTGGTAACTGGAGTGTCACTTAAACGTAATAACTATGGGGCAGGGCAAACATGGATACCTGCGTGGGTAAGGAGCTACTAATATATAGAGAAAGGCTACAACGCCAGCCTCTCGGATCTTCCCTTCCAACCCCTTAGGAAAGCAGAAAGAACTAAAAGTTCTTGTTTTACTCAAAAACCGCCGAAAAACAGGAGGTTGAGATAAGTTTGATCAAGTGTCCCAAGTAATTGAAGGAGTGAAAATTTGCATATTTTTCACCCTTTGCTACTGAACTCGTTCATAGTTTCACGTATTCACGAGTTAACCAGTGCCCACGTTGTTGTCATTTTTTGTTTGTTTTTGTTCTTGTTTATTTTGATCAGTAACTGTGTAAACCTTATATTTGCTTAATATAATCTACGATGGGTTACTTATTGAGCGGCGTCTTTGTTTATTACAGGTTCAAGTTGATAGTTATCCCCACATTCGCTTCGATTATGAGACGCGTGCGGACATCTGGTATCATGAAGGTGAGTCTTCGTGAGGAACTATTATCTAATTCATTTAGTTGTGATATATTAATTTATTTGAAGATATTACGCGTGTTGTGATTGGTCTAAGCATAACGGAGCAAGCCACGAAATAATCATGAATCACAGACAACATCCGCACGGTCTTCAAGCTTTTCATTATTAGCGAGATCTAAATCGTTCTTTCTTGTTTCGATCTTACTTAATTAATTTCTAAATTGTTTCCTAACAGATGTCCCCGAGCCCTCCAGGCCAGAATCATGATGCTTGATGACCAGCGCCACCATTTGAATTGTTTAGTTCGCCTAATATAAATTCGTATTAGTTCGCCTAATATAAACGGATTGAAAAGCAATCTTACATGATGTAAACGATAAAAGATAACAATAAAATGAGGTTTTGTTGTTGAAATGAAGGAATGGTCGAACCTCCATGCGCGACAACCTCTCGTTAGCGACCACCTTTCCTAAGCAACCACTTTTCCAAAATGCCAATTTTTTCCTGTCAAATCACTATCGTCCAAACCACTCGTAAGCGACCGCGACAACTTTAAACGCTGGTGATTTGAGTTTTTCTGTTATATTTCTCTGGAAAGTGACCACTCGCCCCGTATTTCGATTTCACTGAAGACGCAAATTGAATTATGTGTCACAGTACATGTCCAATAAAGCGAACATTTTGTCCTCGTTGCATCAAAACTTCATTATGATACAATAATTTGCGCTGATAGGTGAGACAGGCTCACATGATTCAAAGACAGGCTCATATGACTCAAAGACAGGCTCATATTATTCAAAGCAAAGACCCCCTTTGATCTGACCTCTTGTATGCGAACATCTTGGCTTTGCATTTTGGTCGTCGCTTACGAGAGGTTCAATTGTACCACGACTCTTTATATCACCTTACCAAAGAGCTGCTATAGTGCAAAACACTTTGTGTCATTTCTAACTCGTAAATGCGCGCAACCGCAAAACGAGTTGTAGTGATCAATGTGTTGGTGTGTGAAAGCGTCGTTCCCAGTCTTCCTTGGCGCGTAATAGAATGTGATGTCTCCCACTGAGCTAATTGGAAAGATTCGCCTATCGCGCTCGGCCCCAAGCCTCTATGAGATCTCTTTGCTTGGTCAGTACATTGTTGAGGCTTTTACAAGTGACTCCCGGTCCACCATCCATTAATAGAAGTTTCAAATCAGCGTTCCATATTCACCAGTTGGCTCATAACAGCCTTTGATATTTGTTCAGAAAGTAAGCCAAGAGCCTTTACACCTGAGCCGACGCAACCAACCCGGCTCCAGTTACGGATAACTCCGCCGCCTCATTCATATGTACAATTGTTTTTGTGAAGAAAAGCTTCCATTTCTGAAGGCGGGCTACCACGGTCACTCCAACAAATACAATTTGAGGCAAAACCTGTAGAGAGACTTGTCGCTACAAAACTTATCGTTGCTAACATAAGAGAACACCCACAACACAACGGGTAAACTGCTTGAGAAATACGATAGCTAGCTCTTAGGCACAGTAGTTCTCTTCAATACAACACCACAGTTAGCTAAATCTCACATGATTAGCGCTGAAAACTAGAAAGCAGACGTGCCGACAGCTGTTTCGCGCTTGTCGAAGGTCGCAAGCGCATCGTGGATGAAACACAATGAGACTTAGTTACACTTTGCATATCGGCTCAAACAAATGTCGCTTGTCAGTTCTAAAAGAGAGCTAAGAGGTTATCAGTCACACCATTAGATACATTAGATACACATCTCTCGTGAACTAATCATGACAGTCCAGCGCAAGAAATAAACGGGAATGGCCAAACCATCTTCAAAACATATATTTGAAGCAGATAGCTCTAAGGCACAGCAGTTACCGATATCTTAAACTCAGCATCAGGCAGCACCACGGTTAGCTAATAGACCTGATATGATTAGCGCTCAAAAATAGAAAGCAGATGCGGACAGCTGTTTCGCCCTTATTGTGGCTACTAAGGCGTTTTCGTAAGAAATATGCTCCGATTCCCGAAGGGAAGATTGCTGAACTGGCTTTTCGCCATGAAGTATAAAAGCAATCTAAGCCAACATAAATATGATTTTTGTACTTTACTTATAATCCGGCTCTGACTTTTACACAGGAAATAGAAGAAATCTATTCGCCACCGAAAATCGACCGGTATTTTTTTGGACGTAAAATGCTTCCATCTCACAAGTAACCCGGCATAGTAAATCGAACGTTCGGAAAACGAACTCAATCCGTGGATTGAGTTCGATTGAGTTCGGCAATCGAACGAAATCGAACACCGGACTTTCAGTAAGTTCGATTTCCGAACAAATCGAATTCAATCGAACAAATCGAACTCAATCCATCTGATTGTGTCCGACTGAGTTCGGAAAACCGAACTCAATCGAACACAATTAAATGGATTGGGTTACTTTCATGCAAAAATACAATGACGTCAAAGCGGCATTCCTGGTAGCCTTTTACTACGTTACTACGCGTTTGAAGCTTACAATCCACAGCGCATCTGTAGCCATTTCTGCGGAATTTGTTCGTTTACGAAAAACACGTGCGCTACACTCCGAGCTGACGTAACTCGAGCTTCCAAGATCTGGTTATGGATTTTCAACGCCTGTTTTACACAAATTACGACTTCGAAAATTGAACGTTGGATTGGGTTTGATTGATTTTTTTTCTTTTCGGTGAGTTCGATTTCGTTCGATTGCCGAACTCAATCGAACTCAATCCATGAATTGAGTTCGATTGAGTTCGATTGTGTTCGATTGAAATTTAGTTCGATTGGGTTCGATTTACTATGCCGGGAAGTAAACACTTAGTGAGACCATCCAAAAAAAACTTACCACGCTTGGAATGCTGTGTGGGACTGTTTATTACATTATAATTGTACCCAGTCAGACACAAAAGTTATAACTAAATAAATTACATTATTCAAGATATTAAAATCAAATACACTAACAAAATAACAATAAACGAGCATAGTACGTGTAATTTAGCACATGAGGTCTTTAGGGAGCATCTCCAAATCCCTGAAATTGGGCTTCCTATGTCAACATCAGCTTGTTCCGATTTCAATATCTCATCTCTTAAAACTATTAGAAATTTTAAACAGTGTTTTTTAGATGTTGGTCGATGCTAACAGTGTTTTGTGGACTGCTACTAAATTTCAAAATAAAATTACTACACTTACTTTGGTTTCATAAATGCTACATGTCTATAATTTACGAAAAAGGACTACAAGAATCACAATTACATAGATTTAACGGTAAATGCAATTAGAAATTTAAGAAGTAATAATTAATTTGTTATTAATAAGGGCAGCCATTTTTATTTATTCTGTCAGAACATTTTAAAATTTAACTGGTAAGGCGTGTTCATGTAAAAGTCATTTATTTTATTTTCAGAATACACCGTAAAGGTAAAAACATCTGACGATTTGGGTGCTGGCACGGATTGTGATGTGTGGATCAAAATACAGGGTGAAAGGGGTGAAACCAAGGCAATGGAACTTAATAACTGGGGCAATGACTTTGAACAGAATGCGTAAGTACATTGACGTATTTGGCCTGATAGAACAATATCACGGAGTCAGGTGGGCTTCTTAGGGTTAGATTCATGGTTCAATGTAAAAATGGCCAGTAGAATACAGAGGATATTTATGCCGTTTAAAAGTGTACGTCTACATGTCAAGAAAATTTACTGATTTTAATTGTCGCGTTGCTATTTGGACACGTACTGTTGTCAATTAATAATAAATTTAATTTTTTTAAAATTACTCAATCGCGTGTACAGTAATATCTCAATGTAAACAGGCTGGCTAAAAAGTGAAAAACAGCTTTTAAAAATTGTTTTATTGTTAGCTATCGATAAAGTGGATTCTTGGATTGACTTGAACTGACTTGTTTCGTTTTGTTTTGCTTTTCTCACGGTATTTGTTTGTTTTTTTTTTTTTTTATTAGTTTGGACACCTTTACAGTGAAAGGAAAAGATGTAGGAACCGTAACTGGAGTGTCACTTAAACGTAATAACTATGGGGCAGGGCAAACATGGATACCTGCTTGGGTAAGGAGCCACTTGTATATACAGAAAGGCAACAAATGAACCCGAGACAAAATGTTCGGGACATCTAGGCCTCTCGAATACCCCCAACCCCTTAGGAAAGTTGAAAGAGCATAAAGTTCTTGTTTTTTACGCAAAGAAACGCCAGTTTTTTCGACAATGGAGAGGGAGGTTGAGATAAGTTTGATCAAGTGTCCCAAGGAATTGAAGGAGTGAAAATTTGCATATTTTTCACCCTTTGCTACCGAACTCGTTCATAGTTTCACGTATTCACGAGTTAACCAGTGCCCACGTTGTTGCCATTTTTTGTTTGTTTTTGTTCTTGTTTATTTTGATCAGTAACTGTGCAAACCATATATTTGCTTAATATAATCTACCATATATCTGCTTAATAAAACGGGCTCCGTGGATCACTAAAGGGTTATTGAATAAAATGCATAGAAGAGATTTAATTAAAAAGAAAGCAATTTCATCGAATGATCATGACACGTGGGAGCAATTTAAATGTGCTAGAAACAAAGCAAATAATGCAATTAAACAAGCAAAGAAGCGCTACTTTTCTGATAACTTGAAAGTTAGCAAAGGTAATCCGCGCAAAACATGGAACCTCGTTAACGAGTTAACTTCACGTAACACTAGTAAGTCGACGAGTATTTTAGAAATCCAAGTTGACAATAGAACAATAAGCAGTCCTGTCGACATGGCGAAAGCTTTTAATGATCATTTCACAAACATTGGCCAAGTGCTAGCCCAAGAGGTTCCTGCTGCAGAAGTAAATCCCGAGTTTTACCTTTTACACACTGATAAAGCATTTCATCTAAAAACTCCTAGTCTCGAAGTTGTTTTTAACCTATTAAGGAATATTGATGAAAAGAAAGCCACTGGCCTTGATATGATCCCAAGTAAGTTGTTGAAAATGGCTGCTAGTATTGTTACTCCATCGCTGACCGCCATATTTACAAAGTCAATTATCACTGGGATTTATCCAACAGAATGGAAAATGGCCAGGGTAACTCCGGTATTTAAAAAGGGTGAAAAATCGGACCTCAACAATTATCGTCCAATTTCCGTTATTCCGGTTGTTTCGAAGGTTTTTGAAAAAATTGTTTACGACCAACTGTATCAATACCTAAATGACAATCAATTGTTATCAAGTTGTCAGTCGGGCTTTCGCTCCTTACATAGCACTCTAACGGCCTTGCTTGAGGCGACAAATAGCTGGTCTGTTAACATCGACAACGGTTTCTTGAACGGAGTAGTCTTCATTGACCTTAAAAAAGCTTTTGATACAATTGATCACGAAATTATTTTACGTAAATTGTCTTAATTACTTTGGTGCTGACCAGGCAACTGCTAAGTGGTTTCAGTCATACCTAAGTAATCGGACCCAAAGGTGTAATGTAAATGACAATCTGTCAACTGCCAGTACTGTTACTTGTGGCGTACCGCAGGGTAGTATCCTGGGTCCCTTGCTTTTCTTGATGTACATTAACGATCTCCCTAACTGCCTGCGGGTTGCTGCGCCGAGAATGTTTGCCGATGATACCAGTATAACTTTATCTGCAAAAACGCTAGCCGATCTGAAACTAGCAGTGACTTCTGAACTTAACAATCTTACCTGTTGGCTGAGAGCCAACAAATTAAGTTTAAATGCGGCCAAAACTGAGCTAATGATAATCGGATCTAGGCAGAGATTGAATGCCCAATGTGAGGAGATTAATATAAGTATCGATGAGAGGATGATCAAGAGAGTTGACCATACTAAATCCCTGGGTCTTACCATTGATGCACAACTCTCTTGGTCTAAACACGTTGACGAGATAAGCAAGAAAGTCTCTTCAGCCATTGGTGCATTGAAACGTGTACGACCTTTTATTCCGACGGATGTTGCAGTTCAGATTTACAATGCTTTAATATTACCACATTTTGATTACTGCAGCCCGGTTTGGGATAGTATGAGTGGCTGTTTGAGTGATAAATTACAAAAATTACAAAATCGCGCTGCCAGAGTAATTACTCAATCACCTTTTGATACGAGCTCCAGCCTCCTTCTTGCGATGCTTAAGTGGGAAAAGCTGTCTCTTCGTCGTAAAAAGCAGAAAGCTATAATTATGTATAAAACATTGAATGAACTTGCCCCAGACTATCTTCAATGTCTCTTCACTCAACGTCACTTTAATGATTATAACCTAAGAAATCTTGAAGGAAAGCTTTCGCTGCCCAAGCCAAATACTAATTACCTAAAACGAAGTTTTTGCTACAGCGGGGCCTGTTTGTGGAACAACTTGCCCCAAGATTTAAAAAGCGTTTGTTCTATTGGGCAGTTTAAACGGGGTATTAAGAAAGTATCTGAGATATCGGATTCCCACACGGCAATCATGTAAAGCAGTTGTACAAGTTTTAATTTTTAATTATTAACTTAACTGATGATTCTCCGTGTTTAAATAAAGATTTACATTACGTTACATTACATTACATTACATTTACATTACATTACGATGGGTTACTTATTAAGCGGCGTCTTTGTTTATTGCAGGTTCAAAATGAGTTGATAGTTATCCCCAGATTCGCTTCGATTATGAGACGCGTGCGGACATCTGGTATCATGAAGGTGAGTCTTCGTGAGGAACTATTATCTAATTCATTTAGTTGTGATATATTAATTTATTTGAAGATATTACGCGTGTTGTGATTGGTCTAAGCATAACGGAGCAAGCCACGAAATAATTATGAATCAAAGACATTATCCGCACGGTCTTCAAGCTTTTCATCATTTGCGTGATCTGAATAATTCTTTCTTATTCTGATCTTACTTTATTAACTTCTAAATTGTTTCCTAACAGATGTCCCAGAGCCCCCCAGGCAACCATGATGCATGATGATCAGCGCCAAAATTTGTTCACAGTTGAATTGCTTAGTTCGCCTGATATAAACTTGAAAAGCAATCTTACATGATGTAAACGATAAAAGATAATAAAATGAGGCTTTGTTGTTGAAACGGAGAATTGTTCAGTTTAACGGTATATTTAACAACAAGATTATGAGCTCGATATTTCAATCGCGTGGTAGTTGATGAGGGCGAAGCGCGATTCAACCATCACGCGATAGAAATCAAGAACGAATAATCTAATTTTTTTAGAATTAATCTACTAGACGTTCAAAATTTAATAACAAATACTCTTCACAGACACTTCGAAAACGCGAAGAAACTGCCGCCACTAGGCTACTCACTCTACTCATTTTCTACAACAGAATAGATAGTGAGTAGTGTAGCCAATAAGAGAACAGTATTCATCATAGAACGCTAGTAGATTTATACTAAAATACGTACAGTTGACTATGAGGTGCGACTACCTCTCGTAAACAATCAACTCTCCTAAGCGACCACTTTTCCAAAACAAATACCAAATTTCTTCCATGCAGTCAAATCACTATTAAATAGTCGAAACCTTTCATAAGCGACCGGGAACATTTTCAATGCTGGTGATTTTCGATTGTTTTTTTACCTCTGGTAAGCGACCACAAGTCCATATTTCGATGTCACTTGCACTTTAAGAGAAATGTTTCTAAGGTTGTGGGTCAAAAGAATTGACCTTGCAATGCAATGCTCATGTTATATAATAAGAATCTTGGGTTTGCTGTAAGACAGTATAACAGTACAGTCAAAGCTGAAGAAAAGTAATTTTCGTTTTCTTCATAAATATTATTGTGCATGTTTATAACATGGATTAACATAGGATGAATACGAGTATCATAAACAGACCCACCGCCGTTTTTCTTTGGGTTCTGTAGAGAATATACATGTAAGCCTTACCAGAACAACAATCATTATCACACATTATTGGGTTTTGTTGGTTGCCAAACAAAATGTCAAAATAAGTTGAAATTTCATGGCAAAAAAAAAGCAGCCTTAGTTAGTACAATTCACTAAGCAATCAATAACTGATGTTTTAGTTCACACCAGGTGTGAGTTGCATAAAACTTAATCTTGGTGTTAGGCGTAATTGCTTACATCACAAATTTACATAGTGATTATTCTAGGTTAAACAAAATGATTTTAGCAGTTACACACAACACTAGGTTAACTGTTGTTTATTTATTTATTTTTAATTTTTTGCAACTTGCCCCATTCTCAAGCAGTTTAAGGCCTGGGTTTAAAGTGTGTTCGGAAAATATGGTTGACACTTAATATCTTGACCGAGAAAACTTAGATCAAAATGAAATTTTCTCTGAATGTTAATCTTGATGTTTTCTTTTGCCTTAACGCAAAAGTTTGGTCACGTGACATGTCACGTGATCAAAATTTTAAAATTACGTAAATCGGCAATTTGGTAGCGAATTTTCTTTGTATAGTTAAATAAATTAGCTTTTCCGATAGAGGTTTAACATATTTAACCTTCTACGTTTGGAATGATTGTCCTCAAGTCTTTAAATTACAGTTATAAATAATTATAGGTTGAATTTTGGACTGAAAAATGACCTTTGTCCTCATAATTTATTTTTAGAGATTAATGGACACTCATTCCAAACGTGATGGGCTGGAGATATTTAATCTGCATCAGAAAAGCATTTTTATTTGATGTTTTCTCTTAAACCCGTCACCAATTCGTCAAATATTTGCTATTTTAAGATAAATGGCCACGTGACATGTCACGTGACCTATGCCAAAGCTTATTATACTTAAAAATGTTAAGGACGATAATATCTTTCTATGTGCCAAATTTCGGTTCGATTCCATTCTGTTTGTAAAAGTTATTACGAATAAACCGTTTTTCCTGGTCAAAGCCCTTGACCCAGGCCTTAAACTACTTGAGTTTATTGTAGTCACCCATGCATGTCCTGTTGTATTTATAAATTTCACATTAAACAAGGAACTTCCTAAACTGCTTACTGGTGATTGAAATGCATCCAAATATTATAATACTGCCGTATCATGTCTAATACTCGTAGATCTCATTCTAGCCTGCATGCAGACATCTCCCATTTCCTCCCAGTGCGACACAGAAGATATTAGGGCAGGAGACAACTGCACACAGACTAGATCTGATGCTAAATGGGGTCTTTATAAACGTTTTTCTTCCCTATCATTAAAGAACAGAAAATAACAATTCTGCGAAAAATCACCATAAATAGCGACAGAGCCAAGAACAGCAAGTGCAATGAGGTACAGTATCAGTGGAATAGCGTTCACATGTCTCAAGCTGCATTGTCCAATATTCTCTCAAAGTTCAAATTTACCAATTTAACTGGCATTTATAGTGAAACCCTACACCAACTTGATTTTTAATGAAACTACATGTACTGTGAGGAGCAAAACACACTGTGAATGCTTCAAAATAGTTTTCGTTTATTGTTTCCTTGAAATCAATGCATTAAGGAGCTCGTACAGGATAGAATTTAGGCGATGAGAATTTGACAGGTGGAAAACCTCGATTGAAAGATCATTACCTTTTGGCACTTGTTCCCTGTCCGGGAGTCCAGCACTTTCTCGGTCGTGTAGACTAACTAAAGCTGTCCATAGCACATTTCTGTTTAGGATAACAGCTTGGAAGCTTTTATGCTCAGTGATACATGACAAACCTAAAACAAAATGTAATGGTAAGGGTTTAAACTGCGAAATACTTGCAAATTTCAATAAGAGTTTAACTTGAGAGCTTTGTAGAAATCGTATTCCGTATCCAAGTGCAGCTTTTTTTCTACGAACTACCATATTCGCGAATAACCAGTATCTTTGATTTCCATCGAAATATGCTGCGATTAAATATTACCAAAGATCAAAATGGAGACAAACCTTCCACCGTCTTCGACAAAAACGCGAGTTCTTTGTAGGGAATTAACGCTCCATGAAATTAAGGTATTGGAAATTAACGCGTCTTAAATTAACGCGAATTTAATGGAAAACGACTTTCGAATAAACAAAATTAACGCGAAAGAGGAGGTAGAATTTCATAATAAAGGAAATTAACGCGATTAAGACACAGTTTGTGGTGACAACTGCATGGAACAAATTTATTTCAACACTGGATGCAAAAAAAATTCAAATCTGAACAAAACTGAGCCATCTGCTCGACAAAACAGTTCGTAAAATTTTAAATGTAGGGGTTAATCTGTCGGGACAAATTTTGACGGTGTTTGGTCTACATTAATAATAAGCTGATCTGGGATGTTGTGTGTCGAAACGACTTCTGCAATTTCATTAAGGAACCGGTTTCGCGTTTCGAGCCATAATGTTGGCGTCGAGTTCGCGTTATTGTCGGTCGGGAAGTAGTCGCAATTCTGCGTGTTAACCCCATTCTGGTGTACAGAGATTGCACCCATCCATTAGTAATGCGGAAATCAAGGTATTGGCCATATTTTGCCAGATCGCTCTTGATCAGACCCATCAGAACACCATACAAAACATGTCTGTTTATGGTACCACCGGCAGTTCTTAAGTTTATAAGAAACGAGCGAAGCTGAAAATCCAGCTCATCTGGTAACAGAAGCGGCCTTCCGCGCTTTGTTCCGATTTGCACATCTTGTGGCGCAATTTGCAGTGTGTTCTTTAACTGCGACCGGTACTTAGTAAGCCAGCCACGGACAGTACTTTCTGTTAACTTGGGAAATTTTTTCTTGAATCGGTTCACGGCATTCGTCGTTCCACAGTGATTGGCATATTTGGCAATCTTACATTTGTCTTCTTCCTTGTAGGTGAGTCTTTTGCGCTTGTTGTTGATTCTCGCAGCATTGTTGATTTCCAAGTTCACATTAGACGACTCTTCACTGGAAAGCCCAGTTGCGTTTGTTGGTGGAAGCCGCAAAAGTGTAGCTGAACTTTCATTAGAAACGGATGCTTTCTGGAAATAGTGTAACAAAGACATTACTCCTTGTTGTTGATCAGTTGATCAGGCATGTGAAACAGATTGAATTGAAACATGAGCTGTGTTGACAGCGGTACGCTAACAATGAATGCTGTCGCGTTACCAGGTAGTTTTCAGTGCAGGAAAGATGGCAGACGCAACACAATCATTTGAATTTACAAATGGATTACGTGGTTTTCATGTGTATTCAACGACAAAGCGTTGGAAGCTATACTTTTTTTAAAGTATCTACAACAGAAGATAACATTCAAAAGAGAGCACAACAATGTTCACGATCGCTTTGCTGTGTCAGGATTGGCGACTTTGCCGGGAACATTGGCGCCTGCTGTTGGTGGTCAAGTACCAAAAGAACTGAGCCGTTATGTGTGGTATGCTTTGGAACAAGGAGTCAAATTTACAGGAAGAGTTATTTCAGTGAAGCCGAAAAGATCGCCACTAATTCAAGGAGGCCTTGAAATACCAATGGTCGTTGTTGTCCAGTGGAGCGATACGAGAAGTCTCAGGCTGGCGATTTTGAAAGAGAGAACAGAGGAAGTCTCGTATTCTGTCGAGCGAAAGACTACCTTATTATAGGAAATTAACGCTCCATGAAATTAACGCGAATCGTTAAAATTCGCGTTAATTTAAGTCGCGTTAATTTTGTTGAGCGGTAATTTCCGCGACGTTAATTAAGAGCAGCGTTAATTTCCGCGCTCTTAATTCCCAGTATTTTAACCCCAATTATGGAACCAGTTCAGACATTCTTGACACCTAAAAAACAATAACTACAAGCTTTCTTTCTTTTCGTTTACCCTTTATTTTAATCTTTCACAAAAGCTGAAGTGAAGGTTTACAATATTTCAAATTTATCTTCATCGTTATCGCTGTCAGAAGTGATGTTTTCAATCGTCTCCTTTGATTTCGGCCAAGATAGAATACGAGACTTCCTCATGTATTATGCAAATCACGGATGAAATGCTGCGTAAACCCGAGAAAGATGTTACAACAATTGAAATTGACTTGAGGTTATCAACCTTGAAGCCCCGCCACGGCAAGCTAATGACAGAAGTCTACGAATGACTTTTAACACATAAAGGAAAGGGCATTGTTCTATCGGGGTGGAGATCGGCCGGTATCTTGGTTTGTGTGAAAAACGCTAGAAATGGCCAGATTCCGTGAAGTAACCCCTACATTAAAAATTTTACGAACTGTTTTGTCGAGCAGATGGCTCAGCTTTGTTCAGATTTGAATTTTTTGCATCCAGTGTTGAAATATATTTGTTCCAGTTGTCACCACCGTATCTTAATCGCGTTAATTTCCTTTATTGTGAAATTCTACCTCCTCTTTCGCGTTAATTTTCTTTATTCGAAAGTCGTTTTCCATTAAATTCGCGTTAATTTAAGTCGCGTTTATTTCCAATACCTTAATTTCATGGAGCGTTAATTTCCTATAATAAGGTATGTTGACGATTCAAAATCTATCTTGACCGAAATCAAAAGAGATCAGAAGATATTGAAAACATCACTTCTGACAGCGACAACGATGAAGATGAACTTGAAATATTGTAAACCTTCACTTTAGCTTTTGTGAAAGATTATTATAAAGGGTAAACGAAAAGAAAGAAAGCTTGTAGTTATTGTTTTTTAGGTGTCACGAATGTCTAGATAGGTTCCAAAATTGGGGTTAAAATATTGGAAATAAGAGCGCGGAAATTAACGCCGTTCTTAATTAACGTCGCGGAAATTAACGCTCAACAAAATTAACACGACTTAAATTAACGCGAATTTTAACGATTCGCGTTAATTTCATGGAACGTTAATTTCCCATATATAATGAAGTAGAGCATTCATTTCCGAGACCTTAATTTCACCACAGCTAGGGGGGCCCACACAAACTGTGTGACCGTTCGTATTTTTAAATTTAGAGGAAATCTATGGGGATATCGAAAAGGTTCACTTATCGTAATATTCTGTGATGAATATTCATATATAAGATCAAAATAAACGTATTTTACCTGAAATATTTGAAGGGTTTTGCTTCGGACGTTTACCGGAGTGTATAGTAGAGAGACAAGGGAAGAAAGCTGGATTTTGGACCAGTCCAGCGCCGAGACGATTTTCACCAAGAAATTCCCATTACACAACTTCCAAACTAAGCACTAAGCAAGCTGACACCTAGAAGTTTCTTCTCATAACATTACATTTAAAATCCGTCCAAAACTCGAAGCGCTAGACCCCAAATAATATCGAGAAATACAGCACTCGAAGCTCGAAAGAGCCGCGGCTGGTAAAATTGGTGCCGGCCTCCAACAGTCACGCCGTTTGCTCCTTTCTGATTGTATGATAACAAACAATGCCCCTTCATAAATTTGTCCCTACGAACTATCCGTTAGGATCCGCTCGTTTTGTGAATGGACTGTGTGGTGCAAGTAGAGGAAAAAATAACTTTGAAAGCAATAACAACTATCAATGACTTTAATTATGATAATAAAAGTTCGTTTTGTTAAATCTTTATCGTTATATGGTATCTCGAGTTTAATGCTAAATCGACCTTGCGAACGCCAAAGGATTGATTTCCCTCAGGCCCAGAGGTCGCTTCACGGGAACTATTGTCCAAGCAAACGTATTAAAGCAAACTAAGCCAAACAAATGTGATTTTACTTAACTTATGTCTGACTTTTGCGCAGAAAATGAAAAAACTCTATTTCCCGCCGAAAATCGACGGGTGGGTTTTTTGACGGAACGCCTCTTAATCGTAGATCTGCAGGTTGTAGCTGGTGAATAGGGTATATTCATTGCGCCAGGTTACGCGCTGATATGGGTCGCTTTACTTCATTTCGTTTCAGGTCATTTTAGGTCAGTATTTCTTTACAAATCTTAATATCTTTAAAAGTGTATACAGTCGACTCCCGCTATCTCGAACTCTCAAGAGGAATGGAAAATTGTTTGAGATAGCGGGGGTTCGAGATATCGAGGGTGGTGTCAAATTTCGTAATTTTCAACAAAATTGAACTACAGTAGTACAGTATGCAAATCATTGACCTGTTGGTGCTCGGAGTCTGCTGTAAAGGTCTCTTTATTCAATATTAGCAATCAATAATGTTTTCATTACGGTCAGCATTTTTTTTTTCTCATTAAGCGCGAAACAAAACTAATGGCTTCCATAGAAATTCCAGCAACTGTAGCGATTACCCAACTCATAACGATTATGTACAACGAATATTGTATAAAGCTAGAGCGTCGGGTTAACCAAGAGCATCGTGCAGTCAAAATGAAGATTAAAAAAAACGAATCAATGTTTTCCAATACAATACAGTGTAATGACTGTACTGTTAACTGAAACCGCTGTATACCGTATATAACTTTTGGACACCATGCATCTCGGGGATACTCCTTTCGGCGAACATATAATCAATTACAAGACAAAATTCATTATAATCAGTGTGTCCTGTTGTCATTTTCTTAACGTCATAATTACTACCGTTCCAGATAAGGGTTGTTAATTGAGACTACGGGAAGTCGCATTTTGTCAGTCAAGATAGCCGGGGATTCGAGATTTATAACCGAGTTCGAGATGGGCAATAGTAAATGACTGAAAAACAGTAAGCACGACCAAGCGGAATGGGGTTTAGTTCGAGATAGCGGGAGATTCGAAATAGCCGGTGTTCGAGATAACGGAAGTATAAGCAAGAAAACAACAAACAAACAAGACAGAGTAAACGTAATATTTCAGTTCTTATTACAAGACCATTATCAAACGTAACAAAGATATGATAGAGCGCTAACTTTTTTAGAAGGCCATTAGCAAGGTGACGAAGGATATAAATAAGCTCAGTAACAGTTACAACAAAAATGGTAGAACAACAAGAATGTTGAAGCTGACTACAGGAATGTTAAAGCTAGAATTGAATTAAAATAATACGGTTGTTTAGCAGCTTTAATATGATGCCATAGTCATGGGGTCGAGTGAAGGTTTGTACTTAATTGGTAAATATTCCACTCATATAATGGTCTTGTAATAAGAACCGTACTATTGCGTTTATTCTTGTTTGTTTGTTATTTTCTTGCTTATACTTATATTTTAAGTTTATAAGATGTTCTTCGGAATTGTCATCATTTTATATTTCATCGGCAGGAAAAGGTTTTTGGTCCAATCTACTGTATTTTATAGTTAGGTGGAGTACCCGTGAACCTGAAAAAAAAATTCCCACAAACTTCACTTCACAGGGCGTATTCATTGCGGCAGGTTACGTTGATACGGATCGCTTTACAGTTTATTTCAGGTCATTTGAGGTCAATATTTCTAATATATAGATAGGCTGAGCCTGACAGCGTCGCTCTTTGAACAGAAAGCCGATAATAAGCTTAACTAAGGTGAAAGGTCGGAAGCACAAGAATTAAGATTGACGACCGAGCCATTTTTCAATTTTAGCAATTCTCAAAAACAGAATTACGCGACCATCTGCACAGTACATTTAGACCGTACAAAAGTTCACAAAAACAACTTTTCTGGGTCTAGAATATGACTACTTTCCGAATAAAATACACCTGTTACGTATCAAAACTTGCCCGAGAAACTGATGTGGAAATCAAAATTGCAAAAAATACACAAACAGATTTGCATAAGGCGACGCGAGTGAAGTTAGAACAGTTTTCAACCTATGTAATGAATGACCAAACACATAAAATTGCACAACACAATCTTCTTTCGAAAAATGTTATTCAAATCTAATAAGTTTATGCTTAAAAGCAAAACGCGCACCAGTTATAGCACTGTCTTCGCCGGAAATTCAAGAAAACAATACAACTGAATTTAAGCATGTTTTATAAACAATTCTCCAAACTAACGCGAGCACAAAGAGAAAGTCAATCAGAGATTTCTTATTAACAACATAAATTCCCATCGAAAAATGTATTTTTTTTAACTTGGAAATCCTTGAAAATTCTTTAAATCTCCGCTAATCCGTAAAGCAAACATCTCCCCTGTATTGATAAAAACGTATGAATTTTCTCGAAGCAAGATTTCATCCCTGAAAGCTCTTCTTATTCCACTAAAGCGGCTTCTGAGTATCCCTTAATTAGTATCCCTGTCTTGAGTAGCAAACTGCGAAAAACTGCAGGGAAATAACGACTTTAATTCTGGGTTTACCTCGGTGTAAGAACCTGTGACTTTTTCCTTTCTTTTTAACCTTTGTAGTATTGCATTCCCAGTTGACTCTGTTGTTTTATGCCTTTTGTTTTCTTTGTTTTACGTCACTCGTGAATTTGACAGGTTCTTACACCGAGGATGAGCCTTAATTCTCCGCTAAATTCAACAATCCAACTAAAGTGTTTACCGAGCTCACGGCTGTGTGGCCGCGAAAAAAACAAAGCCTCGGTACGCCTCGGTTTGCTTTCAAAATTGCTAAGATCCTGGATGTTGTGACAAGGGCGACACACGCGCGCGCCCACGAAACATTCCGCTAGCCATGACCATGAAAAATGACAGGCATAGGTCTTGTTCTATAAGTATGGGGCTCCGCGCGGGCCTTCGGCCCGTAGAGCTCCGCTAAAGCAAATTATTTTTTTTAGGTGGATACCAAACCTGAAAACAATTTTTGGGCAAAAATTCTTTCATCAGGTTTTTTTCTGTTGGTTGTCATTTTAAGTTATTAATTTTTTAGTTCAATAGAGCTCCGCTAAAGCAAATTATTTTTTTTAGGTGGATACCAAACCTGAAAACATTTTTTAGGCAAAAATTCTTTCATCAGGTTTTTTTCTGTTGGTTGTCATTTTATGTTATTAATTTTTTAGTTCATTTTAGGTCATCTAATGTCATCCTTCTTTTATGGTAACTATGGTTTTCATCCTACATTTATTTAACAAAAATGATTCCTTAAAATTATTTTCGCATGAAGTATAAAAGCAATCTGAGCCAACACAAATATGATTTTTGTACTTTACTTATAATCTCTAACTTTTACACAGGAAGTTAAAGAAATCTATTCGCCACCGAAAATCGACCGGTATTTTTTTAACGGAACGCCTCTTAATCGTGGATCTGCAGGTTGTAGCTGGTGCACAGGGTGTATTCAATACGCCAGGTTACCTTGATACGGATCGCTTTACAGTTTATTTCAGGTCATTTGAGGTCAATATTTCTAAAATAAAAATTGTTTTTTTTAGGTGGATACCAAACCTGAAAACATTTTTTCCGCAAACATTCTTTCGTCAAGTTATTTTTTCTGTTGGTTGTCATTTTAAGTTATTAATTTTTTAGTTCATTTTAGGTCATCTAATGTCATCCCTTCTTTTATGGTAACGTTATCCTACATTAACAAAAATGATTCCTTAAAGTTATTTTCGCATAAAGTATAAATTCTGAGCCAACACAAATATGACTTTTGTACTTTACTTATAATCTCTGACTTTTACACAGGAAATAAAAGAAATCTATTTGCCACCAAAAATCGACCGGTACTTTTTTTACGGAACGCCTGTTAATCGTGGATCTGCAGGTTGTAGCTGGTGCACAGGGCGTGTTCATTGCGCCAGCTTACCTGATATGGATCGCTTTACAGGTTATTTCAGGTCATTTGAGATCAATATTTCTAAAATAAAAATTGTTTTTTTAGGTGGATACCAAACCTGAAAACATTTTTTTCCGCAAACATTCTTTCGCCAGGTTATTTTTTCTGTTGGTTGTCATTTTAAGTTATTAATTTTTTAATTCATTTTACGTCATTTTATGTCATCCCTTTTTTATGGTAATTATGGTTTTGATCCTCATGTTGCTAGTGGATAAACCTATACATTAACAAAAATGATTGCTTAAAATTATTTTCTTTCAAAGGTCATTCTCCTCGCAAATTACATCAAACCACTTTAGTGTTCTTCGGCAGCTTGTAGGTTCATTTCAGGTCATACTGGGTTATTTCAAGATCATAATTTTTTCATGATACATGAGGCCATTTCAGGATCGGAAGGTCATTCATTTTTTATGAGCTTCTATATATACGCAACACCAATCGTCTTCTTTGTCTAACTGCGTTAAAGTGTTATCAAGAATCTAGGACTGACTACCGCAGAATTCGAAGAAAAAGGTACATATGCTGTAGCTTATTGTCTATCTTTTCTTATTGTTTATTTAACTCGACGTTTTTAAATATTAGCGACCATAATATAAGCTTTCAAATCGCGCCTTTATATCGTACGTTTATTTGTTTTGTTCCTTTGATATAACAGCTAGGTCTTTACGCATGCATATCCTTTGTGAAAATATAGTCAATTCGCTGAGCAAAAATATTTCTTGCAGTTAGTTTCACGTATAATATAAGTCACTGTATAAGCAGAAAAAACCCCATCGCAGGGTACAGTGAGGCGGATAATAGTGTTTTTTCTCTTTCTGTACATGTATACATTTAGTCACTTTAAGATGTGGATGGTGTCGTATTTTCCGATTACTGTTATTCTTCAAGTCATTTCGATCACTTTGTCAGTCAAAGTCTATCAAATACACGTAGTGAACCGCGATCCCGGCTTTACGCTATTTTGTTGCATTTTAACAGGACAATGAACTACACGCTGCTATTACTGTTTTCCCTGCTGGTATTCTTCTGCGCCACTGGACAAGCAACTGATCGGGGTAAGCGTTTTTTTTTGCAATATTATCTATGTTTAAATCAGTAGCAAGACAGAAAATGGATGGACGATCTACAGTCGGTTCTAAGATTAGCATTTAAAATAACAGACCCATTACACTTAGAAAGAAGAGTGACTCAAACCACAAACACAGCAACAAAAGAAAACAGCGTGCTTTGTGAGACCAGATAGCCGATGATAAAGACAGAAAATTAAAGCGCGGAGCACCTCTCAAACAGAGTATGGTAGGTCTGTGGTGAAATTCATAAAGGTTATTCAGCGAGGAGTTGGATAATATGGCTGGGTATTTTTACGAGTCAGTGTTTATATTTTTTAGCCTTTAAACTGTTTATTATAAGGCAGTCATTTTCTTCCGAATTCTAAAGTTTTTGAAAGTGTTTTCTTTTTTTAGGGAGATTAAGGCATGATCTGTTATATAATGCGCGCTCTTTCTGAGAACGCAGGTCTTCTTTTATCCCAGATTGATCACCTCTCGATGGTATCGATTGTACGGTTTGTACTTTTTACCACTGGTAAGGCGTGTTCATGTAAAACTCATTTATTTTATTTTCAGAATACACCGTAAAGGTACAAACATCTGACGATTTGGGTGCTGGCACGGATTGTGATGTGTGGATCAAAATACAGGGTGAAAGGGGTGAAACCAAGGCAATGGAACTTAATAACTGGGGCAATGACTTTGAACAGAATGCGTAAGTACACTGACGCATTTGGCCTGATTGAACAATACCTGGGAGTCAGTTAGATTCGTTGTTCAATGCAAAAATGGTCCCGTAGAATAGAAGATATAATTACTGATTTTAATTGTCGCGTTGCTATTTGGACACGTACCGTTGTTAATTAACAATAAAACCTTTTTCTAAGATTATTCAATCGAGTGCACAGTAATATTCCAATGTAACCTGGCTGGCTAAAAAGTGAAAAACAGCTTTTAAAAATTGTTTTATGTTAGCTATCGATAAAGTGGATTCTTGGATTGGCTCGAACTAACTTTTATCTTTTTGTTTTGCTTTTCTTGTTTTTTTTTTTGTTTGCTTTGTTGTTAATGTTTTTGCTGATTGTTAATTTTCATTTTATTTAGTTTGGACACCTTTACAGTGAAAGGAAAAGATGTAGGACTGGTAACTGGAGTGTCACTTAAACGTAATAACTATGGGGCAGGGCAAACATGGATACCTGCGTGGGTAAGGAGCTACTAATATATAGAGAAAGGCTACAACGCCAGCCTCTCGGATCTTCCCTTCCAACCCCTTAGGAAAGCAGAAAGAACTAAAAGTTCTTGTTTTACTCAAAAACCGCCGAAAAACAGGAGGTTGAGATAAGTTTGATCAAGTGTCCCAAGTAATTGAAGGAGTGAAAATTTGCATATTTTTCACCCTTTGCTACTGAACTCGTTCATAGTTTCACGTATTCACGAGTTAACCAGTGCCCACGTTGTTGTCATTTTTTGTTTGTTTTTGTTCTTGTTTATTTTGATCAGTAACTGTGTAAACCTTATATTTGCTTAATATAATCTACGATGGGTTACTTATTGAGCGGCGTCTTTGTTTATTACAGGTTCAAGTTGATAGTTATCCCCACATTCGCTTCGATTATGAGACGCGTGCGGACATCTGGTATCATGAAGGTGAGTCTTCGTGAGGAACTATTATCTAATTCATTTAGTTGTGATATATTAATTTATTTGAAGATATTACGCGTGTTGTGATTGGTCTAAGCATAACGGAGCAAGCCACGAAATAATCATGAATCACAGACAACATCCGCACGGTCTTCAAGCTTTTCATTATTAGCGAGATCTAAATAGTTCTTTCTTGTTTCGATCTTACTTAATTAATTTCTAAATTGTTTCCTAACAGATGTCCCCGAGCCCTCCAGGCCAGAATCATGATGCTTGATGACCAGCGCCACCATTTGAATTGTTTAGTTCGCCTAATATAAATTCGTATTAGTTCGCCTAATATAAACGGATTGAAAAGCAATCTTACATGATGTAAACGATAAAAGATAACAATAAAATGAGGTTTTGTTGTTGAAATGAAGGAATGGTCGAACCTCCATGCGCGACAACCTCTCGTTAGCGACCACCTTTCCTAAGCAACCACTTTTCCAAAATGCCAATTTTTTCCTGTCAAATCACTATCGTCCAAACCACTCGTAAGCGACCGCGACAACTTTAAACGCTGGTGATTTGAGTTTTTCTGTTATATTTCTCTGGAAAGTGACCACTCGCCCCGTATTTCGATTTCACTGAAGACGCAAATTGAATTATGTGTCACAGTACATGTCCAATAAAGCGAACATTTTGTCCTCGTTGCATCAAAACTTCATTATGATACAATAATTTGCGCTGATAGGTGAGACAGGCTCACATGATTCAAAGACAGGCTCATATGATCAAAGACAGGCTCATATTATTCAAAGCAAAGACCCCCTTTGGTCTGACCTCTTGTATGCGAACATCTTGGCTTTGCTTTTGGTCGTCGCTTACGAGAGGTTCAATTGTACCACGACTCTTTATATCACCTTACCAAAGAGCTGCTATAGTGCAAAACACTTTGTGTCATTTCTAACTCGTAAATGCGCGCAACCGCAAAACGAGTTGTAGTGATCAATGTGTTGGTGTGTGAAAGCGTCGTTCCCAGTCTTCCTTGGCGCGTAATAGAATGTGATGTCTCCCACTGAGCTAATTGGAAAGATTCGCCTATCGCGCTCGGCCCCAAGCCTCTATGAGATCTCTTTGCTTGGTCAGTACATTGTTGAGGCTTTTACAAGTGACTCCCGGTCCACCATCCATTAATAGAAGTTTCAAATCAGCGTTCCATATTCACCAGTTGGCTCATAACAGCCTTTGATATTTGTTCAGAAAGTAAGCCAAGAGCCTTTACACCTGAGCCGACGCAACCAACCCGGCTCCAGTTACGGATAACTCCGCCGCCTCATTCATATGTACAATTGTTTTTGTGAAGAAAAGCTTCCATTTCTGAAGGCGGGCTACCACGGTCACTCCAACAAATACAATTTGAGGCAAAACCTGTAGAGAGACTTGTCGCTACAAAACTTATCGTTGCTAACATAAGAGAACACCCACAACACAACGGGTAAACTGCTTGAGAAATACGATAGCTAGCTCTTAGGCACAGTAGTTCTCTTCAATACAACACCACAGTTAGCTAAATCTCACATGATTAGCGCTGAAAACTAGAAAGCAGACGTGCCGACAGCTGTTTCGCGCTTGTCGAAGGTCGCAAGCGCATCGTGGATGAAACACAATGAGACTTAGTTACACTTTGCATATCGGCTCAAACAAATGTCGCTTGTCAGTTCTAAAAGAGAGCTAAGAGGTTATCAGTCACACCATTAGATACATTAGATACACATCTCTCGTGAACTAATCATGACAGTCCAGCGCAAGAAATAAACGGGAATGGCCAAACCATCTTCAAAACATATATTTGAAGCAGATAGCTCTAAGGCACAGCAGTTACCGATATCTTAAACTCAGCATCAGGCAGCACCACGGTTAGCTAATAGACCTGATATGATTAGCGCTCAAAAATAGAAAGCAGATGCGGACAGCTGTTTCGCCCTTATTGTGGCTACTAAGGCGTTTTCGTAAGAAATATGCTCCGATTCCCGAAGGGAAGATTGCTGAACTGGCTTTTCGCCATGAAGTATAAAAGCAATCTAAGCCAACATAAATATGATTTTTGTACTTTACTTATAATCCGGCTCTGACTTTTACACAGGAAATAGAAGAAATCTATTCGCCACCGAAAATCGACCGGTATTTTTTTGGACGTAAAATGCTTCCATCTCACAAGTAACCCGGCATAGTAAATCGAACGTTCGGAAAACGAACTCAATCCGTGGATTGAGTTCGATTGAGTTCGGCAATCGAACGAAATCGAACACCGGACTTTCAGTAAGTTCGATTTCCGAACAAATCGAATTCAATCGAACAAATCGAACTCAATCCATCTGATTGTGTCCGACTGAGTTCGGAAAACCGAACTCAATCGAACACAATTAAATGGATTGGGTTACTTTCATGCAAAAATACAATGACGTCAAAGCGGCATTCCTGGTAGCCTTTTACTACGTTACTACGCGTTTGAAGCTTACAATCCACAGCGCATCTGTAGCCATTTCTGCGGAATTTGTTCGTTTACGAAAAACACGTGCGCTACACTCCGAGCTGACGTAACTCGAGCTTCCAAGATCTGGTTATGGATTTTCAACGCCTGTTTTACACAAATTACGACTTCGAAAATTGAACGTTGGATTGGGTTTGATTGATTTTTTTTCTTTTCGGTGAGTTCGATTTCGTTCGATTGCCGAACTCAATCGAACTCAATCCATGAATTGAGTTCGATTGAGTTCGATTGTGTTCGATTGAAATTTAGTTCGATTGGGTTCGATTTACTATGCCGGGAAGTAAACACTTAGTGAGACCATCCAAAAAAACTTACCACGCTTGGAATGCTGTGTGGGACTGTTTATTACATTATAATTGTACCCAGTCAGACACAAAAGTTATAACTAAATAAATTACATTATTCAAGATATTAAAATCAAATACACTAACAAAATAACAATAAACGAGCATAGTACGTGTAATTTAGTACATGAGGTCTTTAGGGAGCATCTCCAAATCCCTGAAATTGGGCTTCCTATGTCAACATCAGCTTGTTCCGATTTCAATATCTCATCTCTTAAAACTATTAGAAATTTTAAACAGTGTTTTTTAGATGTTGGTCGATGCTAACAGTGTTTTGTGGACTGCTACTAAATTTCAAAATAAAATTACTACACTTACTTTGGTTTCATAAATGCTACATGTCTATAATTTACGAAAAAGGACTACAAGAATCACAATTACATAGATTTAACGGTAAATGCAATTAGAAATTTAAGAAGTAATAATTAATTTTTATTAATAAGGGCAGCCATTTTTATTTATTCTGTCAGCACATTTTAAAATTTAACTGGTAAGGCGTGTTCATGTAAAAGTCATTTATTTCATTTTCAGATACACGTAAAGGTAAAAACATCTGACGATTTGGGTGCTGGCACGGATTGTGATGTGTGGATCAAAATACAGGGTGAAAGGGGTGAAACCAAGGCAATGGAACTTAATAACTGGGGCAATGACTTTGAACAGAATGCGTAAGTACATTGACGTATTTGGCCTGATAGAACAATATCACGGAGTCAGGTGGGCTTCTTAGGGTTAGATTCATGGTTCAATGTAAAAATGGCCAGTAGAATACAGAGGATATTTATGCCGTTTAAAAGTGTACGTCTACATGTCAAGAAAATTTACTGATTTTAATTGTCGCGTTGCTATTTGGACACGTACCGTTGTCAATTAATAATAAATTAATTTTTTTAAAATTACTCAATCGCGTGTACAGTAATATCTCAATGTAAACAGGCTGGCTAAAAAGTGAAAAACAGCTTTTAAAAATTGTTTTATTGTTAGCTATCGATAAAGTGGATTCTTGGATTGACTTGAACTGACTTGTTTCGTTTTGTTTTGCTTTTCTCACGGTATTTGTTTTTTTTTTTTTTTTTTATTAGTTTGGACACCTTTACAGTGAAAGGAAAAGATGTAGGAACCGTAACTGGAGTGTCACTTAAACGTAATAACTATGGGGCAGGGCAAACATGGATACCTGCTTGGGTAAGGAGCCACTTGTATATAGAGAAAGGCAACAAATGAACCCGAGACAAAATGTTCGGGACATCTAGGCCTCTCGAATACCCCCAACCCCTTAGGAAAGTTGAAAGAGCATAAAGTTCTTGTTTTTTACGCAAAGAAACGCCAGTTTTTTCGACAATGGAGAGGGAGGTTGAGATAAGTTTGATCAAGTGTCCCAAGGAATTGAAGGAGTGAAAATTTGCATATTTTTCACCCTTTGCTACTGAACTCGTTCATAGTTTCACGTATTCACGAGTTAACCAGTGCCCACGTTGTTGTCATTTTTTGTTTGTTTTTGTTCTTGTTTATTTTGATCAGTAACTGTGCAAACCATATATTTGCTTAATATAATCTACCATATATCTGCTTAATAAAACGGGCTCCGTGGATCACTAAAGGGTTATTGAATAAAATGCGATAGAAGAGATTTAATTAAAAAGAAAGCAATTTCATCGAATGATCATGACATGTGGGAGCAATTTAAATGTGCTAGAAACAAAGCAAATAATGCAATTAAACAAGCAAAGAAGCGCTACTTTTCTGATAACTTGAAAGTTAGCAAAGGTAATCCGCGCAAAACATGGAACCTCGTTAACGAGTTAACTTCACGTAACACTAGTAAGTCGACGAGTATTTTAGAAATCCAAGTTGACAATAGAACAATAAGCAGTCCTGTCGACATGGCGAAAGCTTTTAATGATCATTTCACAAACATTGGCCAAGTGCTAGCCCAAGAGGTTCCTGCTGCAGAAGTAAATCCCGAGTTTTACCTTTTACACACTGATAAAGCATTTCATCTAAAAACTCCTAGTCTCGAAGTTGTTTTTAACCTATTAAGGAATATTGATGAAAAGAAAGCCACTGGCCTTGATATGATCCCAAGTAAGTTGTTGAAAATGGCTGCTAGTATTGTTACTCCATCGCTGACCGCCATATTTACAAAGTCAATTATCACTGGGATTTATCCAACAGAATGGAAAATGGCCAGGGTAACTCCGGTATTTAAAAAGGGTGAAAAATCGGACCTCAACAATTATCGTCCAATTTCCGTTATTCCGGTTGTTTCGAAGGTTTTTGAAAAAATTGTTTACGACCAACTGTATCAATACCTAAATGACAATCAATTGTTATCAAGTTGTCAGTCGGGCTTTCGCTCCTTACATAGCACTCTAACGGCCTTGCTTGAGGCGACAAATAGCTGGTCTGTTAACATCGACAACGGTTTCTTGAACGGAGTAGTCTTCATTGACCTTAAAAAAGCTTTTGATACAATTGATCACGAAATTATTTTACGTAAATTGTCTTAATTACTTTGGTGCTGACCAGGCAACTGCTAAGTGGTTTCAGTCATACCTAAGTAATCGGACCCAAAGGTGTAATGTAAATGACAATCTGTCAACTGCCAGTACTGTTACTTGTGGCGTACCGCAGGGTAGCATCCTGGGTCCCTTGCTTTTCTTGATGTACATTAACGATCTCCCTAACTGCCTGCGGGTTGCTGCGCCGAGAATGTTTGCCGATGATACCAGTATAACTTTATCTGCAAAAACGCTAGCCGATCTGAAACTAGCAGTGACTTCTGAACTTAACAATCTTACCTGTTGGCTGAGAGCCAACAAATTAAGTTTAAATGTGGCCAAAACTGAGCTAATGATAATCGGATCTAGGCAGAGATTGAATGCCCAATGTGAGGAGATTAATATAAGTATCGATGAGAGGATGATCAAGAGAGTTGACCATACTAAATCTCTGGGTCTTACCATTGATGCACAACTCTCTTGGTCTAAACACGTTGACGAGATAAGCAAGAAAGTCTCTTCAGCCATTGGTGCATTGAAACGTGTACGACCTTTTATTCCGACGGATGTTGCAGTTCAAATTTACAATGCTTTAATATTACCACATTTTGATTACTGCAGCCCGGTTTGGGATAGTATGAGTGGCTGTTTGAGTGATAAATTACAAAAATTACAAAATCGCGCTGCCAGAGTAATTACTCAATCACCTTTTGATACGAGCTCCAGCCTCCTTCTTGCGATGCTTAAGTGGGAAAGCTGTCTCTTCGTCGTAAAAAGCAGAAAGCTATAATTATGTATAAAACATTGAATGAACTTGCCCCAGACTATCTTCAATGTCTCTTCACTCAACGTCACGTTAATGATTATAACCTAAGAAATCTTGAAGGAAAGCTTTCGCTGCCCAAGCCAAATACTAATTACCTAAAACGAAGTTTTTGCTACAGCGGGGCCTGTTTGTGGAACAACTTGCCCCAAGATTTAAAAAGCGTTTGTTCTATTGGGCAGTTTAAACGGGGTATTAAGAAAGTATCTGAGATATCGGATTCCCACACGGCAATCATGTAAAGCAGTTGTACAAGTTTTAATTTTTAATTATTAACTTAACTGATGATTCTCCGTGTTTAAATAAAGATTTACATTACGAATTACATTACATTACATTTACATTACATTACGATGGGTTACTTATTAAGCGGCGTCTTTGTTTATTGCAGGTTCAAAATGAGTTGATAGTTATCCCCAGATTCGCTTCGATTATGAGACGCGTGCGGACATCTGGTATCATGAAGGTGAGTCTTCGTGAGGAACTATTATCTAATTCATTTAGTTGTGATATATTAATTTATTTGAAGATATTACGCGTGTTGTGATTGGTCTAAGCATAACGGAGCAAGCCACGAAATAATTATGAATCAAGACATTATCCGCACGGTCTTCAAGCTTTTCATCATTGCGTGATCTGAATAATTCTTTCTTATTCTGATCTTACTTTATTAACTTCTAAATTGTTTCCTAACAGATGTCCCAGAGCCCCCCAGGCAACCATGATGCATGATGATCAGCGCCAAAATTTGTTCACAGTTGAATTGCTTAGTTCGCCTGATATAAACTTGAAAAGCAATCTTACATGATGTAAACGATAAAAGATAATAAAATGAGGCTTTGTTGTTGAAACGGAGAATTGTTCAGTTTAACGGTATATTTAACAAAGATTATGAGCTCGATATTTCAATCGCGTGGTAGTTGATGAGGGCGAAGCGCGATTCAACCATCACGCGATAGAAATCAAGAACGAATAATCTAATTTTTTTAGAATTAATCTACTAGACGTTCAAAATTTAATAACAAATACTCTTCACAGACACTTCGAAAACGCGAAGAAACTGCCGCCACTAGGCTACTCACTCTACTCATTTTCTACAACAGAATAGATAGTGAGTAGTGTAGCCAATAAGAGAACAGTATTCATCATAGAACGCTAGTAGATTTATACTAAAATACGTACAGTTGACTATGAGGTGCGACTACCTCTCGTAAACAATCAACTCTCCTAAGCGACCACTTTTCCAAAACAAATACCAAATTTCTTCCATGCAGTCAAATCACTATTAAATAGTCGAAACCTTTCATAAGCGACCGGGAACATTTTCAATGCTGGTGATTTTCGATTGTTTTTTTACCTCTGGTAAGCGACCACAAGTCCATATTTCGATGTCACTTGCACTTTAAGAGAAATGTTTCTAAGGTTGTGGGTCAAAAGAATTGACCTTGCAATGCAATGCTCATGTTATATAATAAGAATCTTGGGTTTGCTGTAAGACAGTATAACAGTACAGTCAAAGCTGAAGAAAAGTAATTTTCGTTTTCTTCATAAATATTATTGTGCATGTTTATAACATGGATTAACATAGGATGATACGAGTATCATAAACAGACCCACCGCCGTTTTTCTTTGGGTTCTGTAGAGAATATACATGTAAGCCTTACCAGAACAACAATCATTATCACACATTATTGGGTTTTGTTGGTTGCCAAACAAAATGTCAAAATAAGTTGAAATTTCATGGCAAAAAAAAAGCAGCCTTAGTTAGTACAATTCACTAAGCAATCAATAACTGATGTTTTAGTTCACACCAGGTGTGAGTTGCATAAAACTTAATCTTGGTGTTAGGCGTAATTGCTTACATCACAAATTTACATAGTGATTATTCTAGGTTAAACAAAATGATTTTAGCAGTTACACACAACACTAGGTTAACTGTTGTTTATTTATTTATTTTTTAATTTTTTGCAACTTGCCCCATTCTCAAGCAGTTTAAGGCCTGGGTTTAAAGTGTGTTCGGAAAATATGGTTGACACTTAATATCTTGACCGAGAAAACTTAGATCAAAATGAAATTTTCTCTGAATGTTAATCTTGATGTTTTCTTTTGCCTTAACGCAAAAGTTTGGTCACGTGACATGTCACGTGATCAAAATTTTAAAATTACGTAAATCGGCAATTTGGTAGCGAATTTTCTTTGTATAGTTAAATAAATTAGCTTTTCCGATAGAGGTTTAACATATTTAACCTTCTACGTTTGGAATGATTGTCCTCAAGTCTTTAAATTACAGTTATAAATAATTATAGGTTGAATTTTGGACTGAAAAATGACCTTTGTCCTCATAATTTATTTTTAGAGATTAATGGACACTCATTCCAAACGTGATGGGCTGGAGATATTTAATCTGCATCAGAAAAGCATTTTTATTTGATGTTTTCTCTTAAACCCGTCACCAATTCGTCAAATATTTGCTATTTTAAGATAAATGGCCACGTGACATGTCACGTGACCTATGCCAAAGCTTATTATACTTAAAAATGTTAAGGACGATAATATCTTTCTATGTGCCAAATTTCGGTTCGATTCCATTCTGTTTGTAAAAGTTATTACGAATAAACCGTTTTTCCTGGTCAAAGCCCTTGACCCAGGCCTTAAACTACTTGAGTTTATTGTAGTCACCCATGCATGTCCTGTTGTATTTATAAATTTCACATTAAACAAGGAACTTCCTAAACTGCTTACTGGTGATTGAAATGCATCCAAATATTATAATACTGCCGTATCATGTCTAATACTCGTAGATCTCATTCTAGCCTGCATGCAGACATCTCCCATTTCCTCCCAGTGCGACACAGAAGATATTAGGGCAGGAGACAACTGCACACAGACTAGATCTGATGCTAAATGGGGTCTTTATAAACGTTTTTCTTCCCTATCATTAAAGAACAGAAAATAACAATTCTGCGAAAAATCACCATAAATAGCGACAGAGCCAAGAACAGCAAGTGCAATGAGGTACAGTATCAGTGGAATAGCGTTCACATGTCTCAAGCTGCATTGTCCAATATTCTCTCAAAGTTCAAATTTACCAATTTAACTGGCATTTATAGTGAAACCCTACACCAACTTGATTTTTAATGAAACTACATGTACTGTGAGGAGCAAAACACACTGTGAATGCTTCAAAATAGTTTTCGTTTATTGTTTCCTTGAAATCAATGCATTAAGGAGCTCGTACAGGATAGAATTTAGGCGATGAGAATTTGACAGGTGGAAAACCTCGATTGAAAGATCATTACCTTTTGGCACTTGTTCCCTGTCGGGAGTCCAGCACTTTCTCGGTCGTTGTAGACTAACTAAAGCTGTCCATAGCACATTTCTGTTTAGGATAACAGCTTGGAAGCTTTTATGCTCAGTGATACATGACAAACCTAAAACAAAATGTAATGGTAAGGGTTTAAACTGCGAAATACTTGCAAATTTCAATAAGAGTTTAACTTGAGAGCTTTGTAGAAATCGTATTCCGTATCCAAGTGCAGCTTTTTTTCTACGAACTACCATATTCGCGAATAACCAGTATCTTTGATTTCCATCGAAATATGCTGCGATTAAATATTACCAAAGATCAAAATGGAGACAAACCTTCCACCGTCTTCGACAAAAACGCGAGTTCTTTGTAGGGAATTAACGCTCCATGAAATTAAGGTATTGGAAATTAACGCGTCTTAAATTAACGCGAATTTAATGGGAAAACGACTTTCGAATAAACAAAATTAACGCGAAAGAGGAGGTAGAATTTCATAATAAAGGAAATTAACGCGATTAAGACACAGTTTGTGGTGACAACTGCATGGACAAATTTATTTCAACACTGGATGCAAAAAAAATTCAAATCTGAACAAAACTGAGCCATCTGCTCGACAAAACAGTTCGTAAAATTTTAAATGTAGGGGTTAATCTGTCGGGACAAATTTTGACGGTGTTTGGTCTACATTAATAATAAGCTGATCTGGGATGTTGTGTGTCGAAACGACTTCTGCAATTTCATTAAGGAACCGGTTTCGCGTTTCGAGCCATAATGTTGGCGTCGAGTTCGCGTTATTGTCGGTCGGGAAGTAGTCGCAATTCTGCGTGTTAACCCCATTCTGGTGTACAGAGATTGCACCCATCCATTAGTAATGCGGAAATCAAGGTATTGGCCATATTTTGCCAGATCGCTCTTGATCAGACCCATCAGAACACCATACAAAACATGTCTGTTTATGGTACCACCGGCAGTTCTTAAGTTTATAAGAAACGAGCGAAGCTGAAAATCCAGCTCATCTGGTAACAGAAGCGGCCTTCCGCGCTTTGTTCCGATTTGCACATCTTGTGGCGCAATTTGCAGTGTGTTCTTTAACTGCGACCGGTACTTAGTAAGCCAGCCACGGACAGTACTTTCTGTTAACTTGGGAAATTTTTTCTTGAATCGGTTCACGGCATTCGTCGTTCCACAGTGATTGGCATATTTGGCAATCTTACATTTGTCTTCTTCCTTGTAGGTGAGTCTTTTGCGCTTGTTGTTGATTCTCGCAGCATTGTTGATTTCCAAGTTCACATTAGACGACTCTTCACTGGAAAGCCCAGTTGCGTTTGTTGGTGGAAGCCGCAAAAGTGTAGCTGAACTTTCATTAGAAACGGATGCTTTCTGGAAATAGTGTAACAAAGACATTACTCCTTGTTGTTGATCAGTTGATCAGGCATGTGAAACAGATTGAATTGAAACATGAGCTGTGTTGACAGCGGTACGCTAACAATGAATGCTGTCGCGTTACCAGGTAGTTTTCAGTGCAGGAAAGATGGCAGACGCAACACAATCATTTGAATTTACAAATGGATTACGTGGTTTTCATGTGTATTCAACGACAAAGCGTTGGAAGCTATACTTTTTTTAAAGTATCTACAACAGAAGATAACATTCAAAAGAGAGCACAACAATGTTCACGATCGCTTTGCTGTGTCAGGATTGGCGACTTTGCCGGGAACATTGGCGCCTGCTGTTGGTGGTCAAGTACCAAAAGAACTGAGCCGTTATGTGTGGTATGCTTTGGAACAAGGAGTCAAATTTACAGGAAGAGTTATTTCAGTGAAGCCGAAAAGATCGCCACTAATTCAAGGAGGCCTTGAAATACCAATGGTCGTTGTTGTCCAGTGGAGCGATACGAGAAGTCTCAGGCTGGCGATTTTGAAAGAGAGAACAGAGGAAGTCTCGTATTCTGTCGAGCGAAAGACTACCTTATTATAGGAAATTAACGCTCCATGAAATTAACGCGAATCGTTAAAATTCGCGTTAATTTAAGTCGCGTTAATTTTGTTGAGCGGTAATTTCCGCGACGTTAATTAAGAGCAGCGTTAATTTCCGCGCTCTTAATTCCCAGTATTTTAACCCCAATTATGGAACCAGTTCAGACATTCTTGACACCTAAAAAACAATAACTACAAGCTTTCTTTCTTTTCGTTTACCCTTTATTTTAATCTTTCACAAAAGCTGAAGTGAAGGTTTACAATATTTCAAATTTATCTTCATCGTTATCGCTGTCAGAAGTGATGTTTTCAATCGTCTCCTTTGATTTCGGCCAAGATAGAATACGAGACTTCCTCATGTATTATGCAAATCACGGATGAAATGCTGCGTAAACCCGAGAAAGATGTTACAACAATTGAAATTGACTTGAGGTTATCAACCTTGAAGCCCCGCCACGGCAAGCTAATGACAGAAGTCTACGAATGACTTTTAACACATAAAGGAAAGGGCATTGTTCTATCGGGGTGGAGATCGGCCGGTATCTTGGTTTGTGTGAAAAACGCTAGAAATGGCCAGATTCCGTGAAGTAACCCCTACATTAAATTTTACGAACTGTTTTGTCGAGCAGATGGCTCAGCTTTGTTCAGATTTGAATTTTTTGCATCCAGTGTTGAAATATATTTGTTCCAGTTGTCACCACCGTATCTTAATCGCGTTAATTTCCTTTATTGTGAAATTCTACCTCCTCTTTCGCGTTAATTTTCTTTATTCGAAAGTCGTTTTCCATTAAATTCGCGTTAATTTAAGTCGCGTTTATTTCCAATACCTTAATTTCATGGAGCGTTAATTTCCTATAATAAGGTATGTTGACGATTCAAAATCTATCTTGACCGAAATCAAAGAGATCAGAAGATATTGAAAACATCACTTCTGACAGCGACAACGATGAAGATGAACTTGAAATATTGTAAACCTTCACTTTAGCTTTTGTGAAAGATTATTATAAAGGGTAAACGAAAAGAAAGAAAGCTTGTAGTTATTGTTTTTTAGGTGTCACGAATGTCTAGATAGGTTCCAAAATTGGGGTTAAAATATTGGAAATAAGAGCGCGGAAATTAACGCCGTTCTTAATTAACGTCGCGGAAATTAACGCTCAACAAAATTAACACGACTTAAATTAACGCGAATTTTAACGATTCGCGTTAATTTCATGGAACGTTAATTTCCATATATAATGAAGTAGAGCATTCATTTCCGAGACCTTAATTTCACCACAGCTAGGGGGGCCCACACAAACTGTGTGACCGTTCGTATTTTTAAATTTAGAGGAAATCTATGGGGATATCGAAAAGGTTCACTTATCGTAATATTCTGTGATGAATATTCATATATAAGATCAAAATAAACGTATTTTACCTGAAATATTTGAAGGGTTTTGCTTCGGACGTTTACCGGAGTGTATAGTAGAGAGACAAGGGAAGAAAGCTGGATTTTGGACCAGTCCAGCGCCGAGACGATTTTCACCAAGAAATTCCCATTACACAACTTCCAAACTAAGCACTAAGCAAGCGACACCTAGAAGTTTCTTCTCATAACATTACATTTAAAATCCGTCCAAAACTCGAAGCGCTAGACCCCAAATAATATCGAGAAATACAGCACTCGAAGCTCGAAAGACCGCGGCTGGTAAAATTGGTGCCGGCCTCCAACAGTCACGCCGTTTGCTCCTTTCTGATTGTATGATAACAAACAATGCCCCTTCATAAATTTGTCCCTACGAACTATCCGTTAGGATCCGCTCGTTTTGTGAATGGACTGTGTGGTGCAAGTAGAGGAAAAAATAACTTTGAAAGCAATAACAACTATCAATGACTTTAATTATGATAATAAAAGTTCGTTTTGTTAAATCTTTATCGTTATATGGTATCTCGAGTTTAATGCTAAATCGACTTGCGAACGCCAAAGGATTGATTTCCCTCAGGCCCAGAGGTCGCTTCACGGGAACTATTGTCCAAGCAAACGTATTAAAGCAAACTAAGCCAAACAAATGTGATTTTACTTAACTTATGTCTGACTTTTGCGCAGAAAATGAAAAAACTCTATTTCCCGCCGAAAATCGACGGGTGGGTTTTTTGACGGAACGCTTCTTAATCGTAGATCTGCAGGTTGTAGCTGGTGAATAGGGTATATTCATTGCGCCAGGTTACGCGCTGATATGGGTCGCTTTACTTCATTTCGTTTCAGGTCATTTTAGGTCAGTATTTCTTTACAAATCTTAATATCTTTAAAAGTGTATACAGTCGACTCCCGCTATCTCGAACTCTCAAGAGGAATGGAAAATTGTTTGAGATAGCGGGGGTTCGAGATATCGAGGGTGGTGTCAAATTTCGTAATTTTCAACAAAATTGAACTACAGTAGTACAGTATGCAAATCATTGACCTGTTGGTGCTCGGAGTCTGCTGTAAAGGTCTCTTTATTCAATATTAGCAATCAATAATGTTTTCATTACGGTCAGCATTTTTTTTTTCTCATTAAGCGCGAAACAAAACTAATGGCTTCCATAGAAATTCCAGCAACTGTAGCGATTACCCAACTCATAACGATTATGTACAACGAATATTGTATAAAGCTAGAGCGTCGGGTTAACCAAGAGCATCGTGCAGTCAAAATGAAGATTAAAAAAAACGAATCAATGTTTTCCAATACAATACAGTGTAATGACTGTACTGTTAACTGAAAACCGCTGTATACCGTATATAACTTTTGGACACCATGCATCTCGGGGATACTCCTTTCGGCGAACATATAATCAATTACAAGACAAAATTCATTATAATCAGTGTGTCCTGTTGTCATTTTCTTAACGTCATAATTACTACCGTTCCAGATAAGGGTTGTTAATTGAGACTACGGGAAGTCGCATTTTGTCAGTCAAGATAGCCGGGGATTCGAGATTTATAACCGAGTTCGAGATGGGCAATAGTAAATGACTGAAAAACAGTAAGCACGACCAAGCGGAATGGGGTTTAGTTCGAGATAGCGGGAGATTCGAAATAGCCGGTGTTCGAGATAACGGAAGTATAAGCAAGAAAACAACAAACAAACAAGACAGAGTAAACGTAATATTTCAGTTCTTATTACAAGACCATTATCAAACGTAACAAAGATATGATAGAGCGCTAACTTTTTTAGAAGGCCATTAGCAAGGTGACGAAGGATATAAATAAGCTCAGTAACAGTTACAACAAAAATGGTAGAACAACAAGAATGTTGAAGCTGACTACAGGAATGTTAAAGCTAGAATTGAATTAAAATAATACGGTTGTTTAGCAGCTTTAATATGATGCCATAGTCATGGGGTCGAGTGAAGGTTTGTACTTAATTGGTAAATATTCCACTCATATAATGGTCTTGTAATAAGAACCGTACTATTGCGTTTATTCTTGTTTGTTTGTTATTTTCTTGCTTATACTTATATTTTAAGTTTATAAGATGTTCTTCGGAATTGTCATCATTTTATATTTCATCGGCAGGAAAAGGTTTTTGGTCCAATCTACTGTATTTTATAGTTAGGTGGAGTACCCGTGAACCTGAAAAAAAAATTCCCACAAACTTCACTTCACAGGGCGTATTCATTGCGGCAGGTTACGTTGATACGGATCGCTTTACAGTTTATTTCAGGTCATTTGAGGTCAATATTTCTAATATATAGATAGGCTGAGCCTGACAGCGTCGCTCTTTGAACAGAAAGCCGATAATAAGCTTAACTAAGGTGAAAGGTCGGAAGCACAAGAATTAAGATTGACGACCGAGCCATTTTTCAATTTTAGCAATTCTCAAAAACAGAATTACGCGACCATCTGCACAGTACATTTAGACCGTACAAAAGTTCACAAAAACAACTTTTCTGGGTCTAGAATATGACTACTTTCCGAATAAAATACACCTGTTACGTATCAAAACTTGCCCGAGAAACTGATGTGGAAATCAAAATTGCAAAAAATACACAAACAGATTTGCATAAGGCGACGCGAGTGAAGTTAGAACAGTTTTCAACCTATGTAATGAATGACCAAACACATAAAATTGCACAACACAATCTTCTTTCGAAAAATGTTATTCAAATCTAATAAGTTTATGCTTAAAAGCAAAACGCGCACCAGTTATAGCACTGTCTTCGCCGGAAATTCAAGAAAACAATACAACTGAATTTAAGCATGTTTTATAAACAATTCTCCAAACTAACGCGAGCACAAAGAGAAAGTCAATCAGAGATTTCTTATTAACAACATAAATTCCCATCGAAAAATGTATTTTTTTTAACTTGGAAATCCTTGAAAATTCTTTAAATCTCCGCTAATCCGTAAAGCAAACATCTCCCCTGTATTGATAAAAACGTATGAATTTTCTCGAAGCAAGATTTCATCCCTGAAAGCTCTTCTTATTCCACTAAAGCGGCTTCTGAGTATCCCTTAATTAGTATCCCTGTCTTGAGTAGCAAACTGCGAAAAACTGCAGGGAAATAACGACTTTAATTCTGGGTTTACCTCGGTGTAAGAACCTGTGACTTTTTCCTTTCTTTTTAACCTTTGTAGTATTGCATTCCCAGTTGACTCTGTTGTTTTATGCCTTTTGTTTTCTTTGTTTTACGTCACTCGTGAATTTGACAGGTTCTTACACCGAGGATGAGCCTTAATTCTCCGCTAAATTCAACAATCCAACTAAAGTGTTTACCGAGCTCACGGCTGTGTGGCCGCGAAAAAAACAAAGCCTCGGTACGCCTCGGTTTGCTTTCAAAATTGCTAAGATCCTGGATGTTGTGACAAGGGCGACACACGCGCGCGCCCACGAAACATTCCGCTAGCCATGACCATGAAAAATGACAGGCATAGGTCTTGTTCTATAAGTATGGGGCTCCGCGCGGGCCTTCGGCCCGTAGAGCTCCGCTAAAGCAAATTATTTTTTTTAGGTGGATACCAAACCTGAAAACAATTTTTGGGCAAAAATTCTTTCATCAGGTTTTTTTCTGTTGGTTGTCATTTTAAGTTATTAATTTTTTAGTTCAATAGAGCTCCGCTAAAGCAAATTATTTTTTTTAGGTGGATACCAAACCTGAAAACATTTTTTAGGCAAAAATTCTTTCATCAGGTTTTTTTCTGTTGGTTGTCATTTTATGTTATTAATTTTTTAGTTCATTTTAGGTCATCTAATGTCATCCTTTCTGTTATGGTAACTATGGTTTTCATCCTACATTTATTTAACAAAAACGATTCCTTAAAATTATTTTCGCATGAAGTATAAAAGCAATCTGAGCCAATACAAATATGATTTTTGTACTTTACTTATAATCTCTAACTTTTACACAGGAAGTTAAAGAAATCTATTCGCCACCGAAAATCGACCGGTATTTTTTTAACGGAACGCCTCTTAATCGTGGATGTGCAGGTTGTAGCTGGTGCACAGGGTGTATTCAATACGCCAGGTTACCTTGATACGGATCGCTTTACAGTTTATTTCAGGTCATTTGAGGTCAATATTTCTAAAATAAAAATTGTTTTTTTTTAGGTGGATACCAAACCTGAAAACATTTTTTCCGCAAACATTCTTTCGTCAAGTTATTTTTTCTGTTGGTTGTCATTTTAAGTTATTAATTTTTTAGTTCATTTTAGGTCATCTAATGTCATCCGTTCTTTTATGGTAACGTTATCCTACATTAACAAAAATGATTCCTTAAAGTTATTTTCGCATAAAGTATAATTCTGAGCCAACACAAATATGACTTTTGTACTTTACTTATAATCTCTGACTTTTACACAGGAAATAAAAGAAATCTATTTGCCACCAAAAATCGACCGGTACTTTTTTTACGGAACGCCTGTTAATCGTGGATCTGCAGGTTGTAGCTGGTGCACAGGGCGTGTTCATTGCGCCAGCTTACCTGATATGGATCGCTTTACAGGTTATTTCAGGTCATTTGAGATCAATATTTCTAAAATAAAATTGTTTTTTTAGGTGGATACCAAACCTGAAAACATTTTTTTCCGCAAACATTCTTTCGCCAGGTTATTTTTTCTGTTGGTTGTCATTTTAAGTTATTAATTTTTTAATTCATTTTACGTCATTTTATGTCATCCCTTTTTTATGGTAATTATGGTTTTGATCCTCATGTTGCTAGTGGATAAACCTATACATTAACAAAAATGATTGCTTAAAATTATTTTCTTTCAAAGGTCATTCTCCTCGCAAATTGCATCAAACCACTTTAGTGTTCTTCGGCAGCTTGTAGGTTCATTTCAGGTCATACTGGGTTATTTCAAGATCATAATTTTTTCATGATACATGAGGCCATTTCAGGATCGGAAGGTCATTCATTTTTTATGAGCTTCTATATATACGCAACACCAATCGTCTTCTTTGTCTAACTGCGTTAAAGTGTTATCAAGAATCTAGGACTGACTACCGCAGAATTCGAAGAAAAAGGTACATATGCTGTAGCTTATTGTCTATCTTTTCTTATTGTTTATTTAACTCGACGTTTTTAAATATTAGCGACCATAATATAAGCTTTCAAATCGCGCCTTTATATCGTACGTTTATTTGTTTTGTTCCTTTGATATAACAGCTAGGTCTTTACGCATGCATATCCTTTGTGAAAATATGGTCAATTCGCTGAGCAAAAATATTTCTTGCAGTTAGTTTCACGTATAATATAAGTCACTGTATAAGCAGAAATAAACCCCATCGCAGGGTACAGTGAGGCGGATAATAGTGTTTTTTCTTTTTCTGTACATGTATACATTTAGTCACTTTAAGATATGGATGGTGTTGTGTTTTCCGATTACTGTTATTCTTCAAGGCATTTCGATCACTTTGTCAGTCAAAGTCTATCAAATACACGCAGTGAACTGCGATCCCGGCTTTACACTATTTTGTTGCATTTTAACAGGACAATGAACTACACGCTGCTATTACTGTTTTCCCTGCTGGTATTCTTCTGCGCCACTGGACAAGCAACTGATCGGGGTAAGCGTTTTTTTTTGCAATATTATCTATGTTTAAATCAGTAGCAAGACAGAAAATGGATGGACGATCTACAGTCGGTTCTAAGATTAGCATTTAAAATAACAGACCCATTACACTTGGAAAGAAGAGTGACTCAAACCACAAACACAGCAACAAAAGAAAACAGCGTGCTTTGTGAGACCAGATAGCCGATGATAAAGACAGAAAATTAAAGCGCGGAGCACCTCTCAAACAGAGTATGGTAGGTCTGTGGTGAAATTCATAAAGGTTATTCAGCGAGGAGTTGGATAATATGGCTGGGTATTTTTACGAGTCAGTGTTTATATTTTTTAGCCTTTAAACTGTTTATTATAAGGCAGTCATTTTCTTCCGAATTCTAAAGTTTTTTGAAAGTGTTTTCTTTTTTTTGGGAGATTAAGACATGATCTGTTATATAATGCGCGCTCTTTCTGAGAACGCAGGTCTTCTTTTAATCCCAGATTGATCACCTCTCGATGGTATCGATTGTACGGTTTGTACTTTTTACCACTGGTAAGGCGTGTTCATGTAAAACAAATTTATTTTATTTTCAGAATACACCGTAAAGGTACAAACATCTGACGATTTGGGTGCTGGCACGGATTGTGATGTGTGGATCAAAATACAGGGTCAAAGGGGTGAAACCAAGGCAATGGAACTTAATAACTGGGGAAATGACTTTGAACAGAATGCGTAAGTACACTAACGCATTTGGCCTGATTGAACAATACCTGGGAGTCAGTTAGATTCGTTGTTCAATGCAAAAATGGTCCCGTAGAACATAGAAGATATAATTACTGATTTTAATTGTCGCGTTGCTATTTGGACACGTACCGTTGTTAATTAACAATAAAACCTTTTTCTAAGATTATTCAATCGAGTGCACAGTAATATTCCAATGTAACCTGGCTGGCTAAAAAGTGAAAAACAGCTTTTAAAAATTGTTTTATTGTTAGCTATCGATAAAGTGGATTCTTGGGATTGGCTCGAACTAACTTTTATCTTTTTGTTTTGCTTTTCTTGTTTTTTTTTTTGTTTGCTTTGTTGTTAATGTTTTTGCTGATTGTTGATTTTCATTTTATTTAGTTTGGACACCTTTACAGTGAAAGGAAAAGATGTAGGACTGGTAACTGGAGTGTCACTTAAACGTAATAACTATGGGGCAGGGCAAACATGGATACCTGCGTGGGTAAGGAGCTACTAATATATAGAGAAAGGCTACAACGCCAGCCTCTCGGATCTTCCCTTCCAACCCCTTAGGAAAGCAGAAAGAACTAAAAGTTCTTGTTTTACTCAAAAACCGCCGAAAAACAGGAGGTTGAGATAAGTTTGATCAAGTGTCCCAAGTAATTGAAGGAGTGAAAATTTGCATATTTTTCACCCTTTGCTACTGAACTCGTTCATAGTTTCACGTATTCACGAGTTAACCAGTGCCCACGTTGTTGTCATTTTTTGTTTGTTTTTGTTCTTGTTTATTTTGATCAGTAACTGTGTAAACCTTATATTTGCTTAATATAATCTACGATGGGTTACTTATTGAGCGGCGTCTTTGTTTATTACAGGTTCAAGTTGATAGTTATCCCCACATTCGCTTCGATTATGAGACGCGTGCGGACATCTGGTATCATGAAGGTGAGTCTTCGTGAGGAACTATTATCTAATTCATTTAGTTGTGATATATTAATTTATTTGAAGATATTACGCGTGTTGTGATTGGTCTAAGCATAACGGAGCAAGCCACGAAATAATCATGAATCACAGACAACATCCGCACGGTCTTCAAGCTTTTCATTATTAGCGAGATCTAAATCGTTCTTTCTTGTTTCGATCTTACTTAATTAATTTCTAAATTGTTTCCTAACAGATGTCCCCGAGCCCTCCAGGCCAGAATCATGATGCTTGATGACCAGCGCCACCATTTGAATTGTTTAGTTCGCCTAATATAAAATTCGTATTAGTTCGCCTAATATAAACGGATTGAAAAGCAATCTTACATGATGTAAACGATAAAAGATAACAATAAAATGAGGTTTTGTTGTTGAAATGAAGGAATGGTCGAACCTCCATGCGCGACAACCTCTCGTTAGCGACCACCTTTCCTAAGCAACCACTTTTCCAAAATGCCAATTTTTTCCTGTCAAATCACTATCGTCCAAACCACTCGTAAGCGACCGCGACAACTTTAAACGCTGGTGATTTGAGTTTTTCTGTTATATTTCTCTGGAAAGTGACCACTCGCCCCGTATTTCGATTTCACTGAAGACGCAAATTGAATTATGTGTCACAGTACATGTCCAATAAAGCGAACATTTTGTCCTCGTTGCATCAAAACTTCATTTATGATACAATAATTTGCGCTGATAGGTGAGACAGGCTCACATGATTCAAAGACAGGCTCATATGATTCAAAGACAGGCTCATATTATTCAAAGCAAAGACCCCCTTTGATCTGACCTCTTGTATGCGAACATCTTGGCTTTGCATTTTGGTCGTCGCTTACGAGAGGTTCAATTGTACCACGACTCTTTATATCACCTTACCAAAGAGCTGCTATAGTGCAAAACACTTTGTGTCATTTCTAACTCGTAAATGCGCGCAACCGCAAAACGAGTTGTAGTGATCAATGTGTTGGTGTGTGAAAGCGTCGTTCCCAGTCTTCCTTGGCGCGTAATAGAATGTGATGTCTCCCACTGAGCTAATTGGAAAGATTCGCCTATCGCGCTCGACCCCAAGCCTCTATGAGATCTCTTTGCTTGGTCAGTACATTGTTGAGGCTTTTACAAGTGACTCCCGGTCCACCATCCATTAATAGAAGTTTCAAATCAGCGTTCCATATTCACCAGTTGGCTCATAACAGCCTTTGATTTTTGTTCAGAAAGTAAGCCAAGAGCCTTTACACCTGAGCCGACGCAACCAACCCGGCTCCAGTTACGGATAACTCCGCCGCCTCATTCATATTTACAATTGTTTTTGTGAAGAAAAGCTTCCATTTCTGAAGGCGGGCTACCACGGTCACTCCAACAAATACAATTTGAGGCAAAACCTGTAGAGAGACTTGTCGCTACAAAACTTATCGTTGCTAACATAAGAGAACACCCACAACACAACGGGTAAACTGCTTGAGAAATACGATAGTTAGCTCTTAGGCACAGTAGTTCTCTTCAACACAACACCACAGTTAGCTAAATCTCACATGATTAGCGCTGAAAACTAGAAAGCAGACGCGCCGACAGCTGTTTCGCGCTTGTCGAAGGTCGTAAGCGCATCGTGGATGAAACACAATGAGACTTAGTTACACTTTGCATATCGGCTCAAACAAATGTCGCTTGTCAGTTCTAAAAGAGAGCTAAGAGGTTATCAGTCACACCATTAGATACATTACGTGCGGTAAGTGGCCAAATATCGATATGATCTCTCGTGAACTAATCATGACAGTCCAGCGCAAGAAATAAACGGGAATAGCCAAACCATCTTCAAAACATATATTTGAAGCAGATAGCTCTAAGGCACAGCAGTTACCGATATCTTAAACTCAGCATCAGGCAGCACCACGGTTAGCTAATAGACCTGATATGATTAGCGCTCAAAAATAGAAAGCAGACGCGGACAGCTGTTTCGCCCTTATTGTGGCTAATAAGGCGTTTTCGTAAGAAATATGCTCCGATTCCCGAAGGGAAGATTGCTGAACTGGCTTTTCGCCATGAAGTATAAAAGCAATCTAAGCCAACACAAATATGATTTTTGTACTTTACTTATAATCCGGCTCTGACTTTTATACAGGAAATAGAAGAAATCTATTCGCCACCGAAAATCGACCGGTATTTTTTTTGGACGTAAAATGCTTCCATCTCACAAGTAAACACTTAGTGAGACCATCCAAAAGAAACTTACCACGCTTGAAATGCTGTGTGGGACTGTTTATTACATTATAATTGTACCCAGTCAGACACAAAAGTTATAACTTAATAAATTACATTATTCAAGATATTAAAATCAAATACACCACCAAAATAACAATAAACGAGCATAGTACGTGTAATTTAGTACAGGAGGTCTTTAGGGAGCATCTCCAAATCCCTGTTGGAAATTGGGCTTCCTATGTCAACATCGGCTTGTTCCGATTCCAATATCTCATCTCTTAAAACTATTAGAAATTTTAAACAGTGTTTTTTAGATGTTTGTCGATGCTAACAGTGTTTTGTGGACTGCTATTAAATTTCAAAATAAGATTACTACACTTACTTTGGTTTCATAAATGCTACATGTCTATAATTTACGAAAAAGGACTACAAGAATCACAATTACATAGATTTAAATTCAATTAGAAATTTAAGAAGTAATAATTTATTATATTTAATAAGGGCAGCCATAATTTAACAACACTAGGTCCTTTCTTCTTTTGTGCTCTGTTCACAGTTCCACTATCATCCTCCAGCTCTGCATCGGCACTATAATGCCCCTTTTTATCCTTCATATTTTGGACATGTGTAGGAGTTGATGAACCTACAACAAAAACAAGTGGAGAAAATCATTTGGAATTTAAAGTACACTGTAAACTACTCTTATCACTTTGGTACAAAAACACAATGCAGAAAGCCACTTTTAACTTATTATTGTACCATAAGAACTCCAATTCATTCAATAACAAACACATTGACAGCCACAAATTGGCAGAATTCGATGTTGCACGGGTACAAAAATGTAAAATTTAAAATAAACTTTCTACATTGATTTTTTGTTCATTTTTTCACAATCTGTCGAGAAGTGGCGAAGAAAATTATCTATCTATAGGTGTCCTTTGGGAAGCATGTGCCTACTGCACACATACTGCTATTCTGGATGTACAGTTGAAATTGTGACTCTTCTAGGTTGGTCACCTGGTGGGTTGTAATGATACTCTTAACCCATGAGGCTGTCAGGTGCCACGTTACATTATTGTCTTGTCTGATCTTCAGCTAATTTTTCATCAAATTCATGTCTGTTGACAGCGGTACGCTAACAATGAATGCTGTCGCGTTACCAGGTAGTTTTCAGTGCAGGAAAGATGGCAGACGCAACACAGTCGTTTGAATTTACAAATAGATTACGTGGTTTTCATGTGTATTCAACGACAAAGCGTTGGAAACCATACTTTTTTTAAAGTATCTACAACAGAAGATAACATTCAAAAGAGAGCACAACAATGTTCACGATCGCTTTGCTGTGTCAGGATTGGCGACTTTGCCGGGAACATTGGCGCCTGTTGTTGGTGGTCAAGTACCAAAAGAACTGAGCCGTTATGTGTGGTATGCTTTGGAACAAGGAGCCAAATTTACAGGAAGAGTTATTTCAGTGAAGCCGAAAAGATCGCCACTAATTCAAGGAGGCCTTGAAATACCAATGGTCGTTGTTGTCCAGTGGAGCGATACGAGAAGTCTCAGGCTGGCGATTTTGAAAGAGAGAACAGAGGAAGTCTCGTATTCTGTCGAGCGAAAGACTACCTTATTATAGGAAATTAACGCTCCATGAAATTAACGCGAATCGTTAAAATTCGCGTTAATTTAAGTCGCGTTGATTTTGTTGAGCGGTAATTTCCGCGACGTTAATTAAGAGCAGCGTTAATTTCCGCGCTCTTAATTCCCAGTATTTTAACCCCAATTATGGAACCAGTTCAGACATTCTTGACACCTAAAAAACAATAACTACAAGCTTTCTTTCTTTTCGTTTACCCTTTATTTTAATCTTTCACAAAAGCTGAAGTGAAGGTTTACAATATTTCAAGTTTATCTTCATCGTTATCGCTGTCAGAAGTGATGTTTTCAATCTTCTCCTTTGATTTCGGCCAAGATAGAATACGAGACTTCCTCATGTATTATACAAATCACGGATGAAATGCTGCGTAAACCCGAGAAAGATGTTACAACAATTGAAATTGACTTGAGGTTATCAACCTTGAAGCCCCGCCACGGCAAGCTAATGACAGAAGTCTACGAATGCCTTTTAACACATAAAGGAAAGGGCATTGTTCTATCGGGGTGGAGATCGGCCGGTATCTTGGTTTGTGTGAAAAACGCTAGAAATGGCCAGATTCCGTGAAGTAACCCCTACATTTAGAATTTTACGAACTGTTTTGTCGAGCAGATGGCTCAGCTTTGTTCAGATTTGAATTTTTTGCATCCAGTGTTGAAATATATTTGTTCCAGTTGTCACCACCGTATCTTAATCGCGTTAATTTCCTTTATTGTGAAATTCTACCTCCTCTTTCGCGTTAATTTTCTTTATTCGAAAGTCGTTTCCCATTAAACTCGCGTTAATTTAAGTCGCGTTTATTTCCAATACCTTAATTTCATGGAGCGTTAATTTCCTATAATAAGGTATGTTGACGATTCAAAATCTATCTTGACCGAAATCAAAGGAGATCAGAAGATATTTAAAACATCACTTCTGACAGCGACAACGATGAAGATGAACTTGAAATATTGTAAACCTTCACTTTAGCTTTTGTGAAAGATTATTATAAAGGGTAAACGAAAAGAAAGAAAGCTTGTAGTTATTGTTTTTTAGGTGTCACGAATGTCTAGATAGGTTCCAAAATTGGGGTTAAAATATTGAAATAAGAGCGCGGAAATTAACGCCGCTCTTAATTAACGTCGCGGAAATTAACGCTCAACAAAATTAACACGACTTAAATTAACGCGGATTTTAACGATTCGCGTTAATTCCATGGAACGTTAATTTCCTATATATAATGAAGTAGAGCATTCATTTCCGAGACCTTAATTTCACCACAGCTAGGGGGGCCCACACAAACTGTGTGACCGTTCGTATTTTTAAATTTAGAGGAAATCTATGGGGATATCGAAAAGGTTCACTTATCGTAATATTCTGTGATGAATATTCATATATAAGATCCAAATAAACGTATTTTACCTGAAATATTTGAAGGGTTTTGCTTCGGACGTTTACCGGAGTGTATAGTAGAGAGACAAGGGAAAAAGCTGGATTTTGGACCGGTCCAGCGCCGAGACGATTTTCACCAAGACATTCCCATTACACAACTTCCAAACTAAGCACTAAGCAAGCTGACACCTAGAGGTTTCTTCTCATAACATTACATTTAAAATCCGTCCAAAACTCGAAGCGCTAGACCCCAAATAATATCGAGAAATACAGCATTCGAAGCTCGAAAGAACCGCGGCTGGTAAAATGTGTGCCGGCCTCCAACAGTCACGCCGTTTGCTCCTTTCTGATTGGATGATAACAAACAATGTCCTTTCTTAAATTTGTCCCTACGAACTATCCGTTAGGATCTGCTCGTTTTGTGAATGGACTGTGTGGTGCAAGTAGAGGAAAAAATAACTTTGAAAGCAATAACTACTATCAATGACTTTAATTATGACAATACAAGTTCGTTTTGTTAAATCTTTATCGCTCTCTCCTAAATAGATCAAAACCTCCCGCTCGTGCGGAATGAACACAATACATACCACTCCATTATTGTTTGTCGTGTGCTCAGCTTGAGACCGCACAAGTTTATTAGAGTTTCAAATCAACTTATTGGATGAGCTGTAACATAAATACATAATTTCTCTTCTATCTCTGGCACAACACCTCTTAATTTTCTGAACTGAATTTTCGGCTAAAATAGGAACGTATACAAAAATCCTCCTGTTTTAACGGGAAGTACGAGCGAGCATCCATAGGATGAAAAAACCCCGACGCGCTCACAACGTTAACAAATGGGGAAAAATCCCAGCCCTATGGATCGTACCCCCCCCAAGGCCTGCTGGGCTCGGCTCTGATGAAAATCTAAATTCCTAAACTTTTAGATACTGACAACAACGAATTTAAATTGTCCTTAATGTAGCCATCTTTGGCATTTTCACTAGACCATCTTCCATGTCGTTTAAAAAGTCTGTCTGGAACACCAGCATTCGCAGCTGCGGTAGCCCCTCCTGCTCTCAGGCTATGGAGGCTGATCTTGGAGGTGTCGGTAATGCCGTCAAAGGCCTCTTTCACCAATTCCCTCGCACGTGTGTAGCTGATGCCTTGTCGCCTCACTTTAGAAGAACTGCTAGGTGCTGCGATGGCGCGAAACAGAGGCAGCTCCTCCTGTAAGTCGATTTCTGCGGCGGCAAGGTACCTCTCTAGGGCCTTCACAGGACACGTCTCGTGGCCAGTCCGAGCAATCGGAACCCAGGAACCTTCTCGTAGCTGATCTGTTTTGGAAGTCTCTAAAAAGATAGAAATGTACGAAGGAAAAAATTTGAGATCGCAGGCTCGAATTCCACAAAGTTCACTAAAACGGAAAAATCCCGTAAAACCAATCAGGCACAAGGCAACTGACCGGAGACTGTAAAGCGAAGAGTTATCTTTGAATTTTGTTACAAGAGCCAGTAACATCTCCGGAGTGATAGGCTCTTTACGAGTTTTAGGTTTACCAAGGATCTTTTTGGAGGCAGAAAGTATAAGCGCAACGAGGGTGTGGTCTGAAATTTTAGACAATCCCGCTAATGAATGAGCCCAATCAATGCTGTAAACAGCTGTGGACACTGGGGAAGGGGACTGAGCTTTCTGTATAATACATTGGAGATAAACAGCTACATAGAATGGATTTGCGGGAAAGTGGCATAAGCTGTTTTCGGAGGCCCATCGCTTCCATCGATTAAAACCTCCCAAGTAAGTTCTTATTGTTCCATCCGCTTTAGCAGCTATAACGGTCTGTTTGACTTGGTCAGCGGTACTTCGCAGGTGAGCAGGCATGGAAGCGTCAAACTCGATCCACATCTGGGAGCTGAACACATCTGAAAAAATACAAAAGAAGAACACAACATACAGAAAATGGAGAGAAATAAGTTCCTTACAATAGTCATGTGAAATTATCATGTATTTTCTTTTTATTTCCTTTTTTTTTTTTTTTTTTTTTAATGTTGATTATCATTCAACGAATCCACGATTTTTTTTTTTTTTTTTTGATAATACAAAACAGAAGGGCACAGATAGTCCCAAACGTTCTCACAGGGCACAGATGGTCCCAAACGTTCTTACAGGGCACAGATGGTCCCAAACGTTCTCACAGGGCACGGATCGACCCATCCTCTATAACCGCCAGCGCCAACGATTCCATTACACCTAACAAACAGAAAAACATTATCATTAGAGGAAAGAACAGGGAAAAAATAAATAAATAATAATAATAATAATAAAATAAATAAATAAATAAATAAACAGAAAATAAAATGGATGAGTAATGTGCGATACTGAAGCGAACACCAAGAGGACGAAAGAAACCTCAACACGCCCTTAAGTACCTAATTCAAATCCCTTGATAATACATACCGTCGAGAGCATATTTTTTCGCTTATTTACAAACCGCGAAAAAATTCGTCTCTCTCCTAAATAGATCAAAACCTCCCGCTCGTGCGGAATGAACACAATACATATCACTCCATTATTGTTTGTCGTGTGCTCAGCTTGAGACCGCACGAGCAGCCAAGAGTACAAAGAAAGCCAAGTAGTAAACAGAAATGATTTGAGTGTAACTTTTTGTCGCGGGTCGCGAGTCGCGACTCAAAGTCGCGAGTCGCGACTGAAAGTCGCGGGTGCGGGTAATAGGTGCGGGTGCGGGTAAAAGTCGCGGGTAACAAATTATCAAAAAATTAAAATTAAAATACCCAATAAAGGTTCTGTAATGCAAAATAGCCGCTGCGTAATAAAGGTCTGACAAAAAATTATAAACCTACTATGTGAGACATAAAAATTCGCTATTTTATATTAACCTTTATTGGGTATTTTAATTTTAATTTTTTGATAATTTGTTACCCGCGACTTTTACCCGCACCCGCACCTATTACCCGCACCCGCACCTATTACCCGCACCCGCGACTTTCAGTCGCGACTCGCGACTTTGAGTCGCGACTCGCGACCCGCGACAAAAAGTTACACTCAAATGATTTAAAAAAATAAATGCCGAATCAGTATCTGACGGCTGAAACGTCCTGAAATAAAAATAAAAATATTTACCCTAGAATAGGATCCTTAAAGCAAGCATTCTGAATGAGAGGTCCTCCGAGCCAAACACGCTGTTACAACGTCCTTGTACGAAGGCTTGTTGGTGAGTCGGCAAGTCCATCCATGCTACAACGAACTCTCGGAAACCCTTACCATCAGCTGTGACCATGGGCCAGTATGGAGCCGAAGGCCAGTGCGGTACTATGAGAGTCCCAGCGGCTTTGCAGTTACGCATATGTAAAATGACACGGGGAATTAAGAAATGGGAGGACATACATAATTATTCTCTCCTGACCAGTCTAACACAAATGCATCAATATCTTCAGAACCAGGATTCCAAAATCTTGAATTAAACCTTTGTAATTTATTATTGAGATGGTTCGCAAATCGGTCGATAGAATGCGGCCCCCAGATCTGATCGATTATAGTAAAAATGTGCTGAGATAAACCCCAATCATCTGGATCGTAAATGCGACTCAGAAAATCTGCCTGTTCGTTCTGGGATCTCGGAATCCACTCCATTTCAATGGAAATTTTGTTTACGCAGCACAAATCAAAAATAGATAACGCTTCCTTCTGTAAATGATCTTTGCCGCTTCCGCATGATATTATCCTCGGGACATTCTTGGTATCTGTAAACCATTTAATTGAACAACCTGACAACTTGTCAATAAGCGAAAGCAAAACATATTTGACCGCTAGGATTTCCCTTAATGTAGAGCTAGCTTGCATTTCTGTTGCGTTCCACTGGCCAGCAACCAGGTCTTTGCCACACTGGACGGAAAACCCCCCAAAACCCGAATCACTTGCATCGGAATAAACAACACCCACAACGCTAGACTTAGGAACCATAGTCTTTCCATTAAAGGAATCAATGTTCTTCAGCCAAAATGAAATTTCATTAGCCATGCCTGGAGATAAAGGGAGGCGTTGCTCCCAAGAATTTCTTTGTTCTATGGCAGAATAGCAATTTCGCGTAAATAATCTTGTTATATTCCCAATGGCACATGACATGGAAATAATCTGTCCCGTGATAGATGCAAGCTTTCGGGCTTGAATGTATTTTCTCGACGCGCATTCCTCCAAACAAGCTTTTAGTTTACTAATTCTTCTCCCGGGAATACTGATCATGCCAGATTGAAAATCTAAAACGACTCCCAGAAAAGTTACTAATTGAGAAGAAACCCAATTCGACTTCTCTTCGTTTATTGTGAATCCAGAAGCAAAAATACCATGTCGCACTTCACGGCTTAAAAATTCAGCTCTCTCAAACGAACGATCTCCTCCAATACCATCATCTAAATACAAAAGGATAGGATACCCTTGGCTCCTCCAAAATTTTACTAGTTGTCTCATAACCTTGGAAAATACGTAGGGAGCAGTTGTTAGGCCAAATGGCAAAACACGGAAGACATAGTACTTCATAACTCCATCAGAAGGCCACTTAAAAGCTAAGTACTTAGTTTGCTCCTCGCAAATGTCGATGTGATGGTAGGCCGACTTGAGATCAAAAGAAAACACATAAGCCCCTGGGGAAAAAATTTGTAGCACGGTTCTGAGATCCTCGTACTTAATAGATTTTTTAACAATGAACGTGTTCAGATGCGACAAATCTAAAATGAGGCGGAGCTTCCCGGATGATTGAACCGCAACGTGCAATGGATTACAAAATTCAGGATAATGTGGCACTTCTTGAATACAACCTCGAACGAGCAACTCTGAGATTGCTTCATTAACAAATACCCGGTGGATTAGAGCTGAATTCCTATTATCTATTGAATATGGCAAAGGTGTTTGATTGAATGTTATTGTATAACCGTGTAAAATGATCTCTTGGACAAATTGCGATGCACCAATGCCACGCCAAAATTTTGCATTAGCCTTTAGTTTGCCCTGAACAAAGTCTGAAGCCACGGTAAACTGTTCATACTCGAACGTTTCACTGTTTAGTTCCATTAGAGAGGGTTGCGGTACTAGACTGTTTTGGGCGCGAACAGGCGGAGGCCCAGTGACCTCGGCGGCCACATCTAAAACATGTGTCGAACTGCCGGTCTCCAAAATAGCGTCCGCTTTGGGGACGAAAAAAGCGCCAATTAGGAGCTGTAAAACCAGCATTGGCATGAGAATTTCCTTGGGCCAAATTATCGGCGGCTCTCTTTTCAGCCTTTTTGATTTTCTTTGCGTCGACTTCGTTGTCAGCCAACTCGTCATCGACATACTCGTTAATAATGGACCAACCAAATTCCGATTTGTCGGCAATCTTTATCAATTTCTGCCTTTCCTTAAGTAGTGAAATACCTTCTTTGAGTTCCTCTTTCGCCTTATCAGAGTTGCCGCTTTCCAGAGCCTTCAAAGCCCTCTCACTTCTCTTGCAGACTTTCTGGTTTAGCTTGAACTGCTGCTCGTTTCCCTTCTTCTTGAACGTATATTTGTCGACAGCTTCAACTTCACTGGCGAACTGAGTAGTAAGGTCGGCTTGCTGCTGCAGCAAGGTAGACTGCAGATCAGAAATCTGCGTCTGATCAGCTTTAAGAATGGAAACTTTTTGGGCATCTAAAACTGCTTGTAGATCTGGTGAAATAGCGCCTCCTACCGCTCCTTCGCGCTCATCCATCCGGACTGTGGAGATAGAATAAAATAAAAATGGATGAGTAATGTGCGATACTGAAGCGAACACCAAGAGGACGAAAGAAACCTCAACACGCCCTTAAGTACCTAATTCAAATCCCTTGATAATACATACCGTCGAGAGCATATTTTTTCGCTTATTTACAAACCGCGAAAAAATTCGTTTATATGGTATCTCGAGTTTAATGCTAAATCGATGTTGCGAACGCCAAAGGATTGATTTCCCTCAGGCCCAGTGGTCGCTTCACGGGAACTATTGTCCAAGCAAACGTATTAAAGCAAACTAAGCCAAACAAATGTGATTTTACTTTAATTACTTAGGGATGGACCATTAGAAAAGTGATGGGGGGGGGGGGGGGGGGGGGGGTGGGAACTTTGGGAGAGGCAAGAAATTTTTTTTTGTCCACCTAAGGTGGAAATCTTTTTTTTTTTTCACTCAATGGCTGGAATATTTTTTTTTTTAATACTTTATTTTTTAATTTTCCTTGGGCAGATTTTTTTTTTGCGATAATGCGTGGGAATATTTTTTTTTCCTTAATAATTTACTGGGAAAAAATTTTTTTTTTGCTTTTGCCCCACCCCCCCCCCCCCCCCCCCATCACTTTTCTAATGGTCCGTCCCTTATGTCTGACTTTTGCACAGAAAATGAAAAACCTCTATTTCCCGCCAAAAATCGACGGGTGGGTTTTTTGACGGAACGCTTCTTAATCGTAGATCTGCAGGTTGTAGCTGGTGAATAGGGTGTATTCATTGCGCCAGGTTACGCGCTGATATGGGTCGCTTTACTTCATTTCATTTCAGGCCATTTTAGGTCAGTATTTCTTTACAAATCTTAATATCTTTAAAAGTGTATACAGTCGACTCCCGCTATCTCGAACTCTCAAGAGGAATGGAAAATTGTTTGAGATAGCGGGGGTTCGAGATATCGAGGGTGGTGTCAAATTTCAACAAAATTGAACTACAGTAGTACAGTATGAAATCATTGACCTGTTGGTGCTCGGAGCCCGCCGTAAAGGTCTCTTTATTCAATATTAGCATTCAATACTGTTATCATTATGGTCAGTATTTTTTTTTCTCATTAAGCGCGAAACAAAGATGTCTTCCATAGAAATTCCAGCAACTGCAGCGATTACCCAACTCATAACGACTATGTACAACGAATATTGCATAAAACTAGAGCGTCGGGTTAACCTAGAGCATCGGGCAGTCAAAATGAAGATTAAAAAAAAACGAATCAGTGTTTTGCAATACAATACAGTGTAACGACTGCACTGTTAAGTGAAACCGCTGTATACCGTATATAACTTTTGGACAGCTATATAGCTCATATATGGGAGTACCCCCTCCGATCCGGGGTTAATACACCCGAAAGACTCTGATTTTAAAATTTAGCTCCGGGCCCGGAACATTATCGGCACCTGACTTCGAGAAACGGGCCCCAGTTAGTCCAGTTACGACACGACAGTGTCAACATTGAAGCGACTGCCGAGAGTTGGAATATACCAACTCAGAGCCCAACAATTAGGCTGTTTTTTTTCTCTCTATTATTGGGATTTTAGCATAATCAAAGCTAATGTTCTTCGTGCTGTATATAGCAACATATTATACTTTGCAACCAGGCCAACGTTTCTTGAAAGTCCCGAAAACCATTCGGGCCCGAAAAGCTGTGTTACGTACAGAATGTTTACCAATAAAGATTTGGTTTTTGTTGATATTGAAAGCTAAGCAATAAAATCTTACGTTTACTACACAAGTTGAGCTGGTTTGCGGGCTAAAAACTTTGACGCCATTCACTAGAAACTAAATTTCAAAAATAGCTTTCGGCCCGAAATGTCTTCCGGAGTTTTAAGAAACGCACGCCAGTGTTCAGTGATGTTTCAACTGTTCAGTGATGTTCCAATATTTAAGATATTTGCCACGGCCGTGTAGATCTCTAAAAAAACCCCGGAATTAAAGAACCAAGTGTAGAAATAACATTTTGTAATCTAATAGAGAACCTACAAGGTTGTCAGCTGTTAAAAATATGTCAAAATGTGTCCATTTTCAATTTGGGCTGATAAAAGTATCCTTTTCGTGCATACCTTTGGGAAGAAACAATATTCCTAGTGAAACCTGAAACTGAAGGGTTAGTATTTGATCTATCTCCTGATAACGAGATCTGTAGGACCGAAAAGCAAATAATATTTCCGTTTCAATTACCGAGCGTTCTTTACATAAGTTGTTACATGATCAGGAAAAACGAACACGCCTAGCAACCACGACGACAAAGTCAGCGAGAACAACTCCGTGAAACGTGCACAGTAGGTTTAATGAGCGAAAACAATTCCTCTGCACGTGCGCCTTTTACTTCAAAAGATCAAGGTTTTGTGGAGTGCGTGAAGATATGACGGCCAATTTTCCTTTGAATTCTCTACTTTAACTTGAAAGCCGTACGTCCGTACGAATTCAAATTTAGAATTTGACAATTTTGGTCTGAAGTTTGGTCGAAAAACGGGACAGATTTTTTGCCGTTTTGACTTTAAAAAGGGGATACCAGTAAAAGGTTAAACGGAGGATCATCACAGGGAACCCAGGCTGACGAACAGACCATTCGGTGGCAAAGTATAAAAGGGATTCATTACACATTTCAAAACTACACGACACAATGTTTAAGTTTGGAAAACGTGTTTCGGATACTTTCAGTATCCATCATCAGTTCAGGATGTTTACAAAATTAGTTACTGTATATATAAAGTTAATAACACAGAAATGTTGATTATAAATAGTAGAAATAATATAGTTAATTGCAAATTTGTGAGAATATTACATAATATGGAATAACTAACAAATAACGTGATGCAGATAGAGTGATTTTACTTCATCTGTGAAATAGTTAGTAGAATAGTACGCACTATTAGACTATAATTCCATTGTTTCCTTTTGTTTAATTTGGACTATCACACACTAATTGTTAGATAGTGTTTCACAGATGATGTAAAATCACTCTATATATTACATAATACTCATAGCATACAACGACTGAAATATGTGATACTTCTATTGTTCCCGGGGGGGGGGACTCCCTTTAATGGGCTATACGGGGATGCTCCGCCTGAAAGGGGTACCTTTTTGAGGCTGGAGGTATATGAAAGGGTAGGGATTTCACGGGTTGAAGTATATGAAAGGGTAGGGATTTCACGAAGTATAGGAAAAGGTAGGGAAAACACAAGTTGAAATATAAAAAAGGGTAGGGAAATCTGCCATTTAAGTATTATAAAAAGCTCCTTTAAAAATACATCAAACAGACGCAAGTAAAGGCTATATGAAAGGGGTACCATTTTCAATGAAAGGTATATGAAAGGGGTACCACTTTCATTGAAAGGCATATGAAAGGGGTACCTTTTCCTGTCAAAATCGGTATGTGAAAGGGTAAGGGTTTGGAACTTGGGGCGGAGCATCCCCGTACAAAACTTTGTTGGGTACCCCCCCCCCCCCCCCCCCCGGGCTATTGTTATCATCACTACGTTTTGTTTTTCACAGAAGTATCACATATTTCGTTGAATCCCTTTAGTATTGTGTAATAATTTCACAGATCAGAGGCGGCGTTTGACTGACTGAGAGAAATCATGATCTTAAACACGTCGCCTTCAAATAGTATCGTGATATAAGCTCTTGAGAGGCAGCGCTTGACTGATTGATTAGCGATTAACGATGCCCTGAGGAGATAAAAATCTCTACAAATAGCGGTTTTGCAGTCTTGAGAACCAGTTGCTTTCTGAACCTTTTGATGTTATGTTACTCACAAACTTGCCAAACATTCGTGCATGATGAAATACTTTTTCGAAGTAATTTGGTTCGCGGTTATCTTCCTGGCAATTTCAACAACCTTATCGGTGAAACCCACAGAAAACAACGTCGTCAAGAAAACCGCACAGTGCTACGTAAATAATAATTTTTACTCCGGACCAAATTGCAAGAAACTTGAGCAACAGATGGCTGAAATAAAAGAGGAAATCAAGGCCGCACTAAACGGAAACAAAACGGGCAGACCGAGATTAAAAGGTTTGTTTTTTCATTTTGATTTCTCTCATATTAATATACTCGTTTGTGTAAAAGAAAATAATAATAACTTTATTTCTGTGTCAAATAAAATAAGCTAGCCGAAGGAAATAAATCCGGCTTCTACTAAAAGGGGACGCCATTAAATGATCATAAATCTATTTACATTTTCAGCTTAACACATTTGAGGCACATTTTATTCCTTTATATATATATATATATATATATATATATATATATATATATATATATATATATATATATATATAAAGGCGCTCCCATAACATAAGAATGCTTAGAGCCTCGTTCTGTCTTGAAATACGAGGTAGCCATTAGTCCACTAACACTCAAAAGATTGTTCGGATGCATATCGTGTTCATCCTTGTGTGCAATATTCGGGCGCATTTTTTTGGACACGTTCTGGTCATTCCAAAAACAGAATACCTCTCATTATTGCACCTATTCCTCTCGTAAAATATGGCCGAAGGAAGTCACTACTTGGACTACAATATGTACACCAAGAAAAAAATTGGCTCGTGAGAATGTAAACAACATAATTTTGTTAGCGTATTCTGATTTCAGAATGATCAGAAATCAATGTCTCCAAAAAATGCGCCCTTAGTTGCTAACATGCACCCTGCATTTCATTGGATGACCCCGAACGGAGTCAATATCACCTAACGCATCTTGCGATAATAGTACTCCGCCTACACTAATGTCGGTAATTACAAAAATTTGTAAAGACGATGGTTAGTTCACTACGATTCTGCTGTATCATTGCACTTACTAGATTTTCCACGAAAGTGTTGCATTTATTACTATTTATTATTATTATTATTATTATTATTATTATTATTGTTATGATTATTAATTCTCGATTTATGTAAAAGAATTACACTTAAGTTGTTTGCAGTTCTTCAATTTTCTCGAAACACATTGTTTTTAGTCCACTCCAAGTTCGTTGTCATGTGGTTTGCAATGTTCCATGTGGTTAAGAAAACTCGATACCAAAGTTGAACACCGGAAGTGTTCATTATCCATCAGCGTTATTGAGTGCCTTAAATTCTGTAATAGAGGTTGTGCACGGCAGCCATGTCGCATGGCAGGAACAATAGATTCTTTTCCCTATGGGAAAGAATCAGTTCTTTCTAATGCAAAACATTTTCATTGTTCCTGCCATGCAACATGGCTGCCGTGCAAAACCTCTATAAAGACTATAAAAGACTTATTTTCTTCCTGAACTTATAAGGGAAATCAGTTCTGTTAGACATTTAATTATTTTAATTTATAGTTCGTTTATATTATTTTTTGTCAAATAAAAAAAAAAGTAGCCGAAGGAAATAAATCCTTCTACTAAAGGGGGACACCTTATATTTCAGTTAACACATTTGAGGCACATTTTATTCTCAGCCTTGCGCTCCCACAACATAAGAATTCTTACAGCCTCGTTCTGTCTTGAAATAGGTAGTCATTAGTCCACTTCACCCAAAAGATTGTTCGGATGCATATCGTATTCATCCTAGTGTCCAATCCTGATATTAGCAGTTAACATGTAGAGTCATGTCATTACACATGTCGATCTTACAATAGTGCTCCGCCAACACTAATGTCAGTAATTGCAAAAATTACAAAAAATTGTAGATGTTTAGTTCACTACGATTCTGCTGTATCACTGCACGTACTGGATGTTGCACGAAGTGTTCCATTAATTAACTATTAATTATTATCATGATTATTAATTCTCGATTTATGTAAAAGAGCTCGTTCTGATATTTCGAACCGTGATCATCTCTGACTCAAAATTACACTCAAGCTGTTTGCAGTTCTTTAATTTTCTCGAAACATATTGTTTTTAGTCCACTCCAAGTTGAACTTCGTTGTCATGTGGTTTGCAATGTTTCATGTGGGTAAGAACTCGATACCAAGTTGAAAATCAAAAGTACTCATTATCCATCACCGTTATTGAGTGCTTGTTGAGACATTTATTTTAATTTATAGTTCGTTTATATTATTTTTTTTGTTCGTTCCAAATTGTCTAGTACAACGTTTAGTTGCCTTCTGGTTTTCATGCAAACATTTTTCAGGTTACAATTTCAATGTTCACGCCCAATCGTTCTTTTACAGCGCACGAGCAGGCGCCGTTGCATTTCGTCTCTAAAGCGCGGGAAAACAAGGTTTGCCTTTTGTTGTTTGCGAGGTTTGGGCACTACGACAACTCAGGCCTCGTCCACACGTATCCGGATATTTTTGAATCCGCAACTTTTTTGTTGCGGATTAGAAAATATTCGCGTCCACACGTAGCGTATTCGAATCGTATTTGCCCGTCCACACGTATCCGGATTCGCTCTAGCAGCCATGGCTTCTCTTTAAATGTTGTCAAAAAAGCATACGCAAAGGCCAAATTCAAATCAAAGTTCAACTGTAACACGTTATTAGACTAGAAATAAGTCCATGTAGAAGTGAAGCGATAACATTTCGGTCGGCCATGTTGAATATTCGCGCGGTTAAAGACTGGATCTGATACTGTTACGTCAGCGTATTCAAAAATATCCGGATTCGACCGTCCACACGATGCCGTACTCGTAGCGCATTCAAACATTTCCACTCTGGAGAGCGAATTAAAAAAGTTGCGGATTCCTGAGCCGAATTCGCCGGATACGTGTGGACGGAAGGCCAATCCGCAACAAAAAAGTTGCGGATTAAAAAATATCCGGATACGTGTGGACGGGGCCTCAGTCAGTGCAATTTCACAAGTTCACGCATACTATCGATCCCGCTCGACTAAGGAGAGAAGTTTGGGGACGAGTCAGGTGGTTGACGTTGTTATAAAACTGAAAAAGATTTGTTAATATTGCTCTCGATAAATAGATACTAATTAAAGCTACTGCCAAGAAATAATATTTTCTGGACAAATACTGTATTAATTTGCTATGCTTATCTGGTTGTAAGTAGCCTCTACAGTTTTTTTTGCACGACATACTAAATAATTTAAACAAATTGGTCCTTAATTTTGCATCAGCACATCATTGTTTACCCAAGTAGCCACAGTGGTTTGTGCGTTCGCACCGTCCAAAGTCACCACCCTTTTCTAAAATGTGTTTTTTGTAAAAATACTAATTCTCACCCATTTTGTTTTTCTCGCAACGCAGAGGAAACTACATGCAGCCCATGTTCATTACCATGGCAACTGGCGTATCACCACGATAAAAATGGAAACGCGATAGCTGGGTGGAAATACGGCTTGATATCTGCCGTGTTATCAGGTGCACGTGTCCGTGTGGTCACTGGAACCTCTTACAGCACGGAGGCGGACAACGTCCATGTCCACGCAGGTCACGTGTTCGCTCAACTGCTGCAGCACGTCAGCAAAGCTTCATGGGACAAGTTTCAGGACAATGCCTACTGGTGGTGGGTCATTGTGTCAACCGACGGATTGATGCAGATGACCAGGTACAACGTGGGCTCCAATACACACCGTAGTACTAACAGCATGAAGACAAGCATCAAATGGTACGTGCAGACATCAGCGTTCCTTCCAACGCCATCGTACTCACATCTGGCGAATGGCAATAAAGTGCAGGGTGACTTGAATGACCTGGTAAGCAGTGTTCAAAACGGCCAGGAAATCCGATGTGTTAGCACCAAGAGTTACTCCTTTCCTCTCCAGAACGTTGCAATCAACACCAATGGTATCAAGTACGTTTCTGGACAAAGTTTAGACCACATAAGCAGCAGCACTAGCGGCAACCTTATCCAGTTTCAGAGTAATGCGTATTGGTGGTTTATTGTGGTGACTACTCGAGGATTACGTGACATGTCACGCTGGACTGTTGGGGTCCACCAATCACGAGGTAACACCAAAGACACCGTGGCAATTGAGTGGTTTGCAGATGGCTGCTGGAAAGAAGTCTTTTCCCATGATGCCAATGGAACACAGCTGTCTGGTACGCGCCAAGCACTCATTTTGGCTTTGATGTCTGGCCACCGAGTTCGTTTCCAGATCCCTCAGTGGGACTACTACACTGCGGAGGCTGACAGTCTGTCTGTACGCAATGGTCACGTGACAGCTCAGGCAATGAAACATGTCAGCAAGAGTGGATTGACTGGATTTCAGAATGATGCCTACTGGTATTGGTTGATGGTTTCCACAACAGGAACTGTTCGCGCCACAAGGTACAATGTGGGAGAACACAAGCATCGTGGTGACTCTACAAACAAGCTGAAGGTGAGGTGGTTCGTAGATACCCGGAACTGGACCCATATCCTGTCGAATGACCCCTCCGGTAACGTGCTGAGTGGAAGCAGAAGTACTCTTGTGCAAGCTGTCAGAGCTGGAGCAGATGTACGCGGTGTACAGGGAGATGAAGTTCAAGGCTATGCATACAAAGCTCAAAATCTGGCTGTGTCCCCAGATGGAAACCATGTGGCTGCCCAAGCTCTTAGCCATGTCAGCATGATGACGGCGCCGAATCCAAATGAGGTGATGATTCAGCCGAATGCATACTGGTGGTTTTCTATCGTGTCCACAACTGGCTTGAGAGAGATGTCACGCTGGACCGTTGGTGCGCATGTAGATCGTGGTCACACCGCTGACAAAGTTGGCCAGAAATGGTTTGTGAACAACTGAATGCGCGTACCTTCTCATCCAGTCCCTATATTTCACTAGTAGACTGTGGTAAACTAATTTGATGCCTGTCAAAAGTCGAGTATAAATCTGAATAGCAGTGAAACACTTACAAAATTGACAGTCTTTGAAAGATTGAAAGACGCACAATGTACTTAGAATTTAAGGCCCAGTGTCACCCATTCGGCTTTGCGGTCGTTTGCTTTTGTTTTCAAATGACGAACTCGCTCGTGATTGGCTCTTTCGGCAATTTTCGACTGTGTTGAATTCAATCGTCGAAGCATTGGGCGCGCAATGCATTTTGGGTGATACTGAGCCTTTAAGTGTAAATCATTTTTTAGTTTCTGCTTGATGTGTCTAAACAAATAAAACAGTTAGTGACGTTATATCAGTTGATATAGCAAATGATTGGATTTATTTACAATATAAGAAAAAGGAAAACGACGAAACGAAATATATCAAGTAAAAGGAACTTACATTATTGCCGGGTTTGGCGAGAGTTCCATTCGATAACGATTTCGTTTTCTTTCTTTTCTAGCAACAGATAAATGGAAGTTTAAATATAAAAGTTAAAGTTGACCTTGCATGCACGAGTGATTGCGAAAGACTGATTAAAGGTTTCAAATGACGTATAGTGTAGTAACGTTCGTGACGGATCACGTTGCACCTAGTGTGACCGGAAAAGCGACTGTACAAAAACAAATCATAACTATATATTGAATTAATTTTTGTACCTTAGGGGCACTTACAAGACCCTTAAAGCTTCTTAAAGCACGACCTCACTACTCGACGAGTTGTTGTTCTTGTTTCTGTTCAAAACATCGTTAATGTTGTACTTGATAATGCCTTGAGGGTAGCCATCTTGTAGCAAAAGTTTCTTAAGATCATTTAGAGCGGATTGCAATAAAGAAGCCGAGGAGCAAATTCGGAGTCAACGATAGGTGAGTGTGCGGATGAGATTAATTTTGTACTTGCGAGGCGTGAATGAATCCCATTTAGTTTAGAGGCCTGTGAATGTCTTCTTCCGGTAAATGGATGTCATGAAAGTTTTGTTGGGGCATCGTTTGACCAGGTTTGACTTTGTTCCAGACCCCTATTTTGAACTATATAAACAGTTCTCAAACACTGTAACGGTTACTTTTGAAAATGTATGTTGCTTAGCATACGAAACGTCAAGTTTATTATAAAAATGCGTTGGTTTTAAATACCATGGGTGCTTTCCATTTAACCAAAAATTCCGGAAATTCCGGGTTGGGAAGCGAATGGAACGTAAATTTCCTGGAATAAAATTCCGGAATTTTAGGACAACCTCTCGAGGTTGTCCTAAAACTCCGGAAAATCGGAACAACCGGAAAATACCGTTCCATTCGACCATTCCTGCTCCTTTATTTTTTCCTTCGGATTTGACATTATGAAAATGATTTACTTTTTTTTTTGCGTTCGTCAAAAATCCTTACCTTTACAGTCAAAATACTCGGGATGTTCCGGGTCGATTCCTGGTTTTACTGTACAGACACCCATTTTGATTTCAATAATGCAATCCGTTCCCGATTAATGAAAGTCATTCCCAAATAATAAGCGGAACGCGCTGAGTATTTTGACTGTAATTTAAAAAAAATGTATCGAAGCGTGTCAGTGTGAAAACATAAGCTCTCCGCAAAATTTCGTTACGTGCAGGAGCTTACTACCCCTGGTTACGTGTTAGTATTTCTTCCCGGCTTTGTCGCCGCCTCCTCCCCCACCCTCCCACACTCGAGAAGTACCCAACCCTACCCCTCTACCTTTAAGCTTCACCACCACAAACATCAAACATGGCGGACTTGACTTTCGGACACGATGTTAAAATTGCTCAAGATTCTCCAATTTTTCAGGTAAGCTATAACACTACAAGGATATATGTACAGCAGTTTACTAAATCTATAGGTTGTTATGATAAACTGCTTTGCAGAAGATCTGCGAGGAATAAATGTAAGAACGTTAAGTTTAATTCCCGGACTTAGTAACGTAAGATATCAGTTAATTTAGGAACACGATGGGTCTTGCAACTTTGGGATTTTCTTGTCGATGTGTTGACAACATGAACGAAATTAATACAACCGTAACTCGCTTAGGTCATCCGCTATTATGTTAAACATTGTACTGCGGCTGTTCTTTGCTGTGGAGTGAATAAAGTAAGAACTCCGGATCCTTTCAGATTTGCAGTGTCGATTGCATGTATTGCGTGTCTTCAGGGTTATCAACTGTTTAAATCGGTTTTATAGGCTGAAGTTCTGGTCAATTCGGAGCTGATGAAAATAGCAGTGAAACAGTTTCTACAAAGTTTAGCGTAAATCGCCTTTTCGTTAAAATGGTATCACCAAGAAGTTAGCAATATGTTTGTCGGTCGATCATAGATTGATTGAAATTAAGCTGTGTATATAAGTAAGCTTACAACGTACGAATAAGTAATTCATGCAGTGGTTTTGTTAATTACTAGTCTTATTTTCTGCACTTTTGCTTAAAATCTATAGCTTATGGTGGTATGTTATACATGTATGTATATTAAAGATGTTTCTCGCGTTGCGCGGGTAATCTGTTGAATAAACAGACTGAGAAAGCACAAATAACATTTATTGAATTAATATTCGAGTTTCGTTTACTTCCGGCTAGCTTTTTTCCTCGTTCTGTTCTTTAAAAGGCGCTTAATGGCATCTTTACCACTTTACCACTTAAGAGAATCTTCAATGCGTACAAAAAACTATGTTTTCAAAGAACAAAGAACCAAACAAAATCAGTGTTATAAAATATAAAATTTAAATCTTTGCTTGTCTTATTTGGTTTGCATTTTAGATGAGGATTTGGGAAGATTGATGAAGACATTTTACATGCCATAAACATACATATAAGCAAGCCATGGATGAAAACTCATGTGAAGCTCAGGTCCAAGGAAGCTCTAGTGCCAATGACACACTTCAAAGTTTAACACAAGATATTTCTCCGGAAATGGCCCAACACACAAAGAAGTTGGTTATGGCGATGAAGAATGCATCTGAAGAAGACTACAAAGCTCTCTTGGAGTTATTATCAAAATCAAATGTAGCAGATGCAGATGAGAAACCATCCATTGAAGGTAAAGACAATGAAGCTTTCACTGCAGATGTACAACTTGGTGGTTGTGATAATGAACCTGTACAATCAGAAAATATCCCATATGTGTCTGATAGTGGTGTTGAAGTTGATGATCATAAAGCGGGAAAAAAGGCTGAAAATCTTAATACTGATTTAAATGGGCAGGAAGATGGCTACAACTCTACAGTTGAAAAACTGCCAGATCAGTTCGAAGTTACAAATGATTCATGTTTTGGCTTCAGTGATGGCTCAAAGTTGCCTGAACAGTCTGACGAAGGTGAGAAGCAAGCTGAAGAGCTGCCTGTTATGGGTGAAAATTCTACAGGCAATCAGTCAAAAGTTACAAATGATAACTCTTTTGGTGCCAGCAATGGCTCTAAGTTACCTGAACTGACTGATGAAGCTGAGAAGCTAGCTGATCAGCTGCCTATTACGGGTGAAACTTCTGCAGGTGATGTACATGGAGATGTTAGCTCAAGTGAAGATGAAAAATTGCCGGAGCTGGTGTCAAACAAAGCTGAGGATACATGCTCTGAAATTGAAGATGGAGAGGTCAAAGAGCTAGAAGGCCTCCCTGCTGGGATTGATACTAATAGAGATGGAAAATCCATGGAAGATTTATCACCTTTCCCTTCTGTACAGGGTGATTCTTGTACAAATCTTCTGTCAGAGTCAAATGAAATAGAGAAGCATTATCCTAAAGTGGCTGTCTATGAGTTATCGTCAGATGATGATCACATGGCATTGTCATCTTCACATTCTGAGGGGACATCAACAGAAAGTGAGTTGTCAGATGTGGTTGCTCCAAGTGACACTGTGGCTACACAATCAGAAGGGTTGAACAATCATGCTAGAAGTCTTGATGAAAATGTAAGGTCCATGCCGGCGACTGAAAACAGTGAGGACAATATTGCTGTTTTTGATGATGAAGAAGTTGCTAAGGAACCTGCAGTCAGAAGCATCCTACAAAGGATGTCCTCTGTGCAATCAACAGGGACTCAAACCTCATCAGAACCCGGTGAAAATGTTCAGCAAGAGCAACTTGCCAAGGATCAGATCTCTAATACCTTGGAGGGGTTTGATTGTGAAGGCCTGGATAGCATCTTGGGCTCAAAGGACAAGGAATCATCCAAACTACCTTTCTACTATCAGCCCCAGATTGTCATGCATGAGGAGAAGCCTGTTTTAGTCCTTCAACCTGTATCATCATTATTACCAAGCGACAATGGGGATATTTCTGATGTAGGAAATGTTGCAATCAAGGCAACAGTTCCGATTGTTTTGCCACTGACGTCCCCTGACATTGATAAGGCAACAAAAGATGCTATTTTAAAGCAGATAAATGGAGAAAGTGATGTACATGTATCTTCTTCAACATCTGACCAGGGCAGCTCTAAATGTTCCTTGTTGCATAGTTACTTTGGTGCTGACATCCCACCATCACTAAATACATGTACAACTTCAGGACTCAGTAGTGACAAGGGTGGGGACACAAGTTCTGCTTTGCAAGATGCATCAATTGTCAAAAATGAATCAGGGGCAGAAACAAGTTCAGAGGCTAAAAATGAGGGTTTACCTGAGTGGGTACCATCATCTGAACTTGACAGAGCCTTCTCTGCAGCTGCAGAAGGAATCACAGCATCAACCACAGAACAAACACCTGCCACATTGACATTTCCTAGAGTTAGCTTACCAAGTACAAATCCTTTTGCTAAAGACTTGGCGGCCCAACTGTCCGGACACAGTGAAGTCGTAGTTGATGATTTGTCTAGCTTGGGTCTGGATAAAACACTCCAACAGTCCTTATTTGGACCTCCTACATGTAGTCCATCAAGTGTGTCATCAGGTGCAAGACCTAAGCAGGTAAAGGCTTATCAGGATCCTGGACATGATAGCAATACAACAAATCCATTTGCTCCTGATTTAACGCCCAAGAAACGTGGAAGAAGACAGGAACAAGATGTCACAGAGCATTCCACTGAAGTAGTTGTTACAGCAGATGTGCATCCGACAGTCAGCCAATCAGCTGCAGAAATGAGCAGACCTCCACAGCGATCACCCAGGCCTCGGCTTTCTAGTGAGTCCATGGTTACAGTCATTGAGACCACATATGCTGACACCCCTGCCAGTTCTGCTGAATTGCCACCCCCAGCTATAGACGCACCAAACAAAATGCTCCAAGCTCAACAAGATCCAAATTCACAGCTGGGAAGTAAGGAAACACCGTTAAACACTGCGAAACCAAAGCAAAGAGTGGTAAGTTTTTAACCCTTTAACTGGCAGTCTACATAATTATATGTACAAATGGACCGTCCTGTGGAAAGGAAGCTCTGAAATACTGTGATCACATCCCTGGACTGTTTAACATGAAGTACAAGGTGCGTTTCGGCTTTTGAATGGATTTCAAGCTGTTCAAATTTATTGCCATTTCTGCAAAGAAATTCCTGTGTTTTTTTATCTCCTGAGTCTTTAATAATGTTTCATGGACTTTTTTACTTTATATTGGTGAATGTTTATACAAGGAATCACAACTTGAATGTTCGAAGGAAAGTAATCAAGCTCCGTTGGGTTGTATTAGCGACTATAAGGAGGAACATGTTACAACTTTGGCAGCAGTAAGGGCTCCAAGAATGGAAATTCAAACCAATTTGGTAAAATATTGAAAGAAATTACCACTTGCTTCAAATAATTATAGTGCTCCATGTGAAAGATTATTTTGTCCTGAATATTTCGATACATAGTTTGTGGGTGCTAGGAGGTAAAGAAGAAGAGCTTTTGCCATATATTTGCAACATGTGCTCCCGGCAATAAAATTTCCCTGAGAAATCTGCTGGTTAAAGGGTTAATCAATAAAATAATACCATAATTCAGATGCAATTTCATGTACGAAGTCTGGGAGATCTGGCAGATGCTTCTGATTGGTTTGCAATTCAATGACATAATAACTCTAAATTTTAACAAATCAGATCTGGAACCTACACTTTAGTGGCTTTTTTAGACAATCATACTGTTAATTATTGAAATACTTCATATTGAAAAAAAGCCCTGAGGGGTGAGTAACTGTAAATGTACAATAAATAAGGAGATAAGCAGAATTAAATTCCTCCTAGCAATTTTCACAAGGCTACACAAGGAAAATAGGCGGTTATAAAATCAAGATAACCCTCTTATGGTTGTTGTCATTTAGTTTTTTATAAAAAAATGAGTTGCCGGTTATCTTCACTGCATTTGCCGGCCATAATAATATTATAAACCCCTAGGGTTTGCCATATTCTTCTGTACAGCAAATAAAACTGTGTTTAAAAAGGATAATGGCAACTGCGCACCTGGTGACTGACATCTCTATCTATATCAGGCCAAGCTGTAACACATTAGATTGTTAGAGATGGTAAATTTTTTCCGGTATTTTTACCCTGGTACCCATTTGTACACCGCCTTTGTGGAGAGAGACAATGTGAAGCAATGTTTCATGTCTAAGGAAACAACATGGTGGTAGAGACCAACTGAGGATAACAACAAGGCTCACTGTGTATATAGGTTCATGTTAATAAATTCAGGGAAAACTATCAAATTTTAATAGTACTGTACATTTTTATTTTATCATCATTCAAGACTGGCTACTCAGAGTTAGACTTTCATTAGTTTATGATTGGCTACCGGTACTTTTCTTGTGGAGCCAGCTTCTTTGAAGCTTAATGACAGCCATGTTTAATATGATTATTTTTTCAGGCGGGGAAAGTAGCACCTTTTTGGATACCTGACTTTGCCTGCTCCAACTGCACGAACTGCAAAACCAAATTTACTATTTTTCTCAGAAAACATCACTGTAGAGGCTGTGGAAAGGTGAGCTGGCTTTTTTTGTTTTATGTAGTAGTAAGATGGATATTATATGACATGTATACAGACATTGCTTTAAACTAGTATTAAAGTTAGTTAAGTTTTTTGTTACACTGTAATTTAATAGTCTGTATTCTTGCACGAGTCCACCGAAAAAGCAGCAATAGTTGAAGTGGTGGAAAAGAACTGGAGCGAGTCTGAATACAGAGAGTGACGCTGGGGAGAGATTGCCTCTGAGGCTCAAGCGCAAATTTTTGGCGCTTTGTGCCTCCATCACAAACTTCAGAGGGAAAACCAACTGTTTTGCAGTCAAGAAAGATTGTCTCTGATGTTCAAGCACAAAGTTCGGCTCTGAGTTTTCTTTTTTTGAGTCACATTAGTGCATGCAAATATGTGCACGCATATTACTTTTAGTTAATGCAGACCACTATATGGCTTTCATCCATGAAGTATATACCACAAAATCTCTTCGTGTGTTGACTTGAGAAGCAGAAGGAAGATTTACAGCATACAATTGCTAGTTTTCTAAACAGTGCGAGGCATTCATGGATGGATAGGACCATTTGATATTTGCTGCTTATTGCTGTGTGGATATTTGTTCTGGCAAGTTTTGTGTTTTATATAACTTGCAATTTGCTTAGCAATTGGGGTTTCAAGTGTCGGCATAAAGTGAGGTTTGCCTCCATTTCTCTTTGTGTCACAATTGTTATTTAAGGTCTGATCTAACTTGGCTTCCTTGTGGTACAGCCTTCATTTATAAGACATTCAATAGTATCAACGTGGTTTGCAGGAACAACGACTGAATGAAAGGAGTAGGGGTGTAACGATTCATATTCCTTGCGATTCGATTCCATTTTGATTATTGCCTTTCGACTTTGAATATTTCGATTTGATTATGCAAATTTTTTATGCAGATAGTTTTAGACTTAGCTGTTGTATGTTTGAGAACGTGACAATGAGCGTGTTGCACATGGTTTGCCTTATTTGGAAATTCTCAAGGGGTGGTAGAAAGGCGGCAATTTTACCAGGCAACACAAAATGGCACATGAACTGCAAATGCCTTTGCTCGTCAGTCAAAAACGCAGATTTTAAAGAGTTCTGAATTCTGATTTCACAATAAAAATTATAGTAACTCATTGAGGGCACCCTGGAAAAGGTATGCAAAAATCAAACCAAATCAAAATGTGGAAGCAAAGAATCGTGAATCAAACCGAATGGTCATAATCGCGATTAATCGAGAATTCAATTAATCGTTACACCACTAGAATGGAGTAACTCTTCTCCATGTCGGACATCATGTCTTGCTTGCTTTTAGATATATAGCTTCTTTTTGGCTTATGGTACTTTGCGAAACGAAACGAAACGAAACGAAATGATAACTTGAAAGATACGAATAGCACTGCTTAATTGGTAAGGAATTCCACTGTTACGCAGCAAAATAGCGCCAAGTCTTATGCTATCGGCGATATTTCACTATAGCAGGTCACTTTAGTCAATATTAATCGCTTTTATTTATTTACGTCTAACGTTAGTTAACTGCACCCAAAAGCTAATGACCATATGGTTGTGATTTTGCAAGATTTGCGAAACAATACCCAGTCGTAACTTGCCAAGCCTTTCCGGTTAGAAAAGGATATTATTAAATGAATCCTGCGGTAAACAAAAACAGTTCTTATTCAGTTCGATGTCATCAGATTACGTTAGATTTGTGTCGTTTCACAAATAATAGATCCGTATTTCGAGAAACGAGCTTTTAGTGAATTTATGCGATATATGCTGCCCTTGCAGTGGAGTACGTTACTTTACTGAATTTTGCCGCAACCATGCCATGCTTATATATGGCTCCGTCAATTCCAAGCCCGCTCATCCCCCCCCCCCCCCCCCCCGGGCATTTTATAACTTTTCCTTCCCAAGGGTGGGGGCAGCCCGGGGGTGGGGCATTGTCAAAACAACGTCGTCATCTTATGGATATTAAGATTTGTACACGCTTCGTTGTTTACTTCAAATTTTCTGATTGTCCCCAATATAAAACTATAAAAACTGAGTCTATAAACGTCGTTTGAGTCCCGCACTTTTTAAATGAAAATATTAAAGTTTCACACAATTTTCACAACAGGCCGCCTATTGTCTTACCTTTCAAGTTCCACACAGAAGATAATATCTATATCACCGCAAATTTTTAATTGTTGTTTATGTCTTATTTGCAAACAATCGTGGCCTTGGTGTCTTTCCGTCATGAATGGATTGAACGTAAGCATAATTTTAATCAAAATTAATAACATTAACAACAAGTATTGGAGTCAAAAGTTTTGCGCAAACATAACACAAATATTTAAAACGAATGAGGGGAAGGATATAAGTAATACTGATGTAGAACGAAAGAATTCCTAGCATGAATAAAGATCCATTTATTTGTGAGCAATTATTGCTTCCATCAATAATCATTGAAATAAAAATTTTGATCTTGTCTCATGGGTCGGGCATTTGCACTCTTTCAGATGCCCTACCGTGCCGTGGGGATTGCTGACCCCACCGTGGGGCATTTGCAACTTCTTTTTTTAAAAAAAGACAAATGCCCGACAAATGCACGGGGGGGATGAGCAGGCTTGGAATTGACGGAGCTATTACCAAGCTCTTCCGCCTGAAAAGATGAAATTAATGAATCCTTCGGTAAATTAGTCTTACTTTTCGTGACAAACCGCGAAAAAATCTTGTAGATCGAGTGAATAAATCGAGTAGCAATGAAGTGAAATATCACCGTCACAAACTGGTGTAAATTCAGAACAACACAATTGAAGCTTGAAGCTAGGCTCGACTACCAGCCGCTGTTCGGGAAAGGAGCCCGGGGAGGCTCAGAGACCGGACGCGAGAAAGCGGCGGAAATCGAGCCTAGCTTGAAGCCCGATACGCTGTAAAGCTAGTTTGCAGGTATTGTACAACTATAAGACAAAACTAAAATTAAACAGAAACATATCAGACAGACCATATAATATAAAATCGAGCAGTGAAGTGAATTATCGCCGTTACAAATCGCCAAAAACAAAAACATCCTGACCAGCTGGCAGCAAACAATACATTAGGCAAATCCGCATGCGGCATTTTGATAGTTTGTAGTACATATAAATTTTAACTAAGCGTATCTTCATATAGTATTGTCATATAGTACCATTTTGCAAAGTACCATTTCGTTTCGTTTCGTTTCGTTTCGCAAAGTACCATAAGCCCTTCTTTTTAAAATATATGAACATTTGTTTTGAGATACACTGTATATTGGGCAAACTGCTGTGGAAGTCTTTTTGTGAATGTAATCTATTTTATAGTATGGAACTTGAGGCCAACCGTTTGGATTTTTAGAACGTTTTGTAGAAGTTGTAAGCTCATGGTAAAAAATGTCAAATTAACATTGGCATGCAGGAGCTCCTGACATTGGCTTTTACATTTATCTGGCATTGTCTTTTGGTTCTTGGGAATTTCTGATGTATTTTTACTGAAAGTATGCCATAAAAGTTTGTTACGCGCATGGGTATAGGCTACTTGGAGCCTCTTGTTAGATATAATTTTAAGCTTATGTTTCTACGTAAAAGCACTCTAAACACTTGGGAATCTACACCACAATATTGTAACGCCACAAGTTAAAGCTGTGTACAGCTTCTTGTTGTTTGTTAAAGATGATGATGATAGAGATGAAGGGATCATGCTGCCCTGTTAACCCGGGGAGACTCCTGCACTCCAGCAGAGCAGGAGGTGGGGATGTTACATCCCGCTAGACCCAGGGCAAAAATTTGCAGTCACCCGGTCGCAAAAAATGATTTACAACTGACCAGGGCCATCAAATAAATCCTTCCATGGTCCTTCCATGGGGAAGGTATGGATAGCTTTCTGGAACAACACAATGCACTCATCATGATTAATTTTTACTCGCCCAAAAACAAAACCCCTCAGCTCACACTAAATAAAATCTCTCTGAGAGGAAATAAGAATTATTAATAATGTATATGAATGGCAAAAAGTAACATACATGTATTACCTTGCGTACATGTATTACATCTTAATTATTATGTAGAGGGAATTTTTTATGTGAAAATTACAGGTACAGTTAGGCATTCTCTGCATTTTAATACTGTCCAAAGGGATTTTATTTAAGTAAAAAATATATCTGTTGAAGTAAGCAATTAAAGGACATTAGTTTACTTAATAGGACTTATTTACTCAAAAGTGTATATCATACATCTGTACTTGCCAAACTGGGTGAGTGCACAATAATAAAATTGAAGGGGTGAGTGGAATAAAGCCCTAAGTGAATTCTGATCAACTGCTAGATTCTCCTTACAGTCTGTCTTGTATATGCTTGTATGCTGTCTTGTATATGCTTGTATAACGGAGAATTTGGCAAACTGAAATAAGGCCCTAATCTGAAACCAAATTCTCCCTTTGTTACATTAACATATACAAGACAAATTGGAAGGAGAATCTAACAGTTGATCAGAAGTCACTTAGGGCTTTATTCCACTAACTCCTTCATTATTTCTACTTGCCTGAATGGATTTATACCCATATTTGCAAGCAAGTAATAAGGGATGATTTCCAACCCTGCAGTATCTTTAACACTTACAATAAAACATTTCTTCTTTTTACCATTTTTCAGATATTTTGTGACAGTTGTTGTTCACAACAGGCCAGATTTCCTTACATGGATTTCAAGATCGGTAGAGTTTGTCCTATATGTACAGAGGCTATTAAAGAAGGTAACACTAAATATTCCAACTTTAAACATGTATGTTTTTCATAAAAGAATAAATATAGTACTTTGTTTTTTCAAAAGTCCTTGTTAAAATGAATACAAATTAATGTGTAATCAATTGCTTTTTGGCATTTGAACATAATTTTATGACAGGTATATAAGCTCTGGTTTCTGTATCATGAAGGAACTACAGGAATTGCTACTCCAGCTCGCTGTGTGGGATCCTGTTTTGTATTTTAAGGGGCTATGTCACCATGATGATGATGATGATGATGATTTGTTTATTTATCACTCTTGCAGCCTACGGCTGAATTACAGTGTAGGTCGATAATAAATATATACTAACAAATAGATAGTTTCACAGTAAGTTACTCTATAATTTAATATGATATTTTTAGTGTTACTTTCAAAAGCCCAAAAGACGCACTTATACATGTTTGAGACAGTGGAAACCCAAAAATAATGGTCCAGTTCTGTTTAAAATTATTCTACTAGTGCTCTAATAGTAAGCATACAGTCATGTACATAGGCCGCATCACGCGAAAAGGGCCCGGACGACATGACACGTGATTTCGAGTAATTTGCATTTAAATCAGCTGCTCAAAATGGCAGAAGCCTTGCGGTATGTGCATTCAAGGCTCGATTTTTATGGTTTTAATTTTTATTTCCGGACTTTTTTCACTTCCATCATATTATTTAGGGATTGAAGTGGGAAAAAAGCTGAAAATTCAAAATCGAGAAAATATGTCGTCCGGGCCCTTTTTGCGTAATGCAGCCCACATTTGTAAGTGTCTTGGGCTGCAGATGGCCAGGATGGAATTGGATTGAAACTTGAAAACATTAGGCTCATTTTTCAAGTTTACTGCTTCTGTCTTTAAAAGTTCACTTGAAATCTTCCTCTTACAGGGTTGCCACGGTCAGGGAAAAGTCAGGGAAAAACAAAAAATTTTCAAAGTCAGGGAAAAGTCAGGGAATTTTGCAAAAGGTCAGGGAAAATCTTAGTTCTCATCAGAGTCAGTGAAAAGTCAGGGAATTTTGTTTTCAGTTTGGTGAAATCAAATGTCATGCGTTCAAAATCCTGTGAAAAACGTAAAGAGATCGAAAATGAAGAGAAGAATATTGATGGTCTGCAAAAGAAGCTGAAGCAAATGTAATAGTGGATGTGGCTTATTTGATAATTCGCCTAATGCAAAGTCAGTGAAAATTGTTTTGAGGTCAGTGAAAAGTCAGGGAATTGTTTATGTTCTAATGAGTGGCAACCCTGTCTTAGTGTTCTTTAAGCATTTTGTGTATGAGAAAGGTCCTTAGTTTTAATTTGGAGCAGTTTGACCCAAAAACCTAAAAATCACCATGACCTACATGTAGCTCCTTTAACAATATTACCATTATCAATCAATTATATTTTCATAAGTAATTATCATAATTATGAACAAAACAGAAAAATGAAGAAATTGAAAAATAATAATCACAAAATATAAATAAACAAACATGAGACAAGACAATGGCTTTGAAGACAGACATTTCTTTACCTCTTTAAATCAATGGTTTGAGTAGGATCCCTTAAAGTGAATAATGAAACGTTCATTAAATTGCTTTCTTGTTTTAGCTCATCGTATGAAGAAAAATGAAGAGTTGTCAAAACAAAGCTCTTCGCAACAACCAACTCCAGGAACACTGCAGAACACATCACAAACAAGGAATGCGCCTCAAGGGCTTGTGACATCTAATGCTCAAGCACAGGGAAACTCAACAACGACACCGTCAACTCAGACACAACGCTCAGGAACTGCAGCATCTGCTGCAGTGCCATTGAATCAGCAGGGACAACAGAGAAACTTGTCTAAACATAACCAGCCGATCCAGTACCAGCCACTGACTATCCCATCTGCAAAGGTCCAAAACTCTGCGGGAATGCAGGTACCAGCTCATGTGAAGTCACAGGGATCCCAAGGTGTGATGATGCCAACCCAGCCAGCAAAGCAGTACATGTGGGTACCAGCGGCTGCTGTTCAACCAAACACACCTGTTGTCTATGTAAACCCTGTAATACCTACTTTACAAGGAGGACCAATGTTGGTACCGACAGCGCAGTTGAATTCACAGCAAGCTCCTGTTGTCCTGATGGCTAACCAATCTTCCTCTTCTCCGTGCATTTCTCAAGCAATCATGCAGCCTTTGAATACCATGGCCAGTGGAGGCTGGAAGGGAGCGGCTTCGGTTGCAAGCAAAACTTCTTCTGAGACAGTGTCGACCTTTACTGTCTTGCCGCAACAAGTTGGACAGTCGGCTGTGCAGTCGGCATCCTCTCTTCAGCAGCCGTCACATCCATCTTTAACCCCTGTAGGAACATCCAAAATGTATCCAAGTGGCTCTCCATCTCCAACCTCTCTTCCCCAAGCTTCACGTCAATCTGTTACCCCAGTGACATCATCCCAAACACATCCAATGGGCCTGCCGTCTCCGACTTCTCTTCCCCAAGCTTCACGTCAATCTGTTACCCCAGTGACATCATCCCAAACACATCCAATGGGCCTTCCGTCTCCGACTTCTCTTCCCCAAGCTTCACTTCAATCTGTTACCCCAATAGCATCACCCCAAACACTTCCTAAAGGCCTTCCATCTGTGTCCTCTCCTCAGCAGTCTTCACCTACCACTATAACTACTACAGCACCAAGCCAAAGGTCATCCATTGCTGCAGTAAACAGACCCCAAAAGGACACTGAAAGCCAGCTACCCAGGGCAGCAGATGGAAGCTTCCTTGTCAGTGATGACACTTCTCCAGTGTTGAAGGATTTCAATCTTCCATTACGAAGAGCTGGTAGGACGATTACCTGGCGCTATAGGACACAAGGAAAAAGTAAATTACAAGAGCAGAGGAAGCCTTTGGCAAAGGATTTAAAAGGTCAGTATTTCTGCTTGCTGTTTTTTTTTTAATCTAAAGCAGCCACAAGCGTTACAGTTACAGTAAGGATACTGGCTCTGTTGATTACAGTCACTGACTGGTTAATACGATAGTCAGTCCGAAAATGTGTCTGTTAATTTTATATACCATTTACCAAACTTGGTTGCTTTTTAACTTGAAACTTTGTAGTCGACCACCATTTCTAGTACGTGTATGTAAAGTGATTTCTTCTGCAGAAACATGTACGGTAACTATGGAAATTTGAAAACGTGAACATTCCCAGTTCTGCAGGTTTGTCCAAAAGCTCTGCTTTAAGTAGCCTGCGGACAAGCTCTCAGGCTCAGGTTCCGGGTTTCGGCTTTGGGGTTTCCCCTCCCCCCCCCCAAACCAAAGCCCGAGAGCTTGCTTGCAGGCTATGCTTTTAAATTGTGGAAGTTTGTGTCCATTTAGCGGAATTTCGTATGATGCTTTCTTGTCTCTTCACATTGATAGCATTGCTCTGTATATTTTTGTTGTTATAGACTTACCACATGGAGTAACAGTTCAAGCTGCTCCTGACCTCCTTGTTCATGTCAAAAGAATGAAAGGTTTGTAACAAGAATAGAGTCGACAATCACTTGGAATGCTTTGCAGACAGAAAGTAAGGCACACATATATTTACCTGTAGTTTTGCAGCAGAGGGCATTTTTGTATGAGTGAGTTGAATGTCTTGTTTCTGAGAGGTGATGAGTTCCCCTTCCCCTCTGCACTCCTCTCTACCCCTCTCCACCCCTCTCGACCCCTCTCGACCCCTCTCGATCTTGAAATAGGAAGAAAAGACCACCATATTCATATTTGATAAGTGATGAATACAACAAAATATGAACAGAAGGGACGAAATAACAGCCAAAAAAAACCAAAAAATTCCACCAGAATGGCAATTGAGATTTTTTGATCGCGTGTCACGAAATCAAAATTGATGAACTGTAATCCACTTCCATCCTTGTAATCCTGCACTTTTTCTCCAAACTACTGCTTCTGTTTTGCTCCATAGAATCTTTTTATCCAGTTTAGTTTTATATTTTAATGTGATTTGCGGATTGGCGATATAACATGGGAAATAAGTAAGCGAAATTTTGTTATAGTTTTTGGCGGATCATGGTCTCTTTAACCCAACGACTCACTGAGAGATATATACTGTTGTAATAATCAGAGATTTCCATTCTTTACAGTTAAGGAGAGAAACAAAGAGGTACAGGTGTGGTGTTACCGAAGTGAAGGACTGAACAAGTATAATCATTTAGAAGTGGTTGTTATGTTGGAGGTGAGAAAAAAGGAGGAGATTTTCCCTGAGGAGGTTTTGCGGGTGTACAGAGGCATTTTACATCTGGCATCAAAATTAGGTATGTGAAAAACGTCCTTCCCTGAAGGCCTTATCACTGCTTACATGTTTTATACTCACCTTTAGGTAACTTTTATTTACATTTTGCATGCATCCTATTCATGCAAGGCCAAGTAATCACTCTGACCAATCACAACAGACGCAGATAATCCAACTAACCAATCAGAACTCGAAGCAAATACTTGTAGCTGGTGCCAAGCGCGGGAAAACACGTGTGCCGTGAGTAAGTCACGTGTTGGTTTGGGTTTTACTTCTGAATGGAAGTTGCGCGAGATTTTTAATCAAATCACAAAGCATAACAATGCAAAATCAAAGCATTTGCAAAATTACTTTCCGCACTCAATTGAAAACCGCTCTATTGGTTTAGGAGGAAACATGCTCCAAAGTGTGGGAGTAACAATGAGGTTAACAAGATAAAATAAAGCGAACATACAGTTATTCCCGAAAGTCAGCCCTGGACCGCTTTTACAGTCAAACCGGATGTTCTTTTGATGGCAACTTTGCAAACTTCCGCCGCAACATTGGTATTTTGATTGACAGTTTGCTTCGAGCAAGTTGGAAGTTGTGCGAGGAAGTTGCAACTTTCGCGAGCAAGTTCCTATTTCCATCTTGCTGTCAGTTGCCGGATTTCTGAATTGAAAGTACTTGGTTTGGTTACATTGCAGTATTCCACAAACTCTATGATGTCAGGAGTAGAAACTGTTCGTTCCTCTCAGCCAGGTTTACCGGGAAAATACGTCTCGTGTTGTAAAAATCTGTTTACAATATTGGATACAGTTTGCCTTGATAATCCAACAATGCGTGCGATTTGTTCTTGTTTTACACCAGACGACCATTATTCTCTCTCTTTTCTCAACCGAGGTGGTATTATTGCGATGTACGTGAGCCATAACTGAAGAAGGACGTGTTTTCACAAAATTCGCAATTTGCAACTGACAACAAGTTTGAAATAGCAACTTGCTTGCGAAAGTTGTAACTTGCTCGCGTAACTTCTAACTTGCTCGAAGCAAACTGTCAATCAAAATACCAATGTTGCGGCGGAAGTTTGCAAAGTTGCCATCAAAAGAACATCCGGTTTGACTGTAATGAAATAATTATTTGTGATTTTGATTTAAATCGTTATTTAATGCTGTTGTTAAGGAACAGTCAACATGTAACCAGTAACAGAGCTTCTTTTATATATTGCGGAATTTGCTGTATTTAATTTATATTTATATTTCTTGTTTGCCTTTGTTTTTGTTGCAGGTAACAGTTTTCAGCATGGCAATTATTTATCAAGCAATGATCAGTTCCTTGATAGCAGCAATGATGCTGGCTTCATTTTTGTTTCCAGCGAAGTAAAGGTAAATGTTTTTTAACCACTTCAAATTGTAAGAGCGAAACACAATAGCGTGAGCAAAGTTCAGCTACTGCACGAAAAAAGAGGGGATTCTGCGCGGCAGTCGCTTTTTCCTCGCGCTCGCCGGTATGTTTTGTAGTTTAATGAAAGTAAGCTTCATCCCTGCTGTTACTCTGTTCAAAGTTCTTTTGTTGGTGGGGAGAAGGTAGAAGAGTCAATAATATCGTCTGGCAAGTCATTGTCAACTAATATAAACTCTCCATAAGGCGGAGCTGGTCCTCAGGGCCGCCTCCACACGGCAAACTTAAGTTGGCAAACTCTAAAAAGTTGATTAACTCGCTTTTTCTCACGACAAACTTCCAGAAACCTCAATGTCATTCTCAGGCCGGGATGCCAATCTCGAGATGAGTGTGCGGGTTTTACAGTCAAACCGGATGTTCTTTTGCGGGCAACTTTGCAAACTTCCGCCGCAACATTGGTATTTTGATTGACAGTTTGCTTCGAGCAAGTTGGAAGTTACGCGAGCAAGTTGCAACTTTCGCGAGCAAGTTCCTATTTCAAACTTGTTGTCAGTTGCAAATTGCGAATTTTGTGAAAACACGTCCTTCTTCGGTTATGGCCCAAGTATTTTCCCGGTAAACCTGGCTGGAAGGAACGAACAGTTTCTACTCCTGACATAGTAGAGTTTGTGGGATACTGCAAGGTAACCAAACCAAGTACTTTCAATTCAGAAATCCGGCAACTGACAGCAAGTTTGAAATAGGAACTTGCTCGCGAAAGTTGCAACCTTCCAACTTGCTCTAAGCAAACTGTCAATCAAAATTCCAATGTTGCGGCGGAAGTTTGCAAAGTTGCCCTCAAAAGAGCATCCGGTTTGACTGTAATTATTTGAAAGTGAACAACTTGTGTTTGATAGACGTTCACACGCCAAATGCGAGTTTGCCAACTCCAACAAGTTGGCCAAAACGTTGGCTTGACTAGTTCTAGTTGTCGCCAACAGTTTGTTTGCCAACATATTCGTCAACTGTTGATGTCACGTTTGTTCTTGCCAACTTCAGTTGGCCAACTTCAGTTTGTCGTGTGAAGAGAGAGCCCATTGTATTAATTTTGCATTTAAGACGTGGGGAGTTGCGTACCGTCGGGGAGGGGGGCAGCAGAATTTGAGGAGTGGAGGGTTTTGTTGGTGGGGTTGGGATTTTGGAAGTTAACGCAAATTCAAACCATTTATTATATTTCTTATCGTTACCACAGCGTAAACCCCCTGGATTAAAGGAAATGCCGGCACCATTTTTGTATGGACTGTTGGTGAAACGATGTGAACTGTCTGCCGCCATGTTTACACCCAGCAGACTTCTTCTTCGACTGGGACACGACATGAACAGTAAGCTGTTCTTGTTACGTACATATAGCATACTTCATGGAAAGCGCGTGTACGGTATTTACGCACGAGTTGGTGATGTGTCAGAAATCCAAGGGGTGAGATTTCTGATACAAACCAGCGAGTGCGTAAATACCGCACAAAGCAATATAGATGTGATATTTTGTTTGTTTTATACATGAACATACTGAGATTTAAGGAACAAAACTTTAAGACAGCCGTTTAAAACCCCTGAACGAAGATCCTGTTAAAATTTACGTTTAATGTAAAGAGATCTAATCAGCTCTGAGCGATAAACAGCAAGTAAGAAGGAATCCGAAGAACTACTGCACAGGTGACACAACGTATATTGGTCAGCATTCCGCAATATTTCGGCTGGTCAGATCATTCTTCTTCGGGTTATAGATGGCACCAACGTTTTTGAAGAATCGTACTTATTTTGTAGTCCATGCTGGTCGATTTCGTCTCTGGAAACAAAATTCGCTGTTTCCCGAGGGACCAGTCATTAAGTGATTTGCTGTATAGTAACATAAAAAACACAACACAACACAGTTTGAAAAACGTGCCGAGCACTCAAGGTGAACATCAATCGTATCATAATCAAGCAACCTTTTGTCACGGTCTGATCACGTGCGCTAGCGGGCAACAGTGTACTGTTACCCTCTGATGTTAAAAATGTTGCCCGCTCATGGACGTTTGGCGGGAAACTGTTTGTTTGTTAGATGTTATGTGACGATGAATCAACCAAAGTAAACTTGTTATATAGCTGGAGTTTTTGTCAATACAACGTGCGCGTTGATTGGTTGATTCATCGTCACATGACATCTAACAAACAAACTGTTTCCCGCAAATTGTTCTTAGCGGGCAACTTTGCGAAAGCGGACAACAATTTTGACGTCAGAGGGTAACATTGCACTGTTGCCCGCTAGCGCACGTGATCAGACCGTGACAAAAGGTGGCATGATTATGATGGATCGAGTGCTCGGTGCGTTTTACAAACTGTGTTGTGTTGTGTTTTTTTTTTTTGTGTTGCTATATAACAAATCACTTAATGACTGATCCCTCGGGAAACAGTGGATTTTGTTTCCCGAGAATCTCGATGTTTCCCTCGACTTCTCGGGAAACAAAATTCACTGTTTCCCTCGGGACCAGTCATTAAGTGTTTATTGTTTTCCTTCAGGTTTCCCGTTTCCCTTGTGGAATTCTCGAGACCGCAGGCCAATAAATCTTGGTAATGAAAAAGAAGACAGATTCTTCCATACTGTGTTCGCCATGAATAAATACTTGGTGCGTACCTTAATAAACTGTATGTGATTTTTTTTAAACTTTAAAACTGAGAAAAAGATCTATATTGCAATTGGAAAAAAATAATAATAATGGAAGCCAAATATTTTCCCATCCGGCCCGATCTAACCTAGTCAATAAGTATTTTATCATATGATCAGTTTGGAGACAAAATTGCTTGAAATTTTAACACGCGAGGCCATACGCTTTTGTGGTAGGACCGTACGGCTTTTTCCGGCCCCGCTTGCACAAATGCGTACAGCCGTCATACGGGACTTTCATCAATAGTTTTGCAAAGAAAAGGCTCGCAGAGCCGCACGGGTCATATGATAATATACCGTATTTAGCGTACTATAGCGGCCCCTTTGGTGGAAAATATACGAAATAATCGTAAATAATCCCCTACCCACCTCATGCAGCCACTTTAGCTAGTGAAAATAAAAAAAAAAAACACGATAGAATCGATTAGAAATCAATCTGTAAACGAGTTTCATAAATACATCTTTCATCAATAATTAATCGGCTTTTTCTGTTTTCACCTTTCCAGAAAAACAGTGTACCCGAGGCCATGGTACCTGGTCTTTACGTCGTAAAAGAAGACAGTAAAGTTATTCTACAGATTCCAAACAGTGGCCAAATAGCGGTACGTCCGGCCACCAAAGTTTATAGACCATGGACAGCATTTATATGGATACGATTTCATTTGTAGCTGCATGGCTTTCCATGCGGTGAAGCCTTGTGCTTATACGGCACCATTTGCCAACCGCAAAACCTTGTTGATCTAAAACTGTGTTGTGTAAACGATGCTTATTGGCCTTGTCACTAGAGTTATTATACACTTCGCGTTGGCGGCCATTACTTAACCTGAACTGCACTATAGTACTGTTCAAAAGCTTTCACTAAACGGCCACACTTAAGAGTCCAGGAAACAACAGCTCAAAAGCAAGCTTAATAGCAAGCTTAAGCTCAAGCTTGCACTTTGAATGGCCACACTTGAGGATTACATCCTCAGACTCAAAACTTAGAATCATCTTGTACAAGTAGTACTCAATAAGCAAAACCACAGGAAATTGCAGTTCAATAGCTTTCATTTGAATGGTCGCATGAGTGGATACACCTTGTCCAGTAAAATAAACAGCACCACAGGAAAGTACAATTTTTTTATTGTCACAAATTATATGATTTCATCCACAGATTCAAAAGTTAGAACCACCTTGTATAGACAGGAGCACAGGAAAGTACTGCTCAATGTATGGAGCTTTCATTTGAAAGGTCACACTTTCGGTTTTCATCTCAAATATAGTTGAACAATTACAACCGGCATACTATATGATGCAATGTGAGAATGTATCATTGTAAACGGAAGCAAATAACCCTTATGTATGTTTACGTCAGACTAGTTTATTTCAACCCTAAGCCTCGTTGTGCAAATGTAAACTTGTGAAGTATCACAATAATGAATTCCTTTGGCAGTAAAGTTGAAAGAATACCTATGCAAAAACAGTGTAAATGCGAAAAATTTCGTTCACAAACGAGGCCTGGGGTGAATTCTGGGTGGAGTGGATGACGTAGTATGCATAACGATCATTTCCCTGAATTTTTAGAAGTTTGACAAAGTTGTTGGATTTTGAAACAACAGTTCTCTTTTCTCATCATGCCTTGCAGGTTATGAATCTGTTGGATCGTCTAATAAAAAAAGAAAACCAAACAGCCACTGTACCACTGGTGTCTGACATACCGCCCTATGTGGATAACTGCAAGGTCGTAATCTGTAATGAACGAGGAGACAAATACATACAGTGTTTTGGAAACACGACCAGCACTTCAGGTAGAAACTTAACACACCAACGGTTAAACTAAAGGGACTGCAATGACACACGATCTGAAAACGTTTCTGCTACAAGCAATTGCAAAAAGAGTTGAGACATTGTGTATTGTAGTATATATTTCGAGGATACTACATGGGTTCCAACAAGTCCCTACCCCCTCCCCCTTGTTGAACCAGATCCAAAATATTAATATATCGGAACTGGTCTATTGTTTTTAATTTGTTGCAGTAAACAAAAGAATTTGTTTTGCAGATGGGCATAGAAACATTAATTAACAATGTAAATTAACGGTGTTCAGTTATAGGTCTTGGATTTCTGATGCTTCATCTCGGAGTGGATGCTTCTTCACCTCTGAACTTTGGTGGGGAACTCCTTGATGGTGAGTATTCATACTTGCTCTTCTAATAGCGTTCAAATATAATAAAATAAAAATAGAAGTTCAAAAAGTAATTTTGCAAGTTATCGAAAAGCAAAAAACACCACGTGCCTGAAAGTACTGCTCGATAGCTTTCATTTGAATGGTCACACATTAAGATTTTATTCACAGACTCAAAAGTTAGCACCACCTCGTACATCATAATACACAGCACCACGTGAAAGTACTGCTCGATAGCTTTTATTTGAATGGTCACACATTAGGATTTCATCCACAGACTCAAAAGTTAGCACCACCTCGTACATCATAATACACAGCACCATGTGAAAGTACTGCTCGATAGCTTTCATTTGAATGGTCACACTTTAGGATTTCATCCAAAGTTAGCACTACCTTGTACAGTATTGTAAACTGCTCCACAGGAAAGTACTGCTCAATAGCTTTCATTTGAATGGTCACACATTACGATTTCATCAACAGACTCAAAAGTTAGAACAAATGGTACCATGCAAACGTACTGCTCAATAGCTTTCATTTGAATGGTCACACATTACGATTTCATCCACAGACTCAAAAGTTAAAACCACGTTGTACAGCATTATGAACAGTACCACATCAAAGTACTGCTCAATAGCTTTCATTTAAAATAGTCACCCTGAAGGATTTCATTTACAGGCTCTTTTAAAAGTTAGAATCACCTTGTACAGCACAATAAACAGCGCCACAGAAAAGGAGTGCTCTGTTGTTTTTATTTCAGTGGTACACTTGAGGTTTACATCCACACACTAAAGCCAAAACATCATTAATTGATTTGAGGTTTCACTTTGAACGGAAAAGTAAAACAAGCCCAGAAAGATCATTAAGTGAACGTGTAGGATCTTTTAGACCAGTCCGGGAAAACGTTTCCTGTAACAACCAAATCATTGCGTAGAATGTGCACAGGCTCCTGTGTGGATTGAGAGACTTTTCACAGAGTACCACTTCCCCATTTAGTGCCGTTTGGGGGTGAGAAGAGATATCTCAGTGGCATTTATTTAACCTAGCGTGCACAGGTATAATCCTTACTAAAGAAGTTGATGCAACTGCTTCAGAATGTAGAAGCTATTTCTATGTCTAAGACTAAAACTAGAAAGTTGCGCGAGATTTTTTACTTACATGTAATAAATCAACACTCGACACTGTTCAACACTCAATTGAAAAAATAACCGCTCTAATCATTGGTAAAGGAGGCGAAGTAAAGTAAAGGCACTTTACTACATTAATAGCTCTTAATCCCCTTTAGATAAACGTTTGTCTCTAATGTAAAGTGAAGTGCGTGGCACAAACTCGTCTTAGAAATCATTTGGACGTATTTTCATCTCGGACCTCTTGACAGAGTAGTGGGCATTTTTCCATGTGCGCCAATCCATCCCTTCAGCACTGCTTTGGCCGTTAAGATACAGGCCATTCAGGTTGGAATAGTGGCAGGAGTTGTACCACCAACCACCTTTATATGAAGCGGAACAGCTGCCACCATACTTGTCATTATCGCGATCCTTAGTGGAAAATTGCATGCCACGGTGATAACCCAGAGAATCTCCAGCCGTACCTAAAATACAAATATTTCGTGAATAAGTTTGCCCCCGTGAAACGAGGAGCCATGGAGGGGTTCGAGGAGCTTGAACAAAATTTGAAGCTAGCTAGAGATAGAAACTTTTTAAGTCATCGTTTACATTTTGTTTTATTTTGAAAGGAATTTTCGTACAGAAGGAATCAAGAAAAATACGAATTGACTTCAAAAGTCGAAAGAACTTGTTAAACTTAGTATTCGACCCACGTTTTAGCTCTTGGCGGATAATTTTTAAGGAAATATCAGCTGTCAAACCATGCATTATTGCTGGGTGGCAAAAGTGCTAGCGCTATTGAGCCAATCATTCTTTGTGGAGTTTTGAGTTTTTAAATCGGCATTGCACGAAGACTATCTAGTATATCTAGCTCAAATTTCCAAAGAAAGCAAATTGTGCTTTTTCCTTCCAATATTGTTGGTTTCCTTCCAATATGGTTGGTTTGCTCGATCAGACAGTGAGTCGCAAATGCAAATGAGACAATAATCGTAAACAAAAATTTTCCTATACAAGGGAATTAAACGCGATTACATGTAATTAGGCTTGGCTTCGGTCACCAGCCAACTGACAAAATTCACATGGTGTGTTGCCCAGTTGTATGAAGAAAGTAAGCTGCTTAGCGTACCTGAATAACTTCCCAAACTCAGCTGGTATTTCGCCCTCTCGCTTGTCACAGCAAATGAGCTGTACTCTGCAAATGCTGTACTACCATGAATGTCTTCCAAGTCGACGCGAAGCTTGTAACTGCCGCTTACAGTCAAACGGTTAATCTTGTCCAGTCCAAGCCAAAATTCGCCGTTCAGATTGCCGAAGCCCCGTTTGTAATCATCCCATGCGCGGAAAAAATCTACAGAGCCGTCTCGTCGCTTTTGGAAGACCGTCCAACCTCCGCCAGCTGTTTTCTGATCACAGAACACTTCAAATTCGCCCAAACCATCAGGATCGATTTTGTACACTCCACTGATCTTGTCACCTGACTTGTAAACGTCGGCGCAGTTCTTGTGAACTGAAAATGAAAAAAAACAAAACAACTGCTGACCCTTTTTTCCCCTTTCTTTAAAGTATTCCTACAATTATGAATGTTTTAACGTTTAACTTTCGTCGAAAGGTGTTGCTTCTTGAAGAATAGTTCTTTAGTAGTATAATACAGACAAGCAGGATTCTTCGTAAGTTTGTTTGTTACAGCTCATATCGCGGATCGTGCTATTCTTCACGCCCGCGTGCTGTAAGAAAGAAGGTGTGAACATTCGATATTGTAGCTGAAGGCTTGATCACTTTTTTGCCTGATAACCGGAAGGTCAGTGAAGGCTGAACAAGACAGTATGGAACATTAAATTAAAATACATTTATTAAAATCAGGAGAAGGGCTTCTGGTTAACAGTATACTTCGGGGAAGTTGGGATAAAGATTTTCCAAAATTTAAAGCACTCTGACGGATTGTATATTGAATGATGTCCTATTTTTACGCGGTTCCGAGCCTTTGTACTGCACGTTAAACATTGCAAACGTTACTACAGCAATCTTGTGGAGGACTGACAACGAATTACTTTGAGAAAGTGTAAACATGCAGTCGAGTGTAATGCTGAGGCGATTTCAGATTGAACTAACAAACTGAAACAAGCTGTGTTATGTAAACAAACAAAGAAGTAAGGCTGATACTACGTATAAAAACTTTGCAAGACATCAACATGACACGAGATAGAACCCAACACAGTAGGATCGTAGCCGTAGACAGCTGTTTGAATATAAAACCAACGATATTCATTACAAATCGAGTGCGTACATGGCACACGAGAGGGCTTACATTTGAAGACCAAGAAAGGAATGTAAAGTGGAATAACATGTATTGTCAAAACCCTTAAGATCTTGATCTGGTGTTTCATTGGGTATCAAGACTCATCCACGTGACCCAAATTAACGTCATTTATTGGCTGGTCACTATGAATTATTAATGAGTTCGAGAACATTCAAATGAAAGCTCTTCAGCAGTACCTTTGCATGGTACCATTTGTTCTAACTTTTGAGTCTGTGGATGAAATCCTATGGTGTGACCATTCAATTGAAAGCTCTTCAGCAGTACCTTTGCATGGTACCATTTGTTCTAACTTTTGAGTCTGTGGATGAAATCCTATGGTGTGACCATTCAATTGAAAGCTCTTCAGCAGTACTTTTGCATGGTACCATTTGTTCTAACTTTCGAGTCTGTTGATGAAATCCTATGGTGTGACCATTCAAATGAAACCTCTTCAGCAGTACTTTTGCATGGTACTATTTGTTTTAACTTTTGAGTCTGTGGACGAAATCCTATGGTGTGAGCATTCAAATGAAACCTTTTCGGCAGTACTTTTGCATGGTACCATTTGTTCTAACTTTTGAGTCTGTCGACGAAATCCTATGGTGTGACCATTCAAATGAAACCTTTTAAGCATTACTTTTGCATGGTACCGTTTGTTGTTTAATATTTTACAAAATGAATTTTGGGAATTTTTCTTGAATTTTGATTTGTGGCACTCTTGGGTGTTAAATTTGTAAAGCGAATCCGATCGTATGATTCCTATGAAATCAGACTAGGATCAGTGAACGTTTAACACTGAAAACGACGTGAAAGCGACCTTGAGGTGGACTGATGAATATTTTCTAGCATTCTATACATCAACCTTGTTGAAGGAAAAAAAAAAAGAAACAGGCCGAGAATTATACATGCCACGCCAACGACAAATCATGTGTCCAGTACCAGAAACCCATAAGTGGGTTGAAACGTGTAACGTGTAACGTGCATTCACTGGAATGAAGCTGGCAGCTTCCAAATATTCATTTTTTGCTTAGTACCATATTTGGAAACCCCTCGGTCCAGGGAGATTGGAAGCAAGTTGTTCTAGCGAATTGATTGGTTAATATTTTTATCTTGAATTTCCAAATATGGTTGTAACAATTTCTTAGCAAACTGAATAATGAAAGCTTGTTTTGAAGCGTACAAGAGACAGTTGCACGTTTCAACCCACTTATGGGTTTCTGACAGTACTCGATTGTTCTTTGCAATGTATGGTAATAAAGTGTGTGTTGTTGTACATCAATCAAAGCGGGAAAAACGCAAGCGTTAACACATACAAACCTTTGCCAGTTTGGTTTCCAGTTTGGTTTCTCGTTAATACGGCCATGATAAGTTCTTTTATTTCCGTCAGCTGTTGTGCAATATTCTTGCAATTTGCTCCGGCGTAAAAATTGTTCAGGTTGTTCACATAACACTTCTTTATATCGCTAATTTCCGTCGGCTTCACCGACGCGTTTGCAACTACCGCGCCGAAATACGCGAACAAAATAGCTTTGAGAAAATATTTCATCATGCACGGATGTTGCCAGGTTTGTTTGAACATAACATCGAAACCTTGGGGGAGGAACTGACTGCCAAGACCTGCAATTCTGTTATTTGTCTGATTGAGGTAAAGGTAAAGTCGCACTCGAGCCAATTTGTCTGATTGAAACATACCTTTATTGCCTCAAGGTGCTATTTTAAAACGCTATTCTTGTATCGCTAGCTAATCAGTCAAGTGTTGCCTTTCAAGAGCTATATTTTACTGCGAAAAAAGAGGAATGTTTCTATCGCCAATCAATCAGTCAAGCACCACCTCTCAAGAACTTTAGTATATTTTACTGTCTAGAGAGTCAGGCAATGAAAACAATGGCTTCTTATTTCATTCCTCGTCTCCGAAAACTATTTTAGTATCACTTCTATTGTTAATCAATTATACAAGCACTGCATTTCAAGAACCTGTATATTAGGCGATGTGTTTAATATAAGCCCAAGATCTCCGTTAGACAATAGGGACCTCGAGATGTAAGTACGAGTACGTCTTTGGAATTTCAAGAAAGTCACGTCCTTCCTGTTGCTGACCAGGAGTCTCTAGGAATAAGAATGGTGTGGCAAGTGATTATCTAAAGCACGCGAACTAAAAAGGCTGAACTCTTGCTCAACTCTCGTACTTGGAGTGCGATCTAAAGGTCCTTTATAGTTCTTTGTTTCAGTTCCCGTCCCTACGTGCTGTTTTACGAACTATTTTATCGCTGATCAGTCAGTCAAGCATTGCCTCTCAAGAACCTAATATATATTTTACTGCGAAAAGGAGAGTCACGCGGTGTGTTTAGGACTGTGTTCTCTGTCAAAACATATCTCCATTTCTCGACTTTTAATGCTATTCTAAGAACGCCTTTAGTGTTTGAGACCATGATCTCGGTCGGACAACAGCACCTTGCGTCATTTCTCGTCGGATTCCCTAAATGGTAGTTCAGGAACGTTGTTATCACCACGAAATCAGTCAAGTACCACTACCTTTAAAGGACCGACTGGTATATTTTGCTATGAATAAATATATTGAGAGTCATGCGACGCTGTGGACATGGAAAAAAATACAGTTCACCGGGCGCAGGTGTTCAGTTAACCATAAATAAAGCTAAATAGCTCTTCGTTTCATTTTTCGTCTGTAAAAAGTGCTTCATCGGAAACGCTTTGTATCGTTGATCAATCCGTTACTGAAGCACTTCCTCTCATGAGCCTATATTAAACTGTAGGAAAGGCACGAGCGGTAAACAATCAGGTAGCTGCAAGTTTCATTTCTCGTCTTTAAATACTATTTCAATGAAGCACTACCTGTCCAATATGTGTTTTCATTGTTTCCGGTGAACTCATTAATAACTTCACATTTCATTCCATTTCTTTTAAGTGCTGTTTCACGTAACAATTTTTCGTGCAACATGTCTCGTATAAAAAGATTGTTGCAAGTTTCACGCACGCCGGATTTTTACGTGTGTTACGTGTGTATCAGCCCCTCGTGCAACTGAATTTTTATTCTTTTTTGTAAGAAAAGTTGAGCACTCACTTTCACGTAAAAAAGGCAAACAACAGACGGCAAAGGTTAGAATCTCTGTAGTGGCGCATCTGTTCCTCATTGGTTGACTTACAGCCATGCTCCGTCACGCGTGACCAGTAATCACAAGACTGAAATGAATATTTGAATATTTCTTTGTAAGTGCCTGGTCGCACTACAGTCAAAAACAAAAACTAGCCCGTGCAAAATGACAAAAACAAAAACATTCCACATTTCGCGTTCTTTTGTTTTCCTCGATTTTTGCACGAGCTAATTTTTGTTTTTGACTGTAGTGCGACCAGGCCCTAACGTCCGAGATTTGAATGAAACCTTGAAGATTTCTCTGGAAAACACTTTGAAAGTCACGAGTTAACGGAAAAATAACTTCGCTACGCGCATAAAAAAAAAACAAATATTGTTCAGATATGTAACATTTCAAATAAAATGATACTTTGTTGTTCTTTGTTTCCGAAAATGCGGTAAAATTCTTACGGGAATTCCGAATCTTGGAATGAATTTAAATATTTAATGAAAACCGACGCGTAAACTTGAAAAATCCATTCAAATTTTCAAAAATACTGGTCACGCGTGACGGAGCATGGCTGTAAGAGTGTGGCGAAACAAGTTGCAAGAGCCATGTTACACCTATTTTTGTTGTGCAACTTGAAGAAATTTGTTGTAGAAAGTAAACGATTCAACTTTTCGTCCAACTTTTTTTAGAAATCGTGCGTGTAACTTGCAACATTATCAGTTTTTTTTTTTGCGAGACAAGTTGTACGAAAAATTATTTATACGTGTAACAGCCACTTTAAAGATGACCAATCACATGGCTCCACGCTGCTTGGAACGTGACTAGAAGCTGACTTCCGTGCAGATCATCCCGCTCTTCTGATGTAAATTTAAAACGTTTTACTTGTGAAGAGCAAAGTGTCCGAGTATTGTATCCGAGGGGCTGAAACGTAACGCACTGATGACAACAGCCAAAAGTGTTGTACTCTTTGCACTCGTTACAGCAATCATAAGGGAAGCCATCAGCTCCCTGAAGCTCAAACCTTAGCAATCATGTACTTATGTGATCGAAATATATCCCTTCCGTATTCCCAAAACACTCATCACACCCCTTTCAGTTACCAATTCCCAAAGATCCCACGCTGGATTTTAGTGCAGCCGGACGTTTTACACTTGAAAATAACCAGCAACATCGCAGCGTTTCTGATTCTTTGCGTTGTAATTTCTACCCCAATTTGTCAATATTTTCACTTCACAGAGTATTTTAATAATTCTAACAATAATTCTAACACATTGTATATTTGTTTCTTTTTTTTTTTTTGTTAGACGGAGTGCTGGTTTTCTTCTCCAAAACCCACACACAAAAGCTTCGTCAGAGCTTGGAAGCAAAGACGAACTGTTATTTCTACCTGGGCGATAAATTTGACATCGCACACTTTGAGCTGCGCTGGATGCAAGACGTTAATTATCACAATGTACCAAAACCACAAGCAAAGCAAACATTTCCCAACCCATACCCTACACCGACAACTACAACTGCTGCAGATACACCCGCAAAAGAGCCTGGTGCTGATTATTACCCAGGCCTTGCAACCATCGACATTCGATACTCGGGGTACGGAAGCGAGGTTGAACTTCTGAAGAAGGTGTTTGAAGATCATACGAAGATTCTGCATATCTTGGAAGGAAACATTCGGCAAGCGTGCACTGAACCTCTTATGAAACACGAGAATAAAATGAGGTCTGGCGAGCATCTGGATTTGCAGCTTCGTGTTGTGCTCAGACCGAGTTACAAGGTAGGGATTGTTTAATTACTGGACTAAACTTCTCGTATTTGCACAAGTTTCTTGTGAGGCGCCCAGAGCGGAAATACCAAACGATTGGTTATATCAATGATTAATATAAATCTACTAGCGTTCTATCACGAATGTTGTTCTGTTATTGGCTACGCTACTCACTATCTATTCTGTTGTAGAAAGTGAGTGTGTGCGGTTCTCAGTGTGTGGTTGTTATATATACATTATTCAATAAAAACGCGAGCCTGTCTTGTTGTTAAGTTTTGAACGTCCAGTAGTTTATACTAAAACAATTAGATTATTCGCTCTTGATTTCTGTAAGTGATAGTTGATGAGGGCGAAGCTCGAATCAACTATCACGCGTTAGAAATATCGAGCTTATAATCTAATTGTTAATTGGTCATGAAACATTTATAACCGATTTTTTAAACGGAGTCTAGCTTAGGCAGGTCAGTTTAACTCAGTAAAGTAGCTACGTTGACACTGTTTATAGTATATGGCATTGATAAATTAAATATTATGGGGTTGTGGTCCGTAATAGCTGGTAAGTAAATTTTAGCTGGTAAGTAAATTTTATTTGCCGGGACTTCATCTCCCGTCCGTAATAACAATTAACTGGTGTCCGTTAATGCATGGGCTATAGGAAACAGCCCAAAATAAAGTTAAATTACTCACATTAAAGTAGCTCTTTGTCTTTTCTGGACGTTTTTCTCCATATATATTTCGTGGACAAAACTTGAAAAACGTGAGTAACGTGAGTAATTAAACTTTATTTAGTCGAGCTGCATTTTAGCTACAACCCATGGTGAATGCGAGGTGAAGTTATCTGCAGTATTGTTGCTGGCCAAAATGATCTCAGTCTCTGTTCGATTGATTTTATTTGACCTTGATGGCTGTTGAAAGAGTAGATTGTGTGTGAAGATATGTTCGTGGCTCAGCAACTGTTTTCTTCTTTCATTGTAGAAGTGGTCGATTGGTCCCAGTGATCTTCCAACAGCTCTTATCCGCTCTCTCCAAATGGCTTTGCACACAGTCAAGGTACCAGTCATGTCCGAGGGGGAACTGGTGATGAGTTTCGATGTCAGTGTTTTTAAACAGTAATGTTTTGTGCCATAGAGATGTAATCACAATAATTTTGTACTGGTAGAGTGCATGCTCATATATGCCCATATGTGCTGGTGAGAATCATCACTGAAGGATAAATTATTTTATTAGACATAACTTTATCCACATCCAACTCTAGAACTAATTAACTATTATAGCGCGAAAGCGCGCGTGATATCGCCTAATTCTTAGACGGCTAAAATTAGGCGATATCGCGCAAGCTTGAGCGCTATAATAGTTTTATAATACAACACATTGATAACAAAGCACAGTTTGAAGACAAAATATCAAGGCCGGTCCGTCATTTTTGCATTCTCTTGTCAAAATGCGAAATTTACATCCATCGTTGGGTATACGTCATGTAGACATAGCGTATAGAGGTTTTGCACGGCAGCCATGTTGCATGGCAGGAACAATAGATAATTTTCCCTGTGGGAAAGAATGTTCTTTCTAATGCTAAACATTTTCATTGTTCCTGCCATGCAACATGGCTGCCGTGCAAAACCTCTATATCGATAACTTTTTGACCATATTTGGGCAGTGTATCAATGTGTTGAATTATAACAAGCGATAACTGGACAAATTAGGTATTTCTTGGTGTCGCGGAAGCTAGCTATAGAGTGTTTGCACATGACGTCATAAAAATAAAAAAATCTAAATTATATATCCTACAAAGCTGTTTCTAACACGGTATGTGGATACCAGTGTTATAATCTTTCACAATTTCAGATAAGCCGTAAAAAAAAAAAAAAAAATTGAACCAGTTGAAAGTTATTTTTGAATTATAGATGCTTATAAGCTGATTTAATGGAACTTATAGTGAATACAATATTTTGTGATGAGATTTTTGGTGTTACTACGACTTTGAATTTTTGGCCGCCATGTTGGTGTCCCTAGGTGGGGTACCAAGATGGCCGCTCCATACATTTCTTACTAAAAGTGTCTAATACTCGTTCGCCTATAATTCTTGAACGAAATGCTCTTGCGTTTAATAATTTGGCCCAGATGTGTGGTTTTAAACTCTCTACAATTCCATAAACATTTTGGAATCGAAAACTGTTGTTTAATGCTTCTGAATTTTTTATATGACGCAAGTGAAAAACACTCTATTGTGTTATGGTGTTGAACTCGTCCCCCAGGCCATACCTGTAAACGTCGCGCTCGCTCGCCTGTGAGAGAAGAAGAACGATCAAGGGACTAAGCTGGTAAAAAATGGGTCATTTGTTGTAGTATGGTAATCTTTTTTACCAATTAAAAAAGAAGTCGAGTAATGGCCTCCCAGCAACATCGACGGCTGGATTTTGTTTAATTTATAAACCAACAGCCTTTTACAGCTGTTTTAAAAGGACTTGTTATGGTATTGCCAATCAAACGAAAAAAAAAAACCTTAACATACCTTCCCAAATGGACAGATTAACACTTATGCAGTATTACTCGTCATTAAATAATTTTCATCACTAAATGTAGATTTAAGTTTAAATCAATTCAAAATGTAGAACAAAAAACGTTTTACATTCTCAAAATACCCTCCTTTCCTGAATTAAGGTAACCGTACTCAGTTTAGCGTTACCATGGTAAGACTCAAAAGTTAGAACCACCTTGTACGGCATAACAGACAGTACCACAGGAAAGTACTACTCAACAGCCTTTGAATGGTTACCTCATGGGATTTCATCCATAGACGCAAAAGTTAGAACCACCTTCCCCTGACAACATAATAAACGCAATAAAACAGAAAAGGACTGCATGAAAGCTTTCATATGAATGGTCGCGCGGTAGGAATTCATTTATTCAAAAGCGAAAACTGCCTGGTACAGCATAATAAACAGTACCGCAGGAAAGTACTGCTTAGTAGCTTTCATTTGAATGGTCACACTTTAGGATTTCAACCACAGACTCGAAAGTTGGAACCACGTGTTACAGCATCAGAAAAGTGCTACTTCAGATGGCTCCTAATAGTTTAAACATTCCCATCATGATACATCTGTGATATTCAATCACAGCTACACCAGTAAAGTTAAGAGAAAACGTTTAGTACAGATTTGTAAAAACTTAACCAATAAACAAATTTAGGTGGCTACGACATCAAAATTTGTTATCATGGCAACATCAAAAGACGCCAAAAAGACCCCATTTTCAACCTTTTGAGGCTAATAACTTCAAAACTGCTCGGTGAAATTTTTTGATTTTTATATATTTTCGTCTTATTAACATGACAAACATTTATGCCAATTTTGAAAAAATCTGTACATAGTATTCAGAGATATGTCATTTTTACATAAATTAAGGTAGCTCTGAACTCTATGTACAGAATTTTTTAAAAAAAATGTTAAAATGTTTCTCTTGCCGATTAAACAAAACTATATCGAAAACAAAAACTTTCACCGTGTAGTTTATAAGTTACTAGCCTCAAATGGTCCAAAATAGCGTATTTTTGACTTCTTTTCGCGTTGCTAGGGCAACGAATGATGACGTCATTTGGATACCACTTTGCTGACTGATAAAAGATTTACTGGTTTTAACTAAAAGATTTTTAGCCACACCATCGGGCCACCTGTAATGGAATACAAAAGACGAGTGGGCTGAACAATATGGAGCCACCTTAAGAGCCTTCATCTGAATGGCCGGCACACTTTAGAAATTTCATCTACAGACGTAAAAGTTAGAACCACCTTGTACAGTATGATAAACAGCACCACAGAAAAGTACTGCTCAGTAGCTTGCATTTAAATGGTCACACTTGAGGGTTTCATCCACAAACTTACAAGTTAGAACCTCATTAACGTGTCTTAGATTTGACTGTCAGTATGTTATAGGTGCGTTGAACCTTTTTTAATAACAAGCATGCTAATATCTGCCTCCTTTTAGTTTATTTTATCAGTCTCTGCCTTGTGTTCCATGTATCAGTTTTTTGTTTCTTGGGAACAAGTACGTGTATTGTTTGTAGAAACTTCTCTTAGGGGTACTCGATAAATTAGCTATATTTTAATCGTTCAATCACAAATTACATAAAACATCCAATCAATGACAAAAGTAGATGAGACAATTGGCCAAAATAATTCAGTCAAAGTATTTTTCACTGCCTTTTTGTTCACTTAATACTACCTCTTCAAATTCATTTAAACATGCTAATACCTCCCCAATTCCAGTATTGCACCACAGCAAAGCTCGTGGTCTTTGGAATAAGAAAACTAATTGTTTTAGTATAAATCTAGTAGACGTTCAAAACTTAACAACAAATACTCTTCACAGACACTTCGAAAACGCGAAGAAGCGGCCGCCATTAGGCTACTCACTCTACTCACTTTCCACAACAGAATAGATAGTGAGTAGCGTAGCCAATAAGAGAACAGCATTCGTGATAGAACGCTAGTAGATTTATACTAACATTGGTTAGAGGGATGTGATAGATAAGGAAAGAGAATAATATATCAATGAGATATATGGGTTCCTTCTGCATGTGCCGGAGCACAGATTACGTAAAACAAAAGGAACAAAGAACGACATAATACAAATGCAAAACAAGACCAAAAATACAATACCTCACAAACAATAGAAGACAATGAGTGGTTCATGGGTACCGGTACATGCAGAAAGACCCGATATATGAAAATACTTTTTGGAATGAAAATTTCTCACTCCTTTGTTGCTTATTGAACAGTATTAACCCGTCATACGAACTCCGACTTGATTTCTATATCAGGGGTGAACCATTAGATCTGAGGGGATGGGGGGAGGGGGGAGGTGATCATGCCTTTGCAAGCTTCCTTTCCGACGTTCACAAATGCAGGATATTTTCCCCGCAAGTTGGCTTGCAAGGTATTCTTTTTCAAAACCAACCCCCCTCCCCCACCTTCCCCGTCAGAAGTTCAGAAGTAAAATGGTCGGTCCCGCCGATTATCTCCTGCGTTAGCTTGTTAAATAATTTTTTATATAAAAGAAACATCTTCTTTCTAGGATTTTTTATCATTTACAATATCAAAAATTTAAGTTAACTATATTTGTATGTGTCTAACACAAGTAGTCTGCCTTTTGTAGTTGTTTAACGGCTTGTAGATTATTTGGAATCAAAGAAGAAATAGTTGTAGAATTTTCGCCTGGCGAAGTGATTAATTAATTCTTGTTTTAATTTGGGAATATTCTCTGTAAGAAAGAAGATGAATAAATGTTAATTTACTTAAATGAAATAAATTGAAGCTTGGTAAAATTCATTGCCGTGAATCGGTGTACAGTACCAACAACGACTCCCGACTCGGAAGTTCGTACACCCGTCATTTTATCCCGTGAATACGCGAAGTGTGTTTAACGAGATTTATAACATAGCTAGCAGAGCCGCGCAATCAAATTCAGTATACTTAAGCGTGCTCAAAATCCCGATAGTGCACGCTGATAAGTAAAAGTGCCATTATTGACCGTGATTTCTTTTTTAAAAATAAAGAATTTTGTATCTACACTGCAGTAAAATAAAACTCGAGCTTTCAACAGAAAATTTGAAATAAAACCAATTCCTATTTTGCTTTTAGCTGTGCACTATCGAGTTATGGAGCACGTGGGAAGTTTTGAGAGCACTCAAGAAGCTAGAGTTGCCCTAGGCTATCGCCTCGGGCAACTCTTACGCTTCTTTGGTGCTCTCCAAACTTACCGCGTGCTTTATAACTCGATAGTGCACGCTAAAGCATGAATCAATTGTTAAATAGTATACATGTACGTGTACAGACATGCAAATTTGGAAATCCATGTTACTCAGTGGTAAACTTGTGAACTTCTTAACTCCCCAGGGTATTACGTAATGTCTCGTTTCAGACAGTGCATATTTATGCCACGCTAAGATGTTTTCTTACTTGCAAACTGCAATTATATCATAGCTGGGAAATTCGCCTAATCTAATTCAATAGCGCGAGCGTGCATCTATAACTCAACATACGCACGCCCGTGCGTATATACTTGGGCAGACACGAGGGGTCATGTAGCAGGGACATGTCGCAGCGACATGTAACAGCGACAAAAAAAATGTGTAGTACACACATGTAGCAGGGACGGGACATGTACCTGCTACAATATACTGCCCTGCTACATGACCCCTCGTGTCTGCCCACCTTATAAAAATTGTTATCATAGAAATGACGTGTGTAAATGCCACTAAGCTTAATTTTTCTCGCTCACTCATTTGCTCACTCCTTTTCAACGCGTTTTAAATGGAGAACAACATCATAAATATCCGGGTGGAAGCAAGAGTCTACACAAATCAAACCTCAAGTGTTCATTTATTGCCATTGACTGTATGAAAATATCAAAAATCTTATTAATGTTAGTTTTTTATCTTGGCGGCGCGATGTTTACAAGTTTACTAGTGACCACGCAACGCTAAAATTTCACAAACCGAGGTTTTCTACTGGGAAATTTACAAATTATACTTATAAAACGACAGACAACATAAAATACAACAATAAAATGGCAGAGAATCGTGTAAGACTTCAATTCAGAATTGAAAAACAAACTGAACAAGCATACGACTGAAAGCATAAGTTGTACTCTCTTCATAACAACGACTTTTGGGCTGCACAGCGAGTCTCCGTTTCAGTTCATGAACCATTTCTCCACTGAGCAGACCGAGTTCAACAAAACTTGCACACAACAGCCCGTGATGCGAAAAAATACAAACTTGCTCGTTTTAGTTACTACAGCCGCGTAGTGAGATTTTTCGGTTCCAATCCGCTTCAAACAATGTTCAGCCGAACATTTTCAAAGAAGCATAAAGCATATACCATATTTCAAAGCCAATTATTAGAATACATTTTCAGAAAATTGTGCTTGTTCGTTTTTTCCAGATCAAGCGGTTTGAACAGCTTTGCCAAGGTGAACTTTCATTCAGCTTCGCTAAGGTGAACTTCGATACGCGGCAATAATTTTCGCGCCTTTTTTCGTTCAGTCATGCGATCAATATTTTTTTCTTTTCCTTTCGCCATGTTATAAAAGAATTGTTTCATGCTTTTAGCTGTGCATCTATCGAGTTCTGAATGCACTTGGGAAGTTTGGAGAGCACTCGAGAAGCTAGAGTTGCTATCGGCTATCGCCTCGAGCAACTCTGACGCTTCTCTCGTGCTCTCCAAACTTCCCGCGTGCATCCATAACTCGATAGACGCACGCTAAGCATGAACCAATTCGTAAATGGAATTGAAATGGCAAGTAAACATTTATCATTTTACTGTTTTTTTTTTGCTCTTTGTTTTAGGCTTGTTCGTTCAAATCGTTGCTCTCTGCTCGCAAAAGCATGAAGCGCTGAAAGCGTAGATTCTCGCATGTGTCTGCTAGCGAATTTTTAAAATACGTTGGAAGATTGCACAGTGTAACACCGGCATAAGTATAGATCCGAAAATATGTTCTGTTCTCTTTCGGATAAGAATTCAATATATTCCTTGCGTCCTTCTGTACCCTCTGGAAATTGTAACAGTTACGAGAAGCAAACTGATAAAACTAAAGTTTGCAGGGCCGTTGACTACTCCCACACAAAAAAAAAAACAATCTACAACCTGCAATCTCCTAAATCCTGGAAAAGACTCACACAAACAAGGCAACATTGTTATTTAGCAATGTTTCTGTTATGAAGTTAAATTCTTGTTATTTATTGTTTGGTAATTCTAGACTCACTTGAACGATTATGCTAAATCGACATGTTTAGACCACGTTATATATTTAGGAACGTTGACTGTGCTGAGCGTGAGTTCAACACAGGTGGGCACATTTAAGAACGTTGCCAATAGAAATGAAGATTTTGAGACAACTACCCTTAATTGTTTAAAGTGTACATGAAGTGAAATTTCGCTACCTTTTTTTACGGTTTTATGTTGTTTCTATCACCTTTATTTCATTTTCAGTCGTTTTCCTCTTTTGCGCGAACAGGATCCACTATTTTTAGCGGTTTGAAAACTCCCGCCGGGGCCTGGAATTTGCGACATTTTCAGCGCGGCCAAAAAGGTATTTGTGACGTCATTCGTGTGTTCGATGACAACAAAACCTGGCGGAGAAGGGGACGAACCCGGGGCTAAAATACGCATCGCTTTCAAACATAAGTTGCGGTTACACATACCTTGGGTTTGGGGTCTTCCCGAGGGTTAATGGCTTGGGTTCGGTTTATCTCAGGTTTCATCTTACCCTTGGGGATGCGGTTACACAGTAAAAGACTCCTCAGGGTAAAATATAATAAGATATGAGTTCACTGACACTGCAGTTTGGCGGGAAACGTACAGATCGACATGGATGACACGAATCGAGATCTTGTAAGCTTAATTTCAGTGATTCTCCTGCTTATTATTCGACAGTCCTCCATAAATATAACAATCCGGCATTTTTTTGCGAGAAGACACCGAAGAAGGCGTTTGTCTGCGTTTTATTTACATTTACGAGCTCGTCGAGAACTTGTTCGCCGGCCAAGAAGGGCTTGGGTATTTCCACGATCACAGAATTGGTTTCAGCAACTTCTAAATAACAATGCACTCGATCACTGAGGGAAAGAGAACTTTAGAGTTTCTGCCATGTCACCTTGTGTTACAAGTAAGCGTGCAATTAGCCAAGCGTATCAGAGGTAAACTCAGAGCGCAGGAGGCGATTTCCTGTATTAGTTACGTTCTGCATAATGATTGGCCAAGCCACCTCAGGGAGCAGATAAACCGTAATTTTCAGTTCAGGAACTGTCATGGGAAGTTCTTTTGTTCTCTTTGATGTATCCATGGAAATAACCCTAAGGCAGTTTCGGTCTGGGAATAGCGGTTACACACAAAAACGTCCTTACCCGTGGGCAAATGCTATTTACCCATGGGTAAAAGGGTTAGTGTAACCACGGCTATATTTAATCGAAAGAATCCTTCCACAAGTTGCCAAAACTCCACTATAAAACAAGTGACGCTCTCAGTTGTAAACACACTAATGACGTCACTAGAACCCAGGTCCTTGTCTAATATGCCCAACTTGCGTCGCTTGTTAAAATATGTTCCCGCCACTTCAAGTGACTTATTTACCCATCCAAATATTTCTTAAAACACCTTTTTTCAGATTATCGAATAAAATGGTAGTGAAATTTCACTTCATGTGCATGTTAACCAAAAAAAGGATTTGAAGTGATAATTTTACTGAAAGACCAGCGAAATTATATAATGAAACAATATATATACCCAAAGGTAACATCCGGCGTACTAAAAAAAATAAAATAAAATAGGGGGCAAACGGGTTTGAACCGACGACCTCTCGATCTGCAGTCGAATGCTCTATCGATGAGCTATACCCCCTTGATGTTTTATCAGGATGAATCACTTGATGTGTTCTACTGGTGCTCTAGGAACATTTTGTGTAAGAGCAAAGGTGCTTGATCAAATATTTAGTACAGTTTTGACAGAAAAGAGCAAAATCCCTGTGACATTGTCCCTTTAATCGTGAAGGATTTAGGCGAAGTCGGAACAAGGAAACATGGCCGCTGTTGATAGGTGGTAGCTCTTAGCTATAGTGAAAATAATAGTTACTGGTAACCCACCCAGTTGATAACATATTAATTGCCCTCTTTGAAAACAGCTATAATATAAAATGACTTAAATATATTTAGTATAAGTAATAAGATTGCATGCTGTTCTTTTAAGAAGGAACTGTTCTTTTTATTGCCCCCGCAGGGTTTTGGCCCAGAGGCCAAAACCCGAGGAGGCACCCTAGGATTCCCCGGGTGTATACATACAAGGACAAAGAATATTTGTTGAAAAAGTAAGAAATGTGTTTGTAGTGGGCGAAGCATTCTCGATTTGACGAAACTAGGCGCGCACGGTGGTCTCGGGTAATATTTTAACAAGCGCGCACGGTGGTGTCGGGTACTTGCAACCACGAGGTCGCGTTTCGTCACCTTCGAGCTTCGCCATCTTCTAGCAGCATCTTGCGGGTGTACTGTGCGGAAAACTCAGACCCGAAAAACTCAGACCTCAGACCCGGCGGAAAACTCAGACCCCACGAGATTACAAGAAGTTTTCTTCCCAGAAACCTTGAAATAATATTAACAAACTGATTGTTGGACACATCGCATGCTTTGAAGTGCTAAAATAATATCAGCCTCGGAATTCATCTAAATTTAAATAACGTGTTTTGTTGCGATTCTTGAATGGCGCTCTCTTCAGGTGTTTGCTCAAGCGTAAAATATGCAACTTCGTCTAGACAAATCTGAGCGCTTCTACAGTCGCAAACACAGGAAATCCTTTCTCTCTAGCACTATGAATAACTATGAATGAATACAACTGACTAAATTTGACTAGAATTTTGAGTGAAAAGTAACCGAAGTGCCGGCTGCTATTTTAAACCATGTTTATGTTTTTCCCTGTTTGATCGACAACGATGAACTGGGCAAGATAAATATCTCGCTGTTTTCTTGTTATTTCAGTTGCCAATTAACAGGAAGTGCATTCTGTCGACGACTAAATTACTGTTCAATAGACCATTTTACAGTTGTCTTCTTAGTGTCCTGGCCTTTGAGTGGAAGCGAGGTTGAAGTTGACCTTGTTATGATACAGACCTTGGAGCTTTTCAGATGTAAATTTACCTAGTTAGCATGAGAACAGCATTATTAACATATGAAAGGCAGAAAGGTTTGTATCAAAGCAAGGTCACCTCCAGCCTCACTTCCACTCAAAGACAAGGTCACCTCAAGTGACTTAAGGCTTGGATTTTTTTTATCTTTAAAGGACCCCCTGCAGAGATTTCAAAGAACCCCATCCTTTCTGGATGTAATAACTTTCCTCGGTCATGGAGTTTAAGGGAATAAATAATCGTCTTGTTCGATCAAATGAAAGTCTCATCAACAATCACGTGATATTCCCTGATTGATGACGTCACAAAACATGTTTTTTGAAATGGGGAACGGTTGCAATCGGAAAGTTTGAAAACTTTCGCCTTCAAAATGTCCAAAAGGTCCTTTCCAATGGAACTCCGCCTTTTAAGGCGGTATCCGTCATACGTCTTGTCAGATATTTTGACATTTGTTATGTCACGTGACCTGTTTTCCTTAATTGGCGATTTCCGTTGACACATGGACACGATTAAAAGGCGGCATTATTAAGCCCTTACTAGGAGTCACAGAAAAAGGAATAAACAAGATGAATATAATTTGACTATCTATTCCCCATTTTCGTTGAAAGATTTTAACCGTTATAAGGCAAATGCATGTCACGTGACTCAAACTTGACAATAAAAAGTTGATCAAATGGATACAAACGCGAATAGGCCATTTGCACGATGACGTCATTTGACTACTACTACCAGAATCCTTCAGTTTTTTGTTTTGTAGTGCAAATTAGGGCTATTGTTATTTAAACCGCACTGGGATTACAAAATTTAAATAAGAAAGGAAAAACGAAATGAATTCTGGTAGTTGTAGTCAAATGACGTCATCGTGCAAATGGCCTATACCAAAATGTTTGCCAAGTTTCATAAAGATTAGGTAAATGCTTCTACTTGAAATAAAAATCCACCAAATTATTGGTTGAGTCAAGCCTTAACACACTTGAGACCAAGCACACAACTGTAAAATGGACTATTGTTCTGACAGCATATTGAATCAAAGTAAATCTGCACTGGTGGGGTGATTGCGTGACAATAAAACATTTTACGCGAGGTGAAAAGAATTGATCATGAGTGAAGTTGATTTCTTTTGTAATTATGTGGGGTCTGAGTTTTCCGCTGGGTCTAAGTTTTCCGCCTGGTCTGAGTTTTCCGCACACCCGCATCTTGCAGCATTTGAAGGTCTTGCATTTACGAGTTCGCGTTTCGCCATCTTCGAGAAGCACTTTAAGGTGAGTATTTTGCACTTCAGTGATTTCTTTGAATTCAAAAGCATTCAACAGTACTGAATAAATTTGGTTTGTCAGACACAAATCAGCAACGGGGTCGACAGACTCGATCCAACAGATCGCAAATATCTTAGAACAGAATGATGAATCTCAACTCAAACGTTTGTAACACTGAAAACTCAGAGTTGCGTCTATATTGTCAGATCATTATATTGTCTACAAATACATTGTTGCAAGTTTGGTTATTGTTGTAATGGTTTCTGGTGACCTGTTTTCTTTTTTTTTGTTTCAAAAATTACACGAATTTAATAACATACAATATGTTGCTGTTATATTTACACAGAATATAAATACAATACTATATGATTGTAATAGATTTCATTGTCAAATTTACAGATAAATATGTCGACTACTTACATGGATGTTAACCTCAATAAAATGCTCGAAACGTTAATTTTTCAACAGTCGTATGCACAGTATTTATATTCAATACACATTCCATAAACAGGTTATCAAAAGCGGGGGCAGCTATAGTGAACACTATTTCTAGTTTTAAAATGAAATTTGTCCGTTTTCTTGTCAGAGGGAAATTAAAGTGACTGAATAAGAAGAACTTAATTTATTTAATTGCAAAACACAAGTTAAACTTATTGGAAACATCAGACACTAAGAATTGTATTTTATTACTCGTGGCGAAGCACACGAGTTGTAAATCCGGCGTTGACTTTTCTTGTTTTTTTTCGTGTCACATTAAGTAGTATAGGGGGTTGGTGATTCGGGACCGCCTCCAAACGCCCGCAAAACCGCTTATTTTTGGAACTCCCGAACACCTTAGTTGCCGTGCCCCCAGGTCTCATTGTATTCGCCCTGGGGGCACGGCAACTAAGGTGTTCGGGAGTTCCAAAAATAAGCGGTTTTGCGGGCGTTTGGAGGCGGTCCCGGATACACCAACCCCCTATACTACACAGGGCTTGTGAATGCTGACCCGGCACGAGACCATCCCCAACCACAGCTTGTGAATGCTGGCCCCGGCGCGTTATTGCCAATTGGAGAAACCCTCTTCCGTAGGTATATACACACATTGTGACAATGGGGAAAGGAAGAAAGTGTTTTATAACACAATCAGCTAAACGAATAAAATTCAACCACTTAAGGCATGGAAGCCTTTGTTGTCATGGATGTACACATCTAAAATCTGAAGGCTGCAAACACTTTCAACAAACTCTAGATCAAATATCTCCTGCCCCTCTACCCCCACCATCTATTGTACCGCAATATATAATCGAAGCCGCGCAAAGACTGACCCCACAACAACTTGTGGCACAGTGCTTGTGAATGTTGATCCGACATGAGATCACCAATTGGAGAAATCATATCCCCGCATATACCAACCCACATGGCGAACGTGAAAGCTTTCAAGGCCTTCCTTAAATCACGCGAGACTGGTCTGGTTCAAAGGAGCGAAGAATGGGTCAAAGCCAGACAAAATACAATCGGAGCTTCGGAGATCTCTGCCTTGACCGGGTCTTCACCATTCGAGAGTCAGCCAAGTCTAATTCGCAAGAAGGTAAACCCCATCGACATGAGCAAAAATGTGGCCTGCTCTTGGGGCACATTGTTTGAGTTTCTAGTCCGTGAATACTTTGAGAAGAAACATTCTGTCAAAGTTTTCGGATATAAGAGCTCTATAAATCTTCCAAAGGGGCACCCTCTTTTTGGAAAGGTTTCTTTCAGCCCAGACGGATATTTCTCACACAAAGACGAGACAATTGTCTTGTTAGAGTTTAAGTGCCCTTACACCAGAAAGATCGCATACCAAAAAATTCCTAAACAGTATCGTGATCAAATACAAACCGGCCTTGCTCTCAGCGGTGAGAGAGTTAACAAAGGCTTGTTTGTAGATGCCTATTTCAGAATGTGTTCTTTGAAGCAGCTTGGTCTTAGCCTTGAACATAATTCCTTTCTAAACAAAGGGGTTGTACACAAAACGAAAAACCCATCAGCACGTGCATGTGGTATTTATCTTCTATCTTCCAAACAAAAAATATTTCCGGGTCAGACAAAATTACTTGACCTCGGCGCAACAAAATCAACAGCTATGTTTGAAAGAATTATGAAAGGAATTTCATCTGGAGATTTCGTGTGTAGCGGTAATTGGTTTTATATTAGCTATGATGAGTATCAGAAACGAAGCGATTTAGATTTTTTGAAGGAAATAAACAGAATGACATTCAGGGAAGCTTGGCCTCCAAACTATTATAAGACAGTTGCCTTCTTTTCATGGAAGCTCCTTGATATATCAACAATTTGGGAAACAAAACAATTAAATTTCTTAGAAACTATTCACGAACCGATCAACCGGTTTCATGAAAATTTATCAAAACAAAAACACCTTGACAAAACCATACCTGGTGAAACTTTTGAAGACAACATCGGCGATGATAGTGCTATGTTAGAAGCCTTTCTTATTGAGAAAGCGGCAACTTTTACTCAAGATCTTTGAAAGCATTGTTCCATAAACGACCGTTTTTAATTATCACATTGTTTGACATCTGCTGCCTTAGGTAATTTACAATCGCTCGTTGTGTGTCTTCAAGCGGCGTTGTAATGTTCAGGATTTTGTAGATCACAAACGTATAAGAGATTCTCGGAAGCCGAGCTTCTATAAGTTTGAAGATACGTTTCGTGTTATCAATTTGGTCGATAGTCAATCCAATCCTTTTGTTTATTCGTGTTAAAGCGTACCCAAACGCATAACACCGTGCCGACTGCCTTTGTCTTGGTTTGTATAAAATGTTTTGATCCGTATATGCCGGAGCATAATCCTCTAGCACTTCCACACGACCGCATTTTTTGCAATAAAGTTCACAAGAATCGCTTGATTGTAAAAATTGGCCGCCGCAAGAATAACAAGCCAGAAATCTTCGGGCCCAACGTTCACGCTGCAAGGCGTTATAATGTTCTTGTAGATATTGTTTCCCCATCTCTGCCAACCCCATATCTTCGTAGATATGGCAAAGTTTTTCCGGCAGGCGCAAGCGGTGTATTTCTTTCCTATAATCACCACCATATAGCGAGCGAAGGATGGCAAAATTGTGTTGTTTGTCAAGTTCACTGAGCCGTGCGGTGAAGTCAGTCATGCTTAAACATTATAATTATTTTTTCAATTTGGCGATCGTGACTTCCGGTATTTATTATGTAAAGCCTATATTTAGAAAAATACAACTTTTCGGTTATATTTGCGCATGCGTAGTTCTTTATGAGTTACCACATGTGAAAGCACGGCAATTCGGTCGAATATAAAAGACCTGTTCGCACCATATATTATAGTAAGTCTGTAATTCGGTATAGCTCAGGGAGGTGTGGCTGGCCCCCACTGAATCCTGCTTACGGCTAATGCGATGTCAGACCAGGGGTAGTGGGGTTGCTGCGTCAGTTAGTGACCCCCTGGTGAACCAGCCCCGGCCCAACTGATACAGGGGGGTGCTTGAACAGAGATCTCCTAGGAGAACTCGACCTCGCTCCCAGAGGCTAAATGGGAAACGACAACTCCTTTGTCGGGAGTTAAGTCCTAGCCTAGGCTAGGCAAAAACGAAACAGCCACCAGAGCACCCCCTGACGAGGGTTTTGTCCCTTTTTGTTATGTGTCACGCAATGTCACGCGTGACAGTCACGCACAATGTCACGTCATGTGTCACGCTTTGTCACGCAATTGCGTTCTTTTGTTAGATAAAGCGAGAAATCCGAATTTAGTCTTTCAAATCTGACTTGGACACAGCGGTAAGACGATTGAGTTTTTTTTGAATCTTTTCTTGTTCTTCCTTGCGGATTTCTTTTCTGATCTTGTCAAGATCTGGCGTTTGAGTTTGAGTTTGTTTGTTTTGTGAGGGTTTTGCTTCACCAGAGCGTATTTCGTTCTTAAGTTCATAATAGCTCTCAACTTCACGGAGAATTATTTTGAATTCTGAATCGCTGATACGCTTGTCAGTTAGAGCTTTTGAAACCAGCTCAAAGACAGAGTTTCGTTTTGCAAGGGCGAGTGTGTATATTTTCTCGTGTTTAGTAATTTTTCTCTGAAGCCGCCTGTTAAGCATAGTGAGGCTGGCCGCTGAAAAACCTGTCATAGCTGCCACGCCGGCAATAACCGGGCTGGCGATGAGCCCGGCTCCTGTCAGGGCTGTGGCGATTGTGGCTGTAGACAAGCCTGTAGAAATAAAACCAAAACTTACTGCTGTTCCGTGAACAATTGTATGTGTTCGCTTGTATTTCTTAGCAACTTGTCTGTAATGATTAGCCTCCGACTCAAGCTCCTTTTGCAAGTCAGAGATTTTTTTGAGTCTGAAGCCTTCACCGTTGGATAAGTCTGGGTAAAGCGATGGAGTTTCGCTGTATTCAGGAGCTGATGGCAACACGTTAGTCGAGCTCATCATCAGGGTATATATATATAATATATTTTTTTAATTGATCTCAAGTTCAAATTCAAGGGGCATGTTATTGAAGTCAAAAAGGGCATTGTGTTCATCCCTTACAGACAGTGTTATGCTGTTTACATAATCACCAGACGAGACGTCACGCATGTTCTGCTGTGTTGATTCATAGAAAACTTTCTCATATGGCTCACCTCGAAGATCAAATTTAGCCAAGACAGTCGAAGGCTTACCGTTGAACAGGTTCTGTTCTTTATCAACCAGATCGCAGTGGATAAAGTAAGTGCTTGGTGATGTTAATCTTTTGACGTATGTTACTAGAAACAATACAGCTCTTATGCCAAGTAAATTTGCCAGATTGTCACTAAACTTTACATTACTTCCATTGTGAATGACCATCGAGCCGACTGGTGTATTTATAGTAGTTGATAATTGTAATTTTATTCTATGTTTGGTGGCTAAGTCGTTAAATTGTTTCGCTAGACTATCAATGGTGTAATGCCCTTGAAGTAATGTCACGTTTGGAGTTGATCCATTGGAGCTATCTATTGTTGTTGAAATAGTTGCATTTTCTTTCAAATTATGCCACGAGTTGTAAAATGAACAAGAGACAAGTCTTATGTAACTCGGTTTCTGAAGCGGGTGGTCGAAGTAGATGGTGTGAGGGTTCGAAGGTGCGACGATTGTTAACACAACCATTGTATATATATTTAAATTTAAATATATATATTCAATCATGTTTGGCAGACGCCCTGGTGGTTTTAATCCTGGTTCAAATCTCGGTCTAGACATTGGCGGCCACGATTACGGACCTCCGCCCCCGTCCCCAAAATCCCCTCTATCCCCAACAGAGCAGGTATATTAGCAAAAAACAGCCAACACCACCCACAGTAAATCCGCAACTTGCTTGGCTGAGTTCTCCGGAGGCTGAAAAACTCTCTACAGCCGCCAAGGCTAAGGCTATTTCAGACTTCAAAAGGCGTTTCCCGCACGCTGATATGTCAAGATTTACAACAGAAGTTTCTTTCGACGAAAAGCACAAAGCCACAGCAGTAGTTCTTTTCTCAGAGGGGCATGGCTCCTGGGCTATGCCCTCAGACATACCGCACAAGAATTGGACACAAGCCCTGAAAGACGCGCTTGGTTTAGAGTATATTGGCGGTTTCCCCTATCAGTTGACGTTAAACCGAAACACACAAAAACCAATCCCGGCTGTTGATTTCTCCACCTCAATCGATAAAGACATGATGATTGGCTCTGTCTTGAACGACGAAGCGCAAAAGATCTATGTCACGCCAACTGATTATTTCACAACGAAATACAGAAACATTTTCAGAGACACACAAATTTCGTTCACAACCGCAAAATATGGGAGAAAGTGGCTCGGTGGTCCGCATATGAGTTTCTGGCCACAACAACTAAACTTTGCTCTGTGGTGTGCAACAACCGGCTGCGGGATCTCGCGTGACCTTCTGTTTGATAAGAACTCTACTCTCTCCCTAACCCCACAGCTACGGTCATTTTACAGGTTTCACGTCTATTTCACAACAAGACGAATACTCTACAAGCTGGGTGGGGAACAGAGCGTGAGTGCTTTGCCAGACGACCCCACATTCAACCAGAAAGACAACAAGTTCAACATCGACGCATACAAGAAGATTTGCCAAGAGTTCGGTGTCGACCCCAATGCTGACTTCCGTTTCACATACGGCAAAAATCACGGGCTTGGCAATGTGTACATTTGGGTTACTGGTGAGGGCCCCTACTCTACTGATTACGACTATCCTGATCCCGATCTAGCTCTGTTTGATGACGAGCGCGTCACAGACAGAAAAGACCCAAACTATCGCGCAAACGGCATATACTTCGTTCGTAACGACCAGGGCGCTGTTAGTCAGTTCGAGCACTTTGTGCCGAATTATGCACAAGGGCTAACACAGCCAGGGCTCGCGCGTATGAATCAGTCAATCGAGGCCTTTGTGTATTGCATTCTGGGTGCACAAGCAAACACTCGCAGCAGCATCATTGGAAGAGGAGGCCGGGCGTTCGAAACGCAGAGAGTATTCCTCACCCATCTAGAGGAGGCTATAATACTGAACGACATCGTAACAAGCGTACAGCGATATCAACTTGCCATCCAAGCAACGAAAGTGCGCTTAGACTTTGCGACAGCGCCCGGAAGTTGGCTCATGCCATCACGCATGATTATCAACACAGAGAGCGTGGTTGGGTACAACAACAATCTCAAGGAGGCAACGCAAGGTATGAAGCTGGGTGTGAACAACGATGTTAACCTGGGTACAAAAAAAGCCTCCCTTCGCCACATGGATGGGGGACCAACAAAAATAAACCCACCAAACAGTCATCCATCAAACCCGATACATAAACAGGCCACACAGGCACAGGGTATAGCGCCAAAACCAAAGGTCACACCCACACCACAACCAGCCCCCACACCAACACCAACACCAACACCAACACCACCCCCAATGCAAGAGACTAAGATCGAGCCGCATCACGTAAACAAGGCGCTCATTGGTGTGGGCGCGCTTGCTTTAGCAGGCTTTCTTGCCTGGATGAGATAATTATCTCCTGCGCTTGGTGATCCTTTCAACAAGGAAGGCCACCACGGCAAGGATCAGCAGCCAGGCGTGTTCACCCAGAAAGGAGATGACCGACCCAGCAGCTTTGAAGAGAAAACTCACAATTGAGCCAATCAAGCCAGGCAGGGCGTTGGCTGCCTTTTTGCCAAGCTCTTTAAGTCCATTTCCAATAGCCTTGGTGGCTTTTGCCAGGCCATTTAAGGTGGCGAGTACCACAGCGCTGATGGTGATGCCAGCTGCCAGAACAATCGCTTGCAGGGTCCATCCGTATTTCTTGAAGATTTCTCTAACCCGCTCTGTCAAAGACATGCCCCTTTCACGCACCTCAATTTCTGTGTTGACCCTTGCTAGCTCTTCTTCACGTTCAGCAACCCGGGCTTCCGCGGCTTCTCTTTCAGAGGGAGAAGTGTTCTCATCCTCTATGATGAGCTTGTCTTCAGCGTCCAGCCGTTCAAGCTCTTCTTTATGCTGTTTCAGTTCGTCTAGTGGTTTCACAGCGTCCTGTTTTCCTCTAAGCTCCTCTCGGCGTCTGTCTAATCCCCTACTGTCAAGTTTTAGTTTGTCGATTTGTTTTTTTAGTTTGTCTGCTTGTTGAGCAGCTTTTTGCGCATTGTCCAGTTGTTTTCGTTTAGCTTGATGCTCAGCTTCAACAGCTCGCTTTTCATTTTTTAGTCTTTGTATTGTCTCCGTATCCAGTGGGCCATGTGCATCTTCCTTCTCTAGAATCTGGTCATCAATATCTTTGATTCTATTTCTTAGGGCATCCGTGTCGCGGCGAAGTTTTTGTGCATCCGCAGCCGCTTGTTTTGCTTGTTGTAATTTATTTTGTTTTGCTTCCACTTCTTTTCGATTTGCTTCAAGTGTAGCATTTGTTTCATTTAACTCTTCAGTCACAGACTTTCCGAGAGCAGCTTTGATCTCTTTGGGAAGAGAAGCGTTGAAAGTCTTTTCGGAATCCCCACGGCTTTTTGTGTAAAGAGGATACCATTTGTCTCTGGTATGATATTTTACCTCGATGATGGCTCCACCTGATTTTGGTTTCGGCTCGTACCGAAAATTAAGTTGACTTCTGTCTATGCTGGGAAACTCGTTCTGAACCTCCTCAAAGGCCATAACTTCCTTTGTTAACAATCGCCGGCCTTGAGTATCCCCTGTAATGAAAGAGGTTTCTTCACTGTGGGAGCCTTGTTGTTCTGGGGGCAACCTTGTTCTTGTGGCCATAGGCACTTGTTCACCAGATGGTGTGGAAGCAGCCCCTGGTTCAAAAGGTTGCGTGGTGTCTTGGTCATGGGTCCATCGACTGTATTCTTGTTTTTCTTCTTCTGTCATTGGTTTATTCAACCACTCTTCAATCTCAGCATCATCGTCATCTCCTGTGTCTGGGATGAGAGGGTCTGTGTCAGTTGTCTCGTCAGGTATATCATATCCGCCTTCTGCCATGATGATATATAAAATAAGTTTTCAAAAACACAAATATATACCATGGCGGCGGCTGTGCAACCGAATCTACTTCCATCTCACAGTGAAAAGACAGTGGGTGCCATGAAGGCAGAGCGAACCGTTAAGCGCATCACATTCAACCCTTCTGAGGCCAATCCAGGCGAGACACTGTACGTCTCGGTGCCCAAGCTGGGCGAGCATGATGTCCTTGTGTCTGGCTCGCTTGCACTTGTGTTTAACATCAACCTAGCCGGGGGCCACGCTAACAACTTTCTCGTGCAAAATGTTTCTAGGGCCCTGGTGGACAGGCTCGTTGTAAAGTTTGGTGCCACCACCGTCGAGGACACAGTTGGGTACGACATCTATAAGATCTTCGAAGACCTTTTCAAATCAACCGATGAGCGGGACAACATGCTTATGGAGGGCATACAGAGTGTGGATTTGTGTAAGATCCGCTCTGTTGCTGGCGACAAGAAGACTTCCGGCGTGGATGCAGAGAACAAACTGGAGACAATATACAAGAATAAGTATCGCATCAAACCGGATCACCAAATCTTAACTGATCACGGAATCATGTACCCTCAGGCTCTATACAGTGATCTGGTCTTCGAACTAACCCTAGCCCCCGCAAGCCAAGTTGTCCGAGGGTCAGACACAAGCAAGCTCGTGTACAAGTTGGAAAACATCCAGCTGGAGTACGAGACGATCAGAAGTAAGGAGCTGGCCGACGAAGCAACAAGCACTTATACTAGCGGCAAGGGGTTCGCCTATGACTTCGTAATGCGAGATCGGGTGCATCCATTCTCAAAAAGCGGGGACACTCGGATGAATCTTCGGGTAAACCCACAGCGCAGGTCTCTCAAGGGCATCCTCTTGCTGTTCATCAACCCCTATGTTGCGGGTGCAAGGGACTCTGAGAACTATTTCAATCCCGACATCACCAAAGTGAAGGTAACCGTAAATGGGGTTCCAAACAGGGTCTACAACGAGGGTATCTCCGGCACTGACATGTGGGGTGAAATCTCCCGACACTTTCACACGCGCGGCAGGCCCAACATGAACCTGACCAAATATCTCACAGGCAACAAGTTTGGTCTCTGGATTGACCTGCGGTCCATGGCTGACCCAGCTCTGCACGGCAACGGCCAACGGCTCGTCAACACACAGGATGGTGTGCAACTCGAGATTGAACGAAACGGCACAGGCTCGGGAAATGCAAACTGCCACATTTTCACCATCTCAGACTCACAGTTGAACATCATTAGCAGGCAGCTGGAATCTGTACAGTACTAAAATACACACGCATATAAATATATACCATGGCCACAAGCAAGATCAACTTCTATGATAAGCCGGCTCCCCTGCCATCCACCGGACCATTGTCATACAATGAAATAGAAAAACTTCTGGCAAAGGCGCCCTCTCCACCTACACATGAACCAATTGTTTGCAAACAAACTAATATAGGCGTTGGCTATGGACCCAAGAAAGTTGCCATTCAATGCACTAATACTACCATGGCCACAAGCAAGATCAATTTCTATGATAAGCCGGCTCCCCTGCCATCTACCAGGCCATTGTCATATAATGAAATACAAAGACTTCTGGCAAAGGCGCCCTCTCCACCGACACATGAACCAATTGTTTGCAAAACCAACTAATATAGGCGCTGGCTATGGACCCAAGAAAGTTGCCATTCAATGCACTAATCGTGGGCCCCACTAACTCTGGCAAGACACAGTATCTTCTAAACCAACTGCGCGGTCCCTTTAGGGGTTGTTTTGATTACATTGTTTTATTCTGCCCCACATTTGTCAAGAACAAGACATACAATGGCTTCGTGGACCGCGATCCGCACATCTTTGTGATTATCTGCCAACAGCATGAAATCGAAGACTGGTTGAAGCTGGCGAGCTTCTTTTTCACAGGCACTAACACTTTATTCATTCTCGATGACTGTGCTGCCTCAAAAGATGTCAAAGGCCGCACGAGTCAGCTGGTCAATCTGGGGTTCAGCGCAAGGCATGACGGTATATCCGTGTGGGTCTTGACACAGCAGATTACCAGCATTGCCAAGCCATATCGTGACAACATTGCAGCGATCGTGCTCTTTTACACACCCTCCAGCAAGACAACTAAGGCCATCTTCGAAGACTATGCCGGCGAGCTCTCCCACGAGGAGTACAAAGAGTTTATCGCAAGGCTCAAATCCCGCAAGTTCTCCCACCTGGTTTTCTCTCTTAGGTACCCGTATGGAATTGAGTACAAGATTTAAAATACACACGCATATATATATACCATGGATGCACCAACCAGCCTACACAAGCTCACAGTGCTTTCACAGCTTTTGGATGAATTACACAAACACACACTTGATGCGCAAAACAAAATTATCAAAGCCGCTAGTGAGGCAGATATGCGTCTTATGCTTCTCAACAGATATCCCTTGCGGTTGAATTCTATGCCAGACACCATGGCGGGGCTTATACGTGAGATTGAAACTCTTTTACCAGCAATCAAGAGAATTATCGAAAATTAAAAAAATACACACACATTATATATATACCCCTGATGATGGCACAAGCAGCTGAAGACCAGGTCGACTTGAGCGAAGTAATGCAGATGCTGGAGGCTGCCCCTGATACCGCACCTCCCACAGGTCTCGTGTGTGACGATAGCATTCCTGCCAAACGTGAGAAGCTGGCAATCCTTGTTTCAACCGGCAAGGCCAAAGAATCTATCGGCGTGCAGCTTACACACGATCATGTGAAGCGCCTTTCAGACAAGGACGTTGACAAATACATCAAAAGGTACGAGGCCTATGTCGGCAACAAGACAACAGAATCCCTAGTTGATTCAGCCATAATGCTCTTGTCCAAAGGAGTTGGTATGGTGGTCGACCTTGATGATGTCAAGGAATTACAGAAAGAACTCAAAAATGATTACATCATCTACCAGGAGCTGTCAAATCTTGCTGGAGGTCTTGCCCTGAGATGCGGCCGATGGCTGGCACTTGCCAATGCTGCTCTCATCACAACAAAACACGTCAAGTTTGAACGAGAGCCTGATCACAAGCCTGACTTAATAGAATTGGAACCACAACCCACACATCCAAGCAGAGACAGTGAAGGTTATCCACTCGAGGGCTTTGATGAAGTTGGGCTGGGACCTTGAAGGAACCTGGGCGGAACCTGTGCGGAACCTGGGCGGAACCTGGGCGGAACCTAGGTGGAACCTGTCAGCACACCTGGCCAAATTTTCAAAAATCATATATATACCCACTATGGACACACCACTCGAGACGATCCCTGAAGAAACTCAAACTCCAACGCCAACTCCAACACCTGCACGCGTTACCTCTGAGGTCCCGAAAACAAAGCCTGCAACAGAAAAGAACCCAGGCCGTGTTGCTTCTGGCAAAAGGCTAGCAGAGCGCAACCGCCTGGCCCGTGAAGCAAAGAAAAAGGCCGAAGCACAAAAGGCCGCACCCAGTTCTGCAAACCAACCCTCAACAAGTGACACAACAACTGACACTAACAGCAACTCAATCTTTTATATTCTGGGGGTTGGAGGGTTGATTGTCTCTGTTATGGGTGTGTATTACCAACGCGAAGCCATAATGCAAAAGCTTGGCCACAAACCAAACACACTGACCCCACCACCAGCAAACACACCGACCCCACCACCAGAACAACCCCCACCTCGAATTCCAGTAAGACAAGGAATCAAAAAAATGGAATAAAAAATAAACACATATGTATACTGCACACAAACCATGGCTGACAATAAGCTTGTGAAGTCTATACTCGACGCCGCAACAATAACTGGCCTTGTCGCTGGTATTGGTTGGATTGGGAAAAAGACCATCAAAGAAAACTTCACTGCCGACCCCAGTGCAAGCTTGATGAACTATGTCAAGTTCACAGCCGTCATGGCTGGCAGCATCGCGCTGAAGAAATATCTCGAGGACCAGAAAATCCTCCCAGACAACATGTAAAAACCATATGTATACACACAACCACAATGGCCAGCATTGCAATAATGGCCCTTGGCGCTGTTTTGAATGCTGCGGCTTTCACTGGCGGCAATTATCTCGCGAAGTATCTATCTGGTGATAATGGGAAGGCAGCAATGGCTGAGAAAATCCGGCATGACAAAGCTCTGGAACAATACCAAGCGGCTTACGCTAAATACCAGAAGGACCGCACTAAGCTCCTCGACTGGATTGCAGCCAACGATCGGATAAAACACCAAGCTAGCCAAAACTTTCAAACCACTGACCAAGCCCTGGTCTTGTACAACCAGATGCATAAATCGCAACCTGATAAACAAATCAAAGATTACAAAGAGCCTCAGTTCTCAGACTTCTACAAACCCAGCCAACAACAGCAGACTGGTGAACTTGCTTTTATTGGAGGCACCTTGCTTGCAGGTGGGTATGCGGCCTATCGCCTTCTGTAAAAAAATCGGCAACACAATACATAAGTATATACCATCCCTATGGAAGCCAAACTCTCAAAGATCTATTACAGTCCTAAAGGCTACTGGAAAGGCCTTGCTGCTGTCAAAAAGCTAGCTGCAGCAGCCAAGGTCTCTGAAGAGGCTGCAAAGAAATGGCTCGTCAAACAAGCCCTTTGGCAAGTTTACCTCCCCGCACCACGCCATATCCCTCGGCCCAAGTTTGATGTCCAGACTCCTAATGCTGTGCATCAAGCGGATCTACTGTTTTTGCCACACGACAAACTGCCACATGGGAGGAAAATTTACAAATATGCTTTGACAGTTGTTGATGTGGCTAGCCGTTACAAAGCAGCAGAGCCCTTGACTTCGAAAGAGTCTGATGAAGTTTCGAAGGCGCTTACACGTATTTACAGACGCGGGCCTTTGAAATGGCCACAACTATTGCAAGTCGATCCGGGGACAGAGTTTATGGGGGCTGTGACTAAAGAGACTGGGGCTCATAAAACAACCATTCGTCGTGGGCGTGTTGATATCCACAGAGACCAAGGGATTGTTGAAAGATTCAACAGAACCCTGGCTGAACGATTGTTTGGTTACCAGTACGCAGTTGAAATGAATCTGCCCTCTGGCCGTTCGACTGCTTGGGTTAAAAGATTGCCAGATGTTATCTCGGCCTTGAACAATGAAGTGACACAACTCACTGGCAAGAAGCCTGCGCAAGCGATCAAAGAGAAAGCAACCTCAGCTAAGCCAGCGACACCATATTTGAGACCAGTTGGCAAGAAGGAAAAGAAGCTCCCTCATGGAGTCAATTTGAGATATCTGTATTACCCCGGTGAGCTTGAAGGCGGTAGTCGACGGGCAACTGATCCGATCTGGTCTTTGAAAGTCTACCAAATACAAAGGATTGACACCAAGCCAGATGCGCCGGCCGTCTATTACCTGTACGACGGACCCAAGCGCGGGTTTGTGCGTGAGGAGTTGATGGTTGTGCCACCGGGCACTCAGTTGCCTCCTGTATCTTTGTGACCATATGCAAGCGTATGGACGCCATCGTCTTTTATCCAGCGCTTTGAATCAAAGGGCGAGAGTGTTATCTTGGTGATGTGCTCACCGAAGATTTGGTGGCCTTTGCTTCGGAGCCTGTCCATCCCATGCTTGAAGGCTCGCCGATCGAAAAGAGCTTCCTTGTAATTCTGGTGGATGATCTCTTTCTTTGTGACAACCTTTGTGGTGCCCTTTGCTTTCTTGATGTTTTTGTCGTCCTCTAGTAAGATAGAGTACATCTTCGAGCGAAGACACACAACCTCTGAGATGGGCACACCCTCGCACTCGTCCTTCATCTTCCCAATGACCTTCTTGTTAAGCTGGCTGTGGAGTGGATGATCCTTGGGATAGTCACTCGTGTCGTAGAGTTCATCCCGAAGGTTCTCCATGTCTTTGTAAACATCATCCGTCTTGATCTCGAGGAGCAGAGAGTCTGTGTCTGTGTAAAGTAGGTCTACGCGTGGACCATATTTCAGCTTGAGATGTTTGTAATAGAAGTCATACATCAGTGTTTTGGAAAGATCAAGGATGCACATGCCTGTGTAGACTGGGCGGTTGAAGAGGATTTTCTCCCTGTGCATCTGTATCCCCGCCATGTTAGCTCCAAAGACTGTTGCTCTGGAAAACAGCGGGCTTGCGATAAGCTTTCTAATCTTGTCTTGCTCGTGCGATCGGACAAGCTTCATGTCGATTCGATTTCTGAGGTTCTCCATTGTCTTACCGAAGACTGAGTTGTTCATGAGCTTGAAGAAGTTCTTCTCAAAATCGGAAGTGGCCTTCTTTCTGAGCTCGGTGTTCAGGGAGATGTATGGCTCCATCCAAGTCCTCTGCTCGAACTTGAGCATTTTGTGGATTTTCGTCAACTTCATTCGCAGATCCAGGTACTGCTGGAGATTTCTGTAATGCAACACATACCGAGATTTCTTGTTTAGGGTAAGGAGCAGCTTCTGTGTCTTGTCTTCTGACTGTCCCTCTGCCAAGGCCCTTTGATATGGAGACATCCATGCCTTAGGAACGGCCTGACTTTCTGGGGCAAGAGGATAAGCGTTGTGCTCATCGTGCAGCTCCTCGGGGTACTCAAGATCAACCTCGAGGATGTAACCAATCTTTCTGTTTGACCTCCACTTCCTGATCTGGTGTTGTGTTGGAAAGACAGGGCACCATGTGAAGTTGCCAACTGGGAGAGGCTGACTCATGGCCCATCCATATAGATTGTTAGCGTCGAGATACATGATGTAACTTGACTCTTCGTTGGGGTTATGATCGTGAAGATAGGGGTTGTTAGCCTTGCAGTACCGCCTGCTCTCCATGGATATACCACCTCGCAAGCCTCTTTCAACAAAGAGATGCATGTCAACATCTGTGAGCAGCTCCAGGTTGATGCCCGTATACCTGAGAAGGGCGTCCCATGAGAGGCCAGGGCTTGTGTAATAATGTGCCGGGTCAAGCTTGTAATGTTGCAGACATGTTTTTCTGAAGTTCTCGAAAACATCGGCCAGAAGAAGCACATCTGTCATGAGGTAGAGATCGTGGTAATCTCCAAGAGTCTTGCATCCAAATACCTCCCACACTTTTTGCGCGTGGGCGTATTCCTTATCTGAGATGCCTTCCTTCTTGAGCTCGCTGTAGAAGGCATCCTTAGGCGGTAGAGAGGTCTCCTCGAATCGAGTCCATGAGTCCATGTATTCATATGGGTAAATCCCTTTTTGCAGTAGAAGGTTGCGTTTGGCTTGGTTCTTCTCATAGCTTGCCGTGATTGTGAAGGACTCTGGCTTGTTTGCTTCAACCAGGGCACTGAGGCTTGACTGCATGAACTGCAAGCTGTCAATGAACCTTAGCTTGCCGAGGGAGAAAGAGATGTATTTCTCCATGTTGTTGGGGATGCATGTCAAATCAGATTGAATGCCTGCAATTCCGCCCATAATGTGGTGCGCATCATAACCCCTCAAGTTATGAAAGATTACGGGGATTATTTCCGTTTTCGGGTTGGTTCGGAAATAGTTGATATTGCAAAAACTGTGAGCCGCGCCCCGATATTTGCCTGTGATGTGGCAATGATCTTTAACTGCGTCTCGAACAGAGTCTTGGATTAGAGACTCCCCGCAGAAAAGACAGTCGACCTGTTCGAATAATTTTTCTGTGATGGGCTTCCATTTGTTTCTTGGCCCAACAAATGGGAACTCTTCTAATTCACCATCCTCGCCCTTGATGTAAGTTTTGAATGCCTTTTGGTAACATTTGGTGAAACGATGAACAAAGCCCACGTATTCTCCGGTATTTGGATCATAGACTTCAGTGGCATCCCTGTGGTTCCTCTTGGTGAGAGACTTGTTACAGATGTGACAGTCAGTTGCGCTGTTGAATTCAATCCATTCCTTTCTCGTCATTGAGAGTGGTGCCTTGTCTTGTAATTCGTATCTGATCTCTGCTTCCAGCTGCTGAAGGCTGTTAAGAAAGACCGGCACCGCGTCCTCTCCTCTGTATAGGTAAGGGCCCTTTGTCTCCCCATCAGAGCGAACAGCTAACATGCAGAACCCACAGGGGTTGTGTACGGATGTCGCAGTAGTGCTGCTCTGTTGGGGATCTGGTATGCATCCATGGACTTTTTCGACAATGCTTTCGAAGTCAGCATAAATAACCCAAGGCTTCTTCATCTGGTTCTGAAAGTTCTCAAAGTGGAGGAAGTTTTCACCTTCTTTGGGCATTTCAACTCGTGCCGGCCTGCCTTTTACTCCCCTGCAATAGAAGAGATGGTCAGTGAGAACCCTTTCTGAAGAGAAGGGTTGAAGACACCTGTCACAGTGATGCATGCGACGCCCAACATTGAACTCACTGTGTAGAAGTCTGCTCATGCTCTTGATGTAACAATAATGCGAAGTGTGTATGTCTGTGAGCAACATCAGATTAATCCTTCGCAGATTGGGATCCCCTTGCTCACTGACTCTGATTACAACCACCTTGTTGTTTTTCCAGCCATAAACGTTGATTGCAAGGTTGTTTTGACGTTCAACCTTAGAAATCTGACTCAATGGCGTTGGAAAATCAACTCCAGTGCAGTCAAGGCCATCATCAATGGGATAACTTCCTGGTCTGTCTGAATGCGCCTCGGCAGGGAACAATGCCGATCGCAATGCCCAACGTAGACACTGATTGTCTCTGTTCTTTACATTGATGATTGCCTGCTTCGACCTGAGTTTTGATGGTGTTGGGATAAATGTACCGCCTCGTATAGGCTTGTACACCCCGAATTCAAGGTAAACAGTTTTGATTTTATCAACCACCCAACCAGAACCTAACTGCTGCCATCTAGCAATCTCTTCCTTAAAGCCATTCACAATGTCTTCTAGAAAGCCTTCCTCTCGCAGCTTATAGATATGTGTCACAATCAGTGGTTTAACGTTCCAAAAGAAGTGATTCATTTCTCGATTGTTATCACCTGCCATTGAAAAGTGAACATCGAATGACAAAGTGACCTTCACCCCGCCAAGCTCTGTGATTTCGCGTGCAATTCTCTGGAGAATGACTGCCTTATTAGTTATGAAGAATGAATTCAGGTCCTTGATTTGGTAATCATCAGGGACATTCATCTTATAACCATGCAGCCAATTACCGAAGTAATCGTGATTCCTTGGGTTGAAGTCAAGACGTTGAGCCTCCATGTTATATACGGGGATTTCCTTTTCTCCAATTGCTGGTCTCGCATCGGGCCTCTGTGCCATTACCATGTGGGTTGGTATATGCGGGGGTGGGGTTTCTTCAATTGGTGGTCTCGTATCGGGGCCAGCATCCACAAGCTGTGGTTGGGGATGGTCTCGTGCCGGGTCAGCATTCACAAGCCCTGTGTAGTATAGGGGGTTGGTGTATTCGGGACCGCCTCCAAACGCCCGCAAAACCGCTTATTTTTGGAACTCCCGAACACCTTAGTTGCCGTGCCCCCAGGGTGAATACAATGAGCCCTGGGGGCACGGCAACTAAGGTGTTCGGGAGTTCCAAAAATAAGCGGTTTTGCGGGCGTTTGGAGGCGGTCCCGAATCACCAACCCCCTATACTACTCATTAGCGCATGTAAATTTATGCACGCATATTTAAGTCTATATCGACGACTATATGGCTTTCGGCCATGAAATACATACCGTAAAATCTCTCCGTGTGTGTACTCGAGAAGCAAGATAAAGAACTACTGCGTACAACTGCACACTTTCAAGACAATTCAAGGCGTTCATGGATGGATAGGACCGTTTGATATTGTGTTCGCCGCTTATTCCTGTGGGATTTTTGCTCTGGCAAGTTCTGTGTTTTATAAGTTATATTAAACGTGCCATTTGCTTAGCGATCGAGCTCCGGGTCGAGCTTAAGTGTCAGCTACTGAATCTAGTGAATGCAGTGTAGTCTTACTTTTAAACCCGTGTATACGTGAAAGCATGATGAACAGGTTATCGGCAAGGGTGTTTAAATAAAATTCACTCTCTCACTCACTCACTCGCTCCTTCCATCAGCTGTAAACTTAGTGAGCAAATGCTTTGTTACGAACACGTTTCGTAACAGGAATTCAACGTGAATCCAACGATAACAATAATTAATTTGATGTAAACGAATATAGACAACAATAAGCTTACAGATGTTTCGCATTTGGAGTTTTTAGTGCAACATTAAAATCGATCTAAAAGGATTTTGCAATCTAAACACGCGTTCTGATGCGTATCTAGCTTAAAATAATAAAATTTAGTTCGGAGGTAGTATGTGCTCTTGGACAGCGCAGTGATTGAGTTTGTGGCTAATTCCCGGACGGCTCGAGTTCGAATCTCCATAAAGTCCCCTTTTTTTCTTTCTTTTTTTTCCTTTTTTTTTCTTTTTTCGAACTGGACTTTATGAAAGTGATGTACTTTTTTTTTCGTTCGTCAAAAATCCTTACGTTTAATTTAAAATCAAAGGCTCCTTGCGAGCCAAGTCGTGAATATGAAACAACCATCGGGGACCTTTTCCTACCCTACACAGGTGGGTACTCTTAGATTGTACATGTTATGACTACTTCCCTTATGTTGCAGATCCACGTATCAATATATTTTACCAAAGAGGATCTCTAAAACCTTAAAACCTTCCTCTATGCGTATTTAGTATTAAAACGAAGGAATGTGTTTACTAGCGAAAATAAAAATTACAGACAAACTTCGTCGCCCATTTGTTGTCGTTGAAATATCGTCGAAGGTATGCTATGTTTTCATGACCGTTTGGCTTCAGTTTGCCCTCCTCAGGACGAGTGGCTCCTTGACGGAACCAAAAAAATGAAAAATGAAAGGGAGTGAAGGAAAGAAAAATGGAGGAAAATGATAAGCCTACGACACGAACTATTCCCAAGCGGTCACCCATCCAAGTACTAACCTCGCCCGACAGGGCTTAACATCGGTGATCAGACGAGAACCGGCGCATGTCAACCAGTGACAGTGTTCCTAAAGTTTACGATGAGCGAGTGACTTTTCTCCAGTAATCGCAATAAGTCGTATTCACGACTTAAAAATATATATATCGAACTGTGTCAGTGTGAAAACGTAAGCTTACGGCAATATTGCGTTACGCGTTAGCATTTCTTCTTCTAGGGTTGGCTCTTAGGAGCCTTTGATTAGACATAATTTTAAGCTTATGTTTCTCTGTAAAAGCACTCAAATTACTTGGGAATCAATGCTGCAATGAGTTAAAGGCGCCACGAGTTCAAGCTGTGTACAGCTTCTTGTTTTACATGCATTGCGAAGGTTTCTGTCACTTGAGTACGCCACGCCAGCATATCAGCGGTTTCTCGCTTTCTTGACCCTATAGTCTCGTTTTGATGTTTACGAGAACCTCTGATGACGATGAGCGTAAACATCAAAACGAGACTATAGGGTCAACAAAGCGAGAAACCGCTGATATGTTGGCGTGGCGTACTCATCTACTATAAGGGCCATAGACTTGTCCAGACTAAACTTGTGTATGAGTGTAATTTCTCCCACTGGATCAGGGCGCTGAAAAGAATCCATTCTTTTTCAGCACCCTGCACTGGATTTAAAAGTCTTCGTTTTGTCCCTGAACTCAAAAATTCAAGTGAAAAGTCAAACTGACAAACATCGAAGCATTGTGGGTTGTAAATCCCATGTGACGGCTTTTATTAAAATCTATTCTTACTCCTAAGAGGACCCCTAAAAAACTGATATTTATTAAGTCCGAAAATGAATTGAAGGCTACCAAGTCTGATTTGAAGTCAGTGACTATTCTGCAAAAGACTGACGAAATATAAAAAGAAAAAAAAATTAACTTGTTTCCCACACGACCATTATTCAACGCACTGAAAAAAAATAGAAGTGAGAAAAACTAACAAAGGGGGCAACCGGGTTTGAACCGGTGACCTCTCGATCTGCAGTCGAATGCTCTACCACTGAGCTATGCCCCCTTGACGGCTTATTAGGGTATAATTAATTTTATGAACTCTTGTAAACAGGTACTATGGTAATTACCAGCTGTTATAAAAAATGGACACGACCGTTTAGTCACTGTGCCTTTGACTCGTGTGAATTTACTTGTATGCTATAAGGGTGGATAAACAACGAATAAATACTTTTACAGAATACGTTTTATAATAAGCAGGTTTGCCATATGGGAAAGGGGGATGGAACAAGAGCCGCCAGTTCAGAGGCGACTAAGTTCGTAAAAATGTAACCATAATATATATTTTAACACTAAAACTTGTGAAGCGAGAAAATGTTACAATTGCAAAGCACGCTGTACCTTTCGTGAAGAGAGAACAAGCGATCGTGAATTTCTCTGATGATGAGTGTCAAATGATCACAATCTTCTTGCTCCATACACTGAGTATTGGAAGATGGTTCTAATAGCTACAGAATTGTCATCTACATGTCTGTCAGTTTGCCCTCCTGGAACAATCTGATCTATAACAATCGCCACACACGTTTCAGTGCAAAAATTACTTAGCTTACATTTTTACGGGCCTAGTTGCCTATAACTAATGGTAGTTAAGCAGTTTCTGAACTGGTATTCTTAATTGACTATAAAGAAATTCCTTTATGACATATTCCGTAAAATTGTTGTATTCTTTGTTTATTCACCGTGATACCATCACCAGGTAAATTCACACGAGTCAAAGGCACAATAAGGAAAGGCCTGGACACACGGTCCAACTTTTCTTCCAACGTTGCGCAACAGTTGCAGAAGTAGAATCGAGTTCTACTTTTGCGACGTTGCGCGCAACAAATTGCATCGTGTGACACCCAAAAAATCCTGTTGCGCGCAACAGTTGCAGAAGTGGAATGAGTTCTACATTTGCGACGTTGCGCGCAACAAATTGCATCCTGTGACACCCACAATAAATCTTGTTGCGCGCGAGAAGAATGAGTGTAACGATCAAGAATAAGAAGATCGCAAGATAGTAAGATAGCAATCAAGATATTATAGCAAGAATAAGTGTAACGATTGTGTCCATTCTTTATAACAGCTGGTCATTACCATAGTACCTGTTTGCAAGACTTCATAAATTATACCTTGATAAGCTGTCAAGGGGGCATAGCTCAGTGGTAGAGCATTCGACTGCAGATCGAGAGGTCACCGGTTCAAACCCGGTTGCCCCCTTTGCGAGTTTTTCTCATTTTTATTTTTTGTTTTAATTTTTTTTTCAGTGCGTTGAATAATGATCGTGTGGACAACAAGTTAATTTTTTTCTTTTTATATTTCGCCAGTCTTTTGCAGAATAGTCACTGACTTCAAATCAAATTTGGTAGCCTTCAATTTATTTTCGGACTTAATAAATATCAGCAGATAATGTTTTTTAGGGGTCCTCTTAGGAGTAAGAATAGATTTTATCAAAAAGCCGTCATCACGGGATTTACAACCCACAATGCTTCGAAGTTTGTCACTGTTTGACTTTTCACTTGAGGTTTTGAGTTGAAGAACAGAAAGAAGACGGTTAAATCCAGTGGGAGAAATTTACACTGATCATGATCATACACAAGTTTAGTCTGGACAAGTCAGTTGCTCGTTTTGTTGATGTAGGATTTTGAAGTTACAGAAAGCTTCGTAATAAATATATTTTAGTCGTTTTATGTTGTAGCTATTTTCAAAGGGGGCAATTAATATGTTATCAACTGCCGAGGTGGGTTACCAGTAATTGTTATTTCACCGCTCGTTAAACAAAGTCTTATAAAGTCGAACTTCCACTATAACTAAGAGCTACCGCCTCTCAACGTACAGCGGCCATGTTTCCTTGGTCCGACTTCGCCAAAATCCTTCACGTTTAAAGGGACAATGTCACAGGGGTTTTGCTCTTTTCAGTCAAAACTGTACTAAATATTTGCTCTTACATAAAATGTTCCTAGAGCACCTGTAGGAACACGTCAAGTGATTCATCCTGATAAAGCATCAAGGGGGTATAGCTCAGCGGTAGAGCATTCGACTGCAGATCGAGAGGTCACCGGTTCAAACCCGGTTGCCGCCTTTGTTAGTTTTTCTCATTTCTATTCATTAATTTTTTCCAGTGCATTGGCCATGGTTGTGTGGGCAACAAGTTTTTTTTTTCTTTTTATATTTCGCCAGTCTTTTGCAAAACAGTCACTGACTTCAAATCAGACTTAGTAGCCTTCAATTCATTTTCGGACCTTTACAAATATCAGTTAATAATTTTTTTAGGGGCCCTCTTAGGAGTAAGAATAGATTTTTAGCAAAAACCGTCATCATGGGATTTACAAACCATCATGCTTCGAAGATTGTCAGTTTGACTTTCCACTTGATTTTTCGGTCAAAATTGTACTAAATATTGGATTAAGCACCTTTGCTCTTACACAAAATGTTCCCAGAGCACCAATAGGAACATACGCATTATTGAAGTGCTCATCCAGATATGTCATCAAGGGGGCGTAGCTCAGTGGTAGAGCATTCGACTGCAGATCGAGAGGTCACCGGTTCAAACCCGGTTGCCCCCTTTTTTAGTTTTACTTATGTTTTTAATCAGGTTTTCTTTTCAGTGCGTTAAATAATGGTCATAGCCATTTCCAAAGAGGGCAATTAATATGTTATCAACTGGGTGGGTTACCAGTCACCATTATTTTCACCCTCGTTAAATAAAGTCTTATAAAGTCGAACTTCCACTATAGCCTAAGAGCGACCACCTCTCGAAGTATAGCGGCCATGTTTCCTTGGTCCGACTTCACCAAAATCCTTCAAGTTTAAAGTCGGGACAATGTCACAGGAATTTTGCTCTTTTCGGTCAAAACTGTACTAAATATTTGATCAAGCACCTTTGCTCTTATACAAAATGTTCCTAGAGCACCTGTAGGAACACATCAAGTGATTCATCCTGATGAAACATCAAGGGGGTATAGCTCAGCAGTAGAGCATTCGACTGCAGATCGAGAGGTCACCGGTTCAAACCCAGTTGCCCTCTATTTTAGTTTTTCTCATATTCAGTGCGTTGGATAATGCTCGGGTGGGCAACAAGTTATTCTTTTCTTTTCAGTTATATTTCGCTAGCCTTTTGCTTTCAAGGCATTTTCGGACCTTAATAAATATCAGTTAATCATGTTTTGTTAGGGGTCCTCTTAGGCGTAAGACATCCTAAAATGACATCAAAAATGCCCCGTCTTATAGTGTATTCAAGCGTATGATCAAACCATTTTTAAGTGCCAGACAGAAAACAACCTAAATACCTTAACACCTTATATCCATATTTTCCTCTAAACACACTTAGTATACTTAAATAAACGACTTTTTTCTTTATTTCTTAAAATGCCGCCTAGTATTTAAATTGCCCGTGGGGGAAAATTTCTATTCCTTAAAAGCTCGGCTTCTCGGAGATTTCCCCGCCACAGTCACTCCTCCCAGTAATATACAAATTTCTAAATTTAATGTTAGTCAACCTATTCATTATCGTTTTTATTCTGCTTGTAATTCACTGTGTGTGGCAAAATAATAAAAATAAAATAAAAAATAAAATAGATTTTATCAAAAACCGTATATCATGGGACTCTGCAGGGGCGGATCCAGGATTTTTCTTAGGAGGGGTACATCTCTAAGGAATGACGTAACTGAAGGGTGACGTAAACAGGGATACTAGTTATATTAGAAAGATACAGGTCATTTTAGGGGAGGGGGGGGTGCGCACCCCCTGCACCCCTCCCCTAGATCCGCCCCTGCTCTGTTACAGAGTTTAAAACACACATCATGCTTCGAAGTTTGTCAGTTTGACTGTTTTACTTGCGTTTTTTAGTTGAAGAACAGAAAGATTCGGTTACCTTACTTTCAGGTTATATATCCAAATACTACCAAATGTCGACTTTATTGGATAAAAAGACGCTAAAAAGCAAAACAGAAGCCGTCGGTAGTTTTGAGTTAAAGTGAAGGATTGGAAGTGTGGAAGTGGTCTTCATGACAGGCGTCAAAAATCAATAGAAGTTTGAATTTTTCGTCGTTATTTTGTGTCTTTAGTCAACATGTGTTTGCTTTATTTACTTTTGGCATTTGTTTCGTATTTAAAAACTATAATAACGGTAAAACCACAACGACAAACCAACGAAGACAGAGTACCGGATCTATCGTAGACCCGTAGAAGGTTTGTTTTGCAAACCGAAATATCGGGCAAATATATTCAACTGTTTATTTTTTTTTTTTATTTCACTTCTGTCTCTCTCTTTTCTTCTTGGATCAGTTTTCCGTTTTTACCATTACTGTTTCATATTTACACATGCGATTTTTGATGCGATTTTTGTCGCGCTCTCCAATGCAATTTTTGTCGCATGTGTAAACGGGCGACGATTTCAGTGCGACTCGGGTGCGATATTTGCTGCGATTTCCCAAATTGCACGAAAAATCGCCTGTGTAAACGGGCCTTAAAGCAAACTCCTGGCCATAATAATGAAAACATGATATATTAGCCGGAACAGTGTCCCTTATAACCGGTTTTTTAACTGATGGCATTCTTAATTGACTGGGAATTTTTTTTACAGCCCCCTTCCTCATAAAGAAACACCCTTTAAAAACGTATTCTGTAAATTGTATTCGTTGTTTATCCACGTAAATTTACCCGAGTCAAAGGCATAGTGACTAAGCGGTAACGATCGTGTCCATTCTTTGTAACAGCTGGTCATTACAATAGTACCTGTTTGAGCAAGACTTCATAAATTATACCCTGAGAAGCCGTCAAGGGGGCATAGCTCAGTGGTAGAGCATTCGACTGCAGATCGAGAGGTCACCGGTTCAAACCCGGTTGCCCCCTTGTTAGTTTTTCTCACTTTTATTTAATATTTTTTTTTCCAGTGCGTTGGCCATGGTCGTGTGGGTAACAAGTTATTATTTTTCTTTGTATATTTCGGCAGTCTTTTGCAGAACAGCCACTGACTTCAAATCAGACTTAGTAGCTTTCAATTCATCTTCGGACCTTTACAAATATCAATTAATACTTTTTTGTTAGGGTCCTCTTTGGAGTAAGAATAGATTTTAGCAAAAACCGTCATCATGGGATTTACAAACCATCATGCCGAAGTTTGTCAGTTTGACTTTTCACTTGATTTTTCGCTCAAAATTGTACTAAATATTTCATTAAGCACCTTTGCTCTTACACAAAATGTTTCTAGAACACCAATACGAACACATCAGTCAAGTGAATCATCCTGATATACATCAAGGGGGTATAGCTCAGCGGTAGAGCATTCGACTGCAGATCGAGAGGTCACCGGTTCAAACCCGGTTGCCCCTATTTTAGTTTTTCTCATATTCAGTGCGTTGGATAATGATCGGGTGGGCAACAAGTTATTCTTTTCTTTTCAGTTATATTTCGCTAGTCTTTTGCCTTCAAGACATTTTCGGACCTTAATAAATATCAGTTAATAATGTTTTGTTAGGGGTCCTCTTAGGAGTAAGACATCCTAATATGACATCAAAAATGCCCCGTCTTATAGTGTATTCAAGCGTATGATCAAGCCATTTTTAAATGTCAGACAGAATACAACCTAAATACCTTAACACCTTATATCTATATTTTCCTCTAAACACACTTATATACTTAAATAAACGACTTTTTTCTTTATTTCTTAAAATGCCGCCTAGTATTTAAATTGCCCGTGGGGGAAAATTTCTATTCCTTAAAAGCTCGGCTTCTCGGAGATTTCCCCGCCACAGTCACTCCTCCCAGTAATATACAAATTTCTAAATTTAATGTTAGTCAACCTATTTATTATCGTTTTTATTCTGCTTGTAATTCATTGTGTGTGGCAAAATAATAAAAATAAAATAAAAAATAAAATAGATTTTATCAAAAACCGTATATCATGGGACTGCAGGGGCGGATCCAGGATTTTTCTTAGGAGGGAGTGCATCTCTAAGGAATGACGTAACTGAAGGGTGACGTAAACAGTGATACTAGTTATATTAGAAAGATACAGGTCATCTCAGAGGAGGGGGGGGGGGGGGGGTGCGCACCCCCTGCATCCCTCCCCTAGATCCGCCCCTGCTCTGTTACAAAGTTTAAAACACACATCATGCTTCGACGTTTGTCAGTTTGACCGTTTTACTTGCGTTTTTTAGTTGAAGAACAGAAAGATTCGGTTACCTTACTTTCAGGTTATATATCCAAATACCACCAAATATCGACTTTATTGGATAAAAAGACGCTAAAGAGCAAAACAGAAGCCGTCGGTAGTTTTGAGTTAAAGTGAAGGATTGGAAGTGTGGAAGTGGTCTTCATGACAGGCGTCAAAAATCAATAGAAGTTTGAATTTTTCGCCGTTATTTTGTGTCTTTAATTAACATGTGTTTGCTTTCATTACGTTTGGCAAATGGTTTCGTATTTAAAAACTATAGTAACGGTAAAACCACAACGACAAATCAATGAAGACAGAGTGCCGGATCTATCGTAGACCCGTAGAAGGTTTGTTTTGCAAACTGAAATATCGGGCAAATATATTCAACTGTTTATTTATTTTTATTATTTCACTTCTGTCTCTCTCTTTTCTTCTTGCCGTAAGGATCAGTTTGCCGTTTTTACCATTACTGTTTCGTATTTACACATGCGATTTTTAATGCGATTTTTGTCGCATGTGTAAACGGGCGACGATTTCAGTGCGACTCGGGTGCGATATATATTTGCTGTGATTTCCCAAATTGCACGAAAAATCGCCTGTGAAAACGGGCCTTAAAGCAAACTCCTGGCCATAATAATGAAAACATGATATATCAGCCGGGACAGTGTCCCTCATAACCGGTTTTTTAACTGATGGCATTAGTAATTAACTGGGAATTTTTTTACAGCCCCCTTCCTCATAAAGAAACACCCTTTAAAAACGTATTCTGTAAATTGTATTCGTTGTTTATCCAGGTAAATTTACCCGAGTCAAAGGCATAGTGACTAAGCGGTAACGATCGTGTCCATTCTTTGTAACAGCTGGTCATTACAATAGTACCTGTTTGCACAAGACTTCATAAATTATACCCTGATAAGCCGTCAAGGGGGCATAGCTCAGTGGTAGAGCATTCGACTGCAGATCGAGAGGTCACCGCTTCAAACCCGGTTGCCCCCTTTGTTAGTTTTTCTCACTTTTATTTAATTTTTTTTTCCAGTGCGTTGGCCATGGTCGTGTGGGTAACAAGTTATTATTTTTCTTTGTATATTTCGCCAGTCTTTTGCAGAACAGTCACTGACTTCAAATCAGACTTAGTAGCCTTCAATTCATCTTCGGACCTTTACAAATATCAGTTAATAATTTTGTGTTAGGGGTCCTCTTAGGAGTAAGAATAGATTTTAGCAAAAACCGTCATCATGGGATTTACAAACCATCATGCCGAAGATTGTCAGTTTGACTTTTCACATGGGAGTTTTGCGGTCAAAATTGTACTAAATATTTGATTAGTTTGCCAGTTTGACTTTTTACTTGCGTTTTTTAGTTAAAGAACAGAAAGATTCGGTTACGTTACTTTCAGGTTATATATCCAAAATACGACCAGATATCGACTTTATTGGATAAAAAGATGCTGAAGAGCAAAACAGAAGCCGTCGGTAGTTTTGAGTTAAAGTGAAGGATTGCAAGCTGGGTGAAGTGGTCTTCATGACAGGCGTCAAAAATCAAACTTGCCATTCGTGTAGAAGTTTGAATTTTTTAGCCGTTATTTTGTGTCTTTAGTTAGAGTAGTTTTAAATTGAGTGTCGAAAGTAATTACACAATTGCTTTGGTTTTGCATTGCTACGCTTTGTGATTGGCTAAAAAATCTCGCGCCACTTTCTCGACCAATCAGAAGTAAAACCAAAACCAATCGTGACTTGCTCGCACGCGTTTTCCTGCGCTTGGCGCCGCCGACATGCAATTGCTTCGAGCTCTGATTGGTTCATTGGATTGTTTACGACTGCTGTGATTGGTCAGAGTAATTACTTTGGTTTTGGTTTTACGACACTCAATTGAAAACTGCTCTAACATGTGTTTGCTTTCATTACTTTTGACATTTGTTTCGTATTTCAAGGCAATAAAACAAGCTTAAAGCAAACTCCTGGCGATAATAATGAAAATATGATATATCAGCCGGGACAGTGTCCCTTATAACCGGTTTTTTTAACTGAAGGCATTCTTAATTGACAATTTTTTTTACAGTCCCCTTCCTCATAAAGAAACACCCTTCTGTAAAATTATTGTATTCGTTGTTTATCCAGGTAAAGTTACACGAGTCAAAGGCATAGTGACTAAGCGGTAACGATCGTGTCCATTCGCGAATTCTTTATAACAGCTGGTCATTACCATAGTACCTGTTTGCAAGACTTCATAAATTATACCCTGTTAAGCCGTCAAGGGGGCATAGCTCAGTGGTAGAGCATTCGACTGCAGATCGAGAGGTCACCGGTTCAAACCCGGTTGCCCCCTTTGTTAATTTTTTTCCAGTGCGTTGGCCATGGTCGTGTGGGTAACAAGTTATTATTTTTCTTTTTATATTTCGCCAGTCTTTTGCAGAACAGTCACTGACTTCAAATCAGACTTAGTAGCTTTCAATTCATTTTCGGACCTTTACAAATATCAGTTAATAATTTTGTGTTAGGGGTCCTCTTAGGAGTAAGAATAGATTTTAGCAAAAACCGTCATCATGGGATTTACAAACCATCATGCTTCGAAGATTGTCAGTTTGACTTTTCACATGAGTTTTTCGGTCAAAATTGTACTAAATATTTGATTAAGCACCTTTGCTCTTACACAAAATGTTCCTAGAGCACCAATAGGAACCCGTCAGTCAAGTGATTCGTCTTGATATGTCATCAAGGGGGCATAGCTCAGTGGTAGAGCATTCGACTGCAGATCGAGAGGTCGCCGGTTCAAACCCGGTTGCCCCCTTTTCATATATTATTTTTTGTCATATTCAGTGGATAATGGTCATGTGGGCAACAAGTTATATTTCTTTCTTTTTGTATTTCGCTAGTCTTTTGCCTTCAAGGCATTTTCGGACCTTAATAAATATCAGTTAATAATGTTTTGTTAAGGGTCCTCTTAGGAGTAAGAATAGATTTTATCAAAAGCCGTATATCATGGGACCGTTACAGAGTTTAAAACACATCATGCTTCGAAGTTTGTCAGTTTGACTTCTTACTTGCGTTTCTTAGTTAAAGAACAGAAAGATTCGGTTACCTTACTTTCAGATTATATATCCAAATACCACCAAATATCGACTTTATTGGATAAACAGATGCTGAAGAGCAAAACAGAAGCCGTCGGTAGTTTTGAGTTAAAGTGAAGGATTGGAAGCTGGGTGGAAGTGGTCTTCATGACAGGAGTCAAAAATTAAACTTGTCATTCGTGTACAAGTTTGAATTTTTTAGCCGTTATATTGTGTATTTAGTTAACATGTGTTTGCTTTCATTACTTTTGACATTTGTTTCGTATTTCAAGGCAATAAAGCAAGCTTAAAGCAAACGCGCCTGTCCATAATAATGAAAACATGATATATCAGCCGGGATAGTATCCTTCTTAATTGATTATATTGGGATTATATTGGGATTATATAATCATTATATTGATTATATTGGGAATTTTTTTTACAGCCCCCTTCCTCATAAAGAAACACTCTTTAAAAACGTATTCTGTAAAATTATTGTATTCGTTGTTTATCTAGGTAAATTACACGAGTCAAAGGCACAGTGACTCGTGTCCATTCTTTATAACAGCTGGTAATTACCATAGTACCTGTTTACCAGACTTCATAAATTATACCCTGATAAGCCGTCAAGGGGGCATAGCTCAGTGGTAGAGCATTCGACTGCAGATCGAGAGGTCACTGGTTCAAACCCGGTTGCCCCCTTTTTTAGAATTTTTGATTTTCGTTATTTATTTGTTTTAGCTAGTGCTGGATAATGGTCGTGTGGACAAGTTTTTTTTTTTACTTTTTAACCGAGTGAATACACGAAGCGTTAAACAAGTTAAGTAATGCTCCACATAAGAACTATAGTAAACTTCATCGTTCTGCGGCATTGGCTCTTTCCCACATAGAATATCTTTAGTTTCAAGAATAGAGGAGGATCTGATGGTTCATAATTATATTTCTTTATAAAAATAAAGAAAATGCATTTGCGTCAAATAAATTTTAGGAAATGTTCGTGCTTAACCAATCAGAATAGCAGAAGACAATAGCTAATAATTTTGCTCCTTTGATGAAGTTCCCCAAATACAATATCTTTTAAAACTTGCATGTTGTGCAATTGGGTCTCAAATTACTTGAAACCTTAAAAAAATAGACTTAATGCACCTTGAACCTGAACTTTTTAGCGGTTTTTGAGTCTAGGCCAATGAGATCACTAGTTGAAACAATGAAAAAGTTTACATCCCATCGTGCATTGCCGTTGAGCACTATCCTTCTTATGCGGATCATTACTTAAGCCTGGTTTCCATATAATCGCAACGATCGCAGCGATCGTTACGATCAACGATCGCTGCGATTCTTGCGATCATATGGAAACCAAAACGTTGCGATCCGTTGCGATTGCGATCGCAGAGATAGAAAAATTTCTATCTCTGCGATCGCAATCGCAACGATCGCAACGATCGCAACGATCGCAACGTTTTGGTTTCCATATGATCGCAAGGGTCGCAATAGGTGTAGGAGAGGAGAGTGCCTGAGGGTTATTCCGTATTTACAAGTTGGCTCGTTGGTGCCTTTGATTATATTTCGCTAGCCTTTTGCAGAATAGTCATTTCAAATCAGACTTGATAGCCTGCAATTCAGTCATTTTCGGACCTTAATAAATATCAGTGAATAACGTTTTATAAGGGGTTCTCTTCAGGGATTAAATATATATTTTAGCAAAAGTCGTTATTAATGGGCCCATCAGGCTTCAAAGTTTTTCAGTTTCACTTTTCACTTGAGTTTTTGAGTTGAAGAACAGAAAGAAGACGGTTAAATCCAGTGGGAGAAATAACACATACATAAGTTTACTGTGGGAAAGTGAATAGAGGAGTTCACGCTCCATGTTGCATCATGGGTAATCAGGGCAAGTTGGCGGGAAATTCAAAGATTTGTATTGGAATTCAAAGCCAGCTAATTCTTCCTGAATTCATATATTTGACACTTTCTCTTTGAAAGGTGTAACTTACGAATTCAAAGAAACAATACACTAAATCTGGAGTGCAAAGAAGTCCGTGATCAGTTTTTAGAAAACCTTGATTTCTCCATACATTTTCTGTAATTCGACAGTATCAAAATTACAGAAAATGTATGGGAAAATTGAGGTTTTGTAAAAACTGATCTTGGACTATTATGCACTCCAGATTCAGCTTATTGTGTCTTTGAATTCATAAGTTACACTTTTCAAAGAGAAAGTGTCAAATATATGAATTCAGGAAGAATTAGATGGCTTTGAATTCAAACACAAATCTTTGAATTGCCCGCCATCTTGCCCTGATTACCCATGATGCAACTTAGAGCGTGAACTCCTCTTTTGCTCATTTTATTGATGTAGGATTTTGAAGTGACAGAAAGCTTCGCAATACATGTAAAATAAAATAGAATTCTTAGTAGGGGATTGATATCAATTGGGACTTATGTCCTGTTTCTTTCTCCCGTCACGGCGACAAAAATCGCCACTGTGACAAAAGTGAGTGAGTAGTGACTGATGTTTTAATCACGTTGTATTTTTCCTATAAGTTTTACTCGTGTTTTGCAATTAATTAAAGAATGGTGTTCTTTTTCAGTCACTTCTGTACTTCCAAGAAAACACACACATTTCATTTTAAAAATAAAAAGAACAGCATACAGTCTTATTAAGTAAATATATTTTAGTCATTCTATATTAAAGCTATTTTCAAAGAGGGCAATTAATATGCTATCAACTGGGTGGGTTACTAGGCACAGCGACTAAACGCTTAAAAGAGCGGTTTTCAGTTGAGTGTCGTAAAATCAAAACCAAAGTAATTACTCTGACCAATCACAGCAGTCGTAAACAATCCAATGAACCAATCAGAACTCGAAGCAATTACATGTCGGCCGCGCCAAGCGCGGGAAAACGCGTGCGAGCAAGTCACGATTGGTTTTGGTTTTTACTTCTGATTGGTCGAGAAAGTAGCGCGAGATTTTTTAGCCAATCACAAAGCGTAGCAATGCAAAAGCAAAGCAATCGCGAAATTACTTTCGACACTCAATTGAAAACCGCTCTAACAGCTGGTAATTACAATAGTACCTGTTTGTAAGACTTCATAAATTATACCCTGATAGGTTGTCAAGGGGGCATAGCTCAGTGGTAGAGCATTCGACTGCAGATCGAGAGGTCACCGGTTCAAACCCGGTTGCCCCCTTTCTCATTTTTATTGTTTTTAAATATTTTTTCAGTGCGTTGAATTATAATGGTCGTGTGGACAACAAGTTAATTTTTTTCTTTTTTATATTTCGCCAGTCTTTTGCAGAATAGTCACTGCCTTCAAGGCCGGCAGACTAGCCTTCAATTCATTTTCGGACCTTAATAAATATCAGGCACTTTTCCCTCTGACAAGAAAACACAAAGTTTATTTTGAAAATAAAAAGAACAGCGTACAGCCTTATTACGTAAATATATTTTAGTCATTTTGTATTATAGCTATTTTCACAGAGGGCAATTAATATGTTATCAACTGGGTGGGTTACAAGTAATTATTATTTTCACCCTCGTTAAACAAAGTCATAAAGTCGAACTTCCACTACAACTAAGAGCTACCACCTATGAACAACGGCCATGTTTCCTTGGTCCGACTTCACCTAAATCCTTCACGTTTAAAGGGATAATGTCACAGGGATTTTGCTCTTTTCTGTCAAAACTGTACTAAATATTTGATCAAGCACCTTTGCTCTTACACAAAATTTTCCTAGAGCACCAATAGGAACACATCATGCGCAGTTTTGAATTGATGTTTCAAAGACACAAGGGAACTGAACTTGAAAAAAAATGGCTAATTTTTTCAAGTTGCAATCCATGTCCATCCGAGCCATGCATCTGCAGACAAAGAAACTTATCAATAGTTTCAGTGAACTAGTATCGCATTAAATTGTTAACAAAACTAAAGCAATATTTTTAGGGTTCTCAGTATTAAAAAGAGATATGTTTTTGGCTTTATATTAACGGTGGTACTAAAAACCAGGTGTCACTGCCTCTTTAACTCACGTGTAAACTGGCTAATCAGGTTTTACTAGACAGCGCGAGATGATACGTTCTCTGGCCTTTGACCTTGTGAAGCAATACTTATCGTTTTTCAGAAGCAACATGCAGTGCTTACGTAATAGGGGCTCAGTAACAAGACCCACTAACGAGGCGGTAAATGTGCCCCCTCCCAGGGCCACGACGATGTACCCCATGGCAAACTCCTTATAACGACCTTCGAACCTATCCCTGAAAAACGACAGTGCGTTAACAAAGAACACGCCAATAGTTGCACCACCGGTGAAGGACAGCAGCAAAACGATCCACACGTTTGGTAAAAATCGATACCAGGCCGCCAGTGTGAAAAAGAGAAGGTGCATGACTTCAATTGTCGACAGAACCCATAGATACGGGAACTTAGCTTTTTCGGCCCATTCCGCTTTGATGTAAGACAATACCACAAGGTAGGACCTTCCCACCACCTCACCACCCAGGAACACGAAGATGTAGTATTGATAGTGGTCACGTGGTCTGAAAGGAGCGTTGGGAAATGCCAGTGTTGTTATGACGGCTTGAATGATCAAATATTCTGAGAACCATGCGATATAAATCGGTATCAAGTTAGGCAGCATCTGACGGATAACCATGAACTTTTCACGACAACTCAGGGAACCGTCTTCAGTGTTGGAGTTGTCATCTTTGGTGGATGACTCATTTACCTCGTCTGTTGAGAGGTAAACACAGGATTATAACACATGCTACGTACACTAATGGAAGACTTTAATGAGTCATGATTATAAAAAACAACATTTCCATTCCAATTCGATCTGGAAGCAGTGGAGTATGAGCGAACTCGTGGATTTTCTCCTATTTCAGTATTAATTAATATATTATATATTTATTTTTATGTCAATGGCTTCTAACCACGTTTTTACAACTTTGCTAGAATTATGACTTAGTACCACGAAGTTCTTCTAAATTCCCAAAAGTAGAATATCTTGTGATTTCACGAAGGGAGAGGAAATCACAATCAGCTTGATATACTCAGTAAGCGATCTTTTTCAAGATACAATGGAAACCGCACTTGAAAACGTGGACAGCCTAACTTTTTCAAGTTTTTGTCAATTTCCATCCTAGCCATGCCAACCGTAGACATTACTTTGGGTTTCCATTGATGTGAATATATGAGTGGGGCTTTATCCCGAGTGTTGCTATAAAAAGCTAACAAAATTGGTCCTTTCTACAACGACCCAAGAACGACATTTAATCTAAGTCACCTTTTCATTCGAATAAAACTATATGAATAGCGGATAAAATGAGCACGTCTTGGCTTAGAGTGGGAGCAAACTGAGTTTCTTTGGAATTAGAGTTATGATCAAGTCAAAAGTAACACGATGGAATTAGTCAGATCGTAAGTTACAGAAGCAGGAAATTTATCGGAAGAAAAAGAAGACCGTCCTTATCCTGTCAATTCTGTCCAACTAGCGATTCTGCTCACCACTTCGCTTCGTGATTTTCACTACGTTTCACCGACTCCGAATCCACTTCCATTTAGTCGCTAGAGTAAACCGGCAATTACAAACTGTATTGGGTGTAAGCTAAGCCGTAGCACGATACTAAACAAAAACAAAACCATGTTTAAGTCGTCGAATATACGTTCAGATAAGGCGTGCTGCATGATAAGGCATTTCCTTTTTTTTTTTTATATAAATTAGACTTTTTTTTATAGTTCCTACGTAGAAGTGAACCAGATCAAGGTACAATTTTAAATCTTAATTCTCATCGTCTGAATTTGGAGCATTTTTTTTTAAGTTTGCGAAGAACATGTTCAATTTCTAGTGTTCAGTTACAAATTAAATGTATAGTCAATTCTGTGCAATTTCGTTAAAGGGGCAATATCACGAGGTTCCACGCGCGGCACTGTTCACTATTCTTGCACTGGAATTTTGGACATATCACATCATATCATATCCGGCTATCAAAACGGATTTTTTGATTCAACAAATACCTCCACTTCTCGACGGCCTTTTTGAATTTGCCGAATCACACTTGAAAACGTCGGCCCAACGTTTTCAAGTTTCGCCCTCATGATACTGCCCCTTTAAGTTTGCAGAACAGGCGGTTTGAGGTCTAACATATAAAATTGAATCAAACTGTTTGCTGTACAGGCCAGGTTTCGTTGGCGCCGACCCAAAGGGTATTCAGATATGGCCTATTCAGGCATACACTGATGCTTTGATGCACTGATGCAGACTGGCTCTTTTTCTGCAAGGCTTACCTTTAGTCTCCAAGGCAGTGTACTTTACTGAGGCATGTTCATCCGTTGGGGGACTGGGGGACTCTAAATGTTTCTTGTCCATGACGTAATAGCAGACAAAGATCAAGAACAACATGGCCGCCATGATCAAAATTGTGGCATTTGGTGAAACACAGGCCCATGTTGTCATGGCTGCAAAACACGTAAAAGGAATTTTAGTAAAATATATTGTAAATAATTTCCAACCTTGGTTATAGGCTCTACGCAACTGATGAAAATATCCGCGTATTACCTGCATGTTAAACCATCGAATAAGGTGTATGTATTTAAAGGGGCTATGTCACCAGCTTTAGTGTTATTTTAAACACGAAGTTCCGGGTATAAAAGGAGCCTGGCCTGGCCATTCTCACCTCCAGTCGTCAATCAACCACTGAAACAGACAGTCCTTTGATTAAACCTGGTCACTGATCGGTCTTACCCCTACGCGACCAGACCGAAAGGGAGTATGGGTGAATTAAAATACATGATTAATTATTCTCTATCGCGTTTACAATGGAGAACAAAACTCACGCTTGTCTTCGCGTGCTACGCAAAGACAAGAGTCGCTTCGATACATATTCCGTTAAGGACGTTCCGTATTTTGATAATGTGCAGCTATTGAATTTGAATTGATTTCTCTCCATAATCCTTTTCGGTCTGGTCGCGTAGGGATGAGACCGATTTCAATGACAACGTTTAATCAAAAGACTGTAAACAACTGACAAATAACATGCGTCATTACTAAGACCATTAAAACACAATTTGGAAATACTTTATAAAAGCTATATCAGAAGTCTTTATGAACTTCTATTTATTTTTTAGCTTAGGTAAAATCTTAGTTTTATTAGATTTTTGAAGCAAATTATATTTAAAGGACGCGCAAGTTAACCACGTTTTGTGACTTTTGTGACACCCAAAAGGTGTGAAATGGGGGAGGAGCTAAGCCTTTTATACCAGAACTTCGTGTTTAAAGGCCCACTTTCACCCAAAATGCTGTGCACGCAGTGATCACTTTCCGTGCAGAATTTCGTGTAACACGAAATTCACATTTGAATGCGTGCAATCAATCAGATCACGCTTATGAACAATGGAGCATTTCAGAACAAAAACAAACGACCGCAACGTCTTTTGGGTGAAGGTAGGCCTTTAAAAAGCAAAAAGAAATTTTTATATCAGTGGAAAAACAAAAATAATGGTCGAGTTTTGTTTAAAATTGCTTTACGAGTATAATGAAACTAATATATATAGATAGGCTTAGCCTAACAGCGGAGCTCTCTGAACAGAAACGATGATGATAAGCTTAACTTAGGTGAAAGGTCGGAAGCACAAGAAAAATTAGAATTAAGATTGACGACCAGGCTACTTTTCAATTTTAGCAATTCTCAAAAACAGTAAGCTTATTACGCGACCGTCTGCACAGTACATTTAGTAGACTGCACAAATTCCACAAAAGCTCACTGTTTGAGAAATGTGAAACCTCTCGAGTAGCAAACCGCGAAATAAAGCAGGGAAAAACGATTTTGCAAACCATTTTCACCGCTAAACACAACAAAAGTGTTTTTTTTTCTTTTAAAATATTTTATTTATCAATAACAAATCCCTAAAGTTTACAATATTATCCTGAGAGGCTAGTCATTTCCGGTTACAAGGCATCCTGAGTTAAGGCTAGTCATTTCCGGTTACAATAATAGAAGGTCAGTTCCGGTTTACAGTCACTTCAAAGTCCAGTCCATACGGGATTATTTATAAAGTTTATTTCCGGTCGTTTGGTCCACTTGAAAGTCCTTTCTGGTTTGCACATGATTACTTTAGTCATTTTTGGTAATGAATGATGAGTTCCCAGTAGCTAAATTATTAGAGTCACAAGCTTTGACTGTTGTATTTCACAAATATTCGGATGACACCACAAAGTAGAAAATTTCTGTTCGGGGGGGGGGGGGGGGGGTACTCCCATATATGAGCTATATAGGTATGTGCCGCTGTGAAGGGTATGGTTTTCAGGCAGTTTAGTCTGGGATAGGGTATAGTAATCAGAGATTTTTGGTCTAGAATAGGGTATCATTTTCCGCGAAACTGATCAGTTGGATGAAGAATTTAGTCTAGACGAGGTTTACTGACAAATGGCATTTAATAATCGGTAAGGCGTTCTGTACGACATTTTTACTGACCCCTGGTATCTTAGACTGTGATAGTGAATGAGTTTCTGCAAAATAGTGAGTCTAGAAAAGGTCTAGGATAGGGTAGGATTTTTGGTGTTTAGTCTAGAATAGGGTTGCAAAATGCAGCTAAAATGGTCTAGTATAGGTTAAGGGTCTCAGAGTCCCAGCGGCACACCCCTGCCCAAAAATTTGCAAAGTACCCCCCGTCCCCCCGGTCATTTTGCAACTGTGTTGTGATGTCATTCCTTATGTCCCTTACAGTGGCCCGAGAGTTCTCGGTGCCATTGTGAAAAGTTGCTTTATTTCGAAAAACCCATGTACCATAAGTATGGTCTTAATGAAAAAGCGTGCTCGCATGTCATTCTCATCGTCAGCAGAAGTCCATTAGGTAAAAGAAACTAGTTTTAACATTAACTAAAAACCAAGTATTGAGTATTGCTGATAGGGTGGGAGTGAAAACACCCCACACCCTTCCACAGGTTCAAATTTTAATGTAGCTTGGAAAGGCGTGGTAACCAGTTATCCGGTTCCACATTTGCAGTACCATTGCTAAACCAGACGCCCAAGATTCGCATTCTTGACACCCACGTCAGGCCATAAGGAGTGTCCGGACGTGAGCACCAAGCTCCTAACTTCATGGCTTCTGTACTCTTTGCCACATTTAATTTAGTCCCTGTACCTGTTTTGTAATTGTGAAGTAAGGTAAAGAATTTGTCTAAAGAAACAATGTTGTTTACAAAACATGTGGAGTCATCCGCATATTGGTGAATTTTAGAACGCTTTTCTCAGGCTTCTGGAAGGAGAAAACCTTCAATAGTATCATCCTTTCTTATACTGGTAGCCAAAACTTCTGCACATAAAATGTACAAAAGTGGAGACCAGGGATCTCCCTGCTTCACCCCACACTCGAGTGGAATTTCTTTAGTCAAAAAACCATTAACTATAATTTTCATATTTGCTTGACAGTATAATGTAGAAATCCACCGCTAGAAATTAGGGCAAAATCCAAAACGACTTAAAACAATGGTAAAAAGTTTACCAATGTTTTTCTACCCTGTCAAAGGCTTTCTCTTGATCAATATTGACAGCAAGATACCAGTTTCATTGGTAATATTTATATAATCTAGAGTGTCACGCAAGAGAAATAAATTCTCAAAAATCGTCCTACCTGGGACAGAACAAGTTTGATCTTCTTGAAATAATCGAGGGTAACACTTTTGAAAGTCTGTTTGTAAGAGCTTTTGAACAAATTTTGTAATCAACATTGGGTAGCGAAATGGCCGGGCCACCAATTTTTGAGGTTTTTCTGATCATCTTTCTTGTATAAAAAGTAATCTAGTCACGCTTCCTTGCATTGAATCACTGAGAGAATTATTTTCCAAACTAAATTTATAATTTCGAACAGAATAGGGCCTAAAATATCCCAGAATTTAGCGTAAAATTCTTGAGGTAATCCGTCTGAACCGGGGGTTTTCCCTGAAGAAAGTCCACGCATTGCGTGGGTAATTTCAGCCAAAGATAAAAATCCTTCGCAGGATAAAATTTCGCTCTCACTTAATCTGTTTTCAAGTTTGTAAAAAATTCGGTTTGGACTGTTAAATTAACAGGTTCTTGCAAGTACAAATTACGGTAAAAATCGAAATGAGCCGGAGTCTTGTGAAAAAACTTCAACACCGGCGGAGTTATAAATAGATTGAACAGTATTTTTTCTGAGCACGTAAAAAAGAATTTGGTAGGTTTTTCACTTTCTTCAAGCCATTTGACTCTGCTACGAATTTGGCTTCCTCTCATTTGGGATAAATTAATGGCCCGAATTTCTCTTTCAAGCATTTCTATGGTGGTTTTCACTGAGTTATCTCCTTCAATGAGAGCCCGTTTAGCTTCGATCAAAGGATTTATAGTTGCGTGGCCTTTTAATATCGCGATTTAAGTTAATGTGCCTTGTTTACTTCGACCAAAATCTATAGCAACTAATTTTATAGATTCTTTAAGAAAATCCCACCAAGCTTGAATGGAAGTAAATGTTTTCCGGTGCAATACATGTTTCTTAATAATTTCTGAGATATTAAATTCTAAATTTAGCCTCCAAAGTCCTGGTCCACGGGAAAATGGGGCTTAAATCAACAGAATCATGATCGGAAAAACACAAGGTAAAATTTCACATTTTAAAAAAGAATCATACAAGTCCTGAGCAATAAAAAAATTATCCAAACGTGTACCGATAGTTTTATCCGCATTAAACCATGTGCATTGTATTTTTCAGTCGGCCGTGTTTTTTTTGCGCCAGATATATATCAATATAAAATGACGAACACTGTGCAGATCTTTCAAAGGCATGGAAATTGTAGGATTTCCTCCAAACTTATCAGAAACGTTTTCAATGCAGTTAAAATCGCCAGCAATAATTTTAAAAGAGTTCGGAAAAAATATTCATGAATTGTGTCATAAAAGTACGTTCACTTGGATTCGTGGGTGCATAAGTATAAAACCAAATTAATTTTCGTGTCGTCGAGTTCAGTTAAAACACTAACAATTCTACCAGAAGAATCTTTTTTCCATTGTAAACATTTGAAATCAGTATTTTCAGCGACAAGAATGGCAACGCCGCCTTGTTTACCAAGAGCGAGCAACCAGAAACTTTCACCGCGCCATTTAGCTGTCAGAGAATTTATCGCATTTTGTCCTGTCGCTAAAGTTTCTTGTAAACAAATAAAATCAGAACAGGAATTTTTAACAAAATCAAAAACACAGCGTTGTTTGGCTTCATTGCCAAAACCACGGATATTCAAAGTTGTAAATTTAGCTCTGAATGCAAAAACTTGGAGAAAGTTCTTCTGGTAAAATTAAGACTTAAGCTTACATAAGCTTAACTTAAGCTTACATGTAAGTCTTAACTAAACAATTTTTGCAAATCACATTTAGACAGTTACTTGCTTTTCTGTTTATGTTTGTTTGTCCGATGTCCAGTGTTTCTCCTCTTCGGCAAAGGTTGTTCGCCGTCATATTCAGAACGTTCCAGAGTTTTAGTGTCCGTTTTCTCCGATCCTTTGGTACTGGAATCCGTAATAAAATCAAACATCTCCCCGCATTGAAAAATGTATGAAGTTCCCCGAAGCAATATTTTATCCAAGAAAGCTCTTCTTTTTCCACTAAAGCGGCTTCTGAGTATCCCTTAATTAGTATCCCTGTCTTGAGTAGCAAACCGCGAAAAAATGCAGGAAAATAACGACTTTACTTCACCGCTAAACACTGACCAGCGAAAGATCCAAACTTTTTAAAACATGTTCATCGAGCTGACGGCTGTGTAGCCGCGCGAAAAACAAAGCCACAAAGATCCCGGATGTTGATGACGTCATCGCTAGCCCAAAGCGTACGGCGGGCGTTCGGCGTGCGGCGGCGGGCACACAACGCGCCCGCGAAACATTCCGCTAGCCATGACCATGAAAAATGACGGACATGGGTTCTATGAGTATGGAGCTGCGCAGCCAGGCCTTCGGCCTGGCCAGTGCTCCGCTATAAACAAGTGTCTCTGACTACAGATGGCCAGGATGGAAATGGATTGCAAACTTGAAAAAATTTGGCCAATTTTTTCAAGTTTGTTCAATGTTTTTTGGAAAATTTGCTAAAAACTGATTATGGTTTATTCCTTCTACAAGATTTTTACTTGATATCTTGTTCTTGGTGTTCTAAGAGCATTTTGTGTTTGAAGTAAGATGCTCAGTTTTAATTCTAGCACAGTCTAAGACAAAAACATAAAAACCGTCATGACATAACCCCGTTAATTTGCCGAAAGTTGTTCAGTTGCATGTATTGAGGTGAGAAAATGCACAGTATTTTCCAGCCAACTGGCAAAACACAACTCGTACTGTAAGAATGACTGACAACTTAACAAGCATATAATGACCAATACCTACCAAACCTTGTGACTTTTTCATGACATGTGACGTTTCTATGGCAACCATATTTTGACAAGGACGCTTTCCTAAATTTTGAATTTTCTGCTTAAATTAACGTTTAAATGGAAATATTTCACCTTTCTTGCGGTTCTACAATTTAAGATCAGTGACCTCAGTAATCCTTCCCTTTACTTTTCCACCATTTTGAATTTTTGTGGAAGGCACCGCACACCGCTTGTTCCCAGACTCCCGTTCACGGTTCTCCGTGCTTGGAAAATTATTTATACCAACAGCTGTTTTTAAAATATTAAAATGTTATTTCTCCTCTTTTCAATATGAATGCTTTTTTCAGAAGACAAGCGACAGCCGAATAAAAAATATCAACAGAATGTAAAATCAACAGATAAATCCCTACAGTAGAAGTAATGCGTTCAGAGAGTTATCGCTAATTTACCAATTGAAGAAAACACTGTTAGAAGAAACAAAGTAAATATAACAAGACTCACCTGTATAATATAAAGGAGCCAAAACAAAACCCGCTCCCGTTCCAGAAGAATATGCATTTAAGGTCACTTCGTGATAAAACGAGGTGAGGGCCAGAAATGTTACTTCGCCAACTCCGTAACCAAACGAAGCTATCCCAACGCCAATTAATTTCCAATGAACTTGTTTGGCGAACGAAAGCATTAGAAACCCACCAATTCCAGACAAAAAAACTGTTGCGATGCGGGCAAAATATGGTATATTTTGCATGAAATAAGGCGCGATTAAAGTAACAACAAAATACGGTCCTATGTCTGCAACGAGAACCATAGAAGTTTGAATAAATGTTCCGGCTAAAATATCTTGAGCACCAGCGATGACAAGCGAGTATGTTGCGTAAATTAAAGCTCCAAAGATGAAGAACGCCGTCACTGTACGAAAGCGCTCACGTTCATGCTTAAGGTCGCCATTGTTGACGGGCGCCAAAGCTCTCTTCTTATCTTCATTCATTTCAGGATAATCTGAATTAGACGGCGAATGTGCGTTTTTAACTCGTAGAACTTCGCGTTGTTTCAGTTATTCGCGAATGTTTTTGCTCTTCCTTTTGGTCTTCCTTTTGGTCTTCCTTTTTGGCATAACTTTTCTGAGCTCTTTTCTTTCAGGTCGTCAAATGTAACAGCAGCTGTCCTTCACACATCTTCACATGCTGCCGGTTTCAAGTCGCCATAAGCAAGAAAATTATAACCGGAACGCTTAAATTATTTCGTGAGACTATCCACTTTTAAGTTTTTGATGGCAATTAATTATCAAACCGTCGAAAGTAAACCTTAAATCTTTCGGTAAACCCAACTAGAAAAAATATGGTGTGCTGTACACCAGCTGAGAAAGAGCAAACGAATTATTGATGAAGTTTTAATTGCTTTCGGAAAACATCGAGGATCATGATTTACATTTCTTTTGTTTTGTAAACCACCCATGAAAAAATTCTGTTTTGTTTATGAATAATTTTTTGCCCTTCGGGAAGCACACAGATAACACAAAGTTTTCATCATTAAATGGCATGGATCTTTAAATGGAATTGAACTTATTTCAATTGAACCTTTTTTTTTATTTGTTTCGGGTAACTCGCTCCAAGCCTTATATATGGCTTAAAGCTACCGGAGCTTAAGGTTACAGTGTACCTTCATATCGAAAATTTATTTAAATTTTTTTTTCGCGTCAAAATAAAGTTTACAGAATGAACTTTCATCCAAAAAGAAAATTATCGAAAAATAGTGAAAATTGACGGAGAAATGACGGTATAACTTTTGTGGGCGGAGCGATATGTTTCTTTAAGTGCTGTTTTCTCAAAGTTAATTTTTCGCTTGTTGGGGACACTTTAAAGAGCTACAACTCAAAGGGAATTTGTTCGATTTTCCTCAAATTTGGACAGAAGCTAGGCTAACAAATAATCAACAAAAATGTTTCGACGAATTTCTTATTTCCGAAAACTTTTTCGTCAAGAGCCATTTCCGTGCGATCATTCCAATTTTTTTTCTCCCTTTTTCGAAAATATTCTGTAACTTTTCACTGCAATTGAATATGGGAAATCGCCGACACATTTTTTAACGCTTCGTGTCCGGAAACCCGAAAACAAATCAAATTAGCAAAATACAATAATCGCTTTGAGTTATAGTGTTTTAAAGCTGATTCGGACGTTCTAATTTAGACGCCGTAAAAAATTCGACAATTCATTTTATTACCAAATGGTTTCCATATTTAGATAGCCAGCTCTATAAGCTTTAATTTGATATCTAGGTTTAGGTATATTAAGCGTAATCTTAAGACGCTAGTGCTGTTATACTGGAGACACCCCCGAAGGTACACTGTAACCTTTAGGTCGCGGGGGATACCTGTCCATGAATAAATTCATAAGGCAAAATTGTGGCATAGGGTCACTTTGTAAAACGTTATATCGTGAACGTTTGAAAGCCGATTTCACTAAAATTTAACAGACTCAAGCATGTTAAGGCATAACCCAGAGCCTAATTTGCATAACATCCGTCAAGATATACATAAACATCCTCATACTTGGTAATAACATAAAACTTAATGTCTTTAAATTAGTGTTTACTTTATGTGTGGAATGTTTGCATCACGTGACCTGTTATACCAGTTTTCTTACGCGAAGAGAAAAATGAAAATGGGCCGCAGATATGACATATAATAGGTATATATTGAAATAGCAATGTAATTCTGTGGTTTCCCCCTTTAAGAATCTGTCCTGAATGGCTGACTGCCATTTACCGTTAAAGAGTAATTTTCAAAAATAGGTCACGTGACCCTTTTATTCTTTTAATAACTTCTTAATGAAAGAAGATATTTCTCTATTCAGGACACGGATTGTATCTATGCACCAAGTCAATAAATACCGCATGGTTTTTTGGCCGCCACAATAAACCATCCTTGGCCCGTTTCAGATTGCTCTTTTTTCCTTAATTATGACATCATCAGTCACGTGACCACAGTTGTTAACACTTAAAAGGTTTACGGACGTTGAAATATTTCTGTTTTGCACTTTTAATGGTCGTTAAGTCCAAAAGAACATTACTTCTACCAGAAAAAATAGTTTTCTTCGCGGGGGGTCTAAGATCAAAGGACGGTCCACACCTTAACATGCATGAGGAGATATTGGCGAATAATGGAAGTGCATAAGGATTGTTTTTTATTGAAGGGATCGCGCTTTGCGGCAATGCTATAAGCCACTAAAGTTATTATTTTTAAAAACGTAGTCTTGTATCCAAGTTTGCTCCTCAAGAAGAACACAAAGCAAGTTGATTTCACCACTCACTGACCCGTCAAAACGTCTATTGTGTCATATCTGACTCCGATTTTTTTATTTCAACTTTAATTTAAAGTTAATAGTTTTTAAAGGAGTAAAATTGTCTATATTAGAATTTGAAGCCTCATATCTTCCTTTTGAAAGCCTATTTAAAAATTTTGAGTCACACATGACAATATATAATACACCTAGTTTACCTTCCTGCAGTGTCAACTCATGAAATTCTCTATCCGCGCTGAATTCTTGAACACAAAATTGCTTGTTTTTACGCTTCCGAAGGCTTCCCGAGCAAACACGAATGCCAAACATATATATTTATGGTAATTTTGCTAATTTTAATCCACGGGCTATTGTCAACACTTCATGCAGAAAGAACAATGCGTTGAAAAATAAGTGTATTTTACCAGAAAGCGCTTTGCACGTGCAATTATTGATGCAGAAACATTACAGAGCCTGTTCGTAAATATTTCGCGCATTTTCGGTATCAGCCGTCGCATTTCGTGCATACTATTTTCATAAATGCATACTGATGAGCGGAACCTGTCCTTGCGACCTTAACCCGGTTAATGTAGCATGAAGCGGCTGAGAGTATAACTACTACCCCCCGGATGGCATGCTTGTCCATCGCAAGGCTACCTCCCCCCTCCCCCCCCCCCCCCCCCCCACCAGCATTATGTCGCCGGTACGACCTGGGTAGAGAGAGACACCCGGAGCGAAGTGTATAAGAACTCCAAATCGGAATTTTGTGGCTTTTACTACAAGTACTTACATTATATTCAGATATTTCTCTAAATTGCGAAGGAAAATATGCTAGAGACAAAAGCTGTTAGTCCAAGGTCAATTAGGTTATTTTGGATTTTTATTATATCTCTCAGTTAGTAAGCGCGCTATGATTGGTCAATTTTCCGGTCCGTATTTTACAGTACGGCCTGCAAAATTTGAGAGTCCCAGCATCGGCCTAGTATCGCTTACAAAAGTTGTTTTCTTCATTAAAAATTATCCAGAGGAAAGTTTGGAGCTAAATGGGTTAATATGTCAGGTTACAAAAACTCTCTTCGATGAAATAGACTACTAGCAGTCCCTCTGTGGATAGTCGAGCGGGAGAGCAAATACGCGAGCGATCGACCGAGCGAGCGAAAAGTAATGAGAACCGAGGGGACGCTGGGAAAGAGAGAGAGAGAGAGAGAGAGTCTAGACTCTACCATCTGTAACAGAAAAGACTGCAGTCCCGCCTTGGTAGAGTCCAGATTCCATAGCTCAGAAGGAGATTGGACACCTTATTGAGACTTATATAACGGAGTAACTGGTTAGCTTTCAGTTGAGGTTGGGGTTAGCAGTTTATATAGTTAAATTTAGGCCTAAATTAAACAACCCGAGAAGCTAGCTGGTACTGTGGTACGGTAGGCTATGTAAGTCAAGCCTAGCTGAGGTCACAGGTTCAATCCTTAGTGGGGATTTTAGATTTTCTTTTTTACACTTAAAAATTTATTGAAAATACAATTCTAAGTGTCGACATTTCGTTATATAATTCTCAATAAGTGTCCGACCTCCTTCTGAGCTATAGAAGGTAGACTCTAATGACCCAGTCTCTCAGTCCTCCCGCCTCTCCCCCAATTTCCCCTCGGCTCGTTCTCTCGCTCCAGTCTCGCCGAGCTTGTTTTCGTGATCAGCTCGATTAACTGAAAAGGGTAGTTTCTTGGTGTTGCGGATGGTGTGATCACCAAATGACGTAAAACAAAAGATTCAAAAGACACTGAACAATACCCACACCACAACACAAAAGCTAACCAACAATGGTTTCCGCAACACCAAGAAACACGCCTGAAAAGTTACAGCTGACAGTCTATCAATGAAATTAAGCTATAACGTTAGCAAAAAAAAAAAAATGATTAGCCGCGAATCAAAAAGCATTGAAAATAGCCTCGAGTGTAAAGCTTATAACATGCTTATTAGTATGTAAAGGCTATGACAATAAAACCTAGAGGGTACATGGTACATCCAAAAAAAAAACTAGACATGTTTAATTTACACTTAATTCAGCAACGTTGTCATACAGAAATACGAAATAACAAATAGAAATTAATTACCTTTTTAATAATATTCACAGAGGTATTCTTTTCCAAACATAACATTTCAGCAGATATTTCTTCCAAACAAATTTTAAATAATAAATGACTTTTTTAGCTCTCAGGAATAAATAGTCTTCTTTTTTAAATTTCTGAACAATTTCTCTTCTTTTCCTCTGTGAATAATATTAAGCCAATTTATTCCTATTTGTTATTTGCTATTTTACTGTAACAACGTTATGATTGCAATTAGGTGTACATTTATTTTTATTATAACAAATACAATTACAATAATTACAATTACAATCAGTAACTTTAAGGGAATCTCGGCTAGAAAACATATTTCCTCCAGATCATTAGTTCGTGTCATTGTTAAACTGGTTTACGGGTTTTGAAGGTGATTACAAACCTTTGACTCTTGAATACTGGGCATTTTGTTTCTGCATTGTTTGCTTTCAAATTTCCCGCGTGCCGCCATGTTTGTTTTCGCAAAGTTTGATGGGAAATTATGACGTCATTGCGTTACCGTGAGCTTTCAATACGACGGTTTAAGTCAACATCACGTAAATTTATAAATATATATATGCTTTTAATGCATTTTTGACTGAATATTGTGCGGTTCTACCGCGAAATCTTCTTCTGTAAACTCCATATTGACATCTTCGACAACGCAATGACGTCATAAAATACCATAAAGCAAACATGGCGGCCCGCGGGAAATTTAAACTGAAAAAAGAACACTTCACATTCAGTAACTAGTTACGGAAATACCGACTTAAAACCCCAGCCTGAGTTAAATATAAGCATTACGAATACTTTTGGATCTAAAACTGTTTTTCAGCCGAAGTTCCCTTTAAAAAATTGGGCTAATTGTTTTATATTACAGTCTATTTTGTCGTCGAAAATTCACTTCCTCTTAGTGTTTGTAGTGTTCTATAAGCATTGACGTGAAAATCCCTATGCAATAGCTAGCTGCTCTAATCATTAAAATGTTTCAAAGAGAAGCAGAGATCAAGATTTATAAACATGTATTTTTCAGTGCACATCGCACAGTACAATTCTTGGTTTACAACCATTCCCAAAGGAATTAACGAGCAAAAGGCAAAGCGGCCATGTTGGATGATACAACAATAGAAGCTAATGAGAAATCTTTTGTTGACTGTTATCCAACATGGCCGCCTTGAAGTTCCTTTGGGAATGGTTGAACAGTTTTGGCTACTGACAAGATGAAATAAAGCGATCAAAAGAATTTGATCGTGTAAAACAAAAGTCAGTGTTATTCACTATCATTGTGCAGTGCTCATGTAACTGGGGCTCAGTAAAAAGACCTAGAAGCGCAGCAGCAAATGTGCCTCCACAAACGCTAAGAATTACGTACCCCATGGCGAACTCCTTATAACGACCCTTGAATTTAGCACTGAAAAAAGCGATTAAGTTAACGAAGAAAGTACCAATTGTGACACCGCAGGTGAATGAGAGCAGTAAAACGATCCAAACATTGGGCAAAAATCGGTACCAGGACGCAAAGATAAAGAACAGAAGATGCATGACTTGGATAATCGACAAACACCATAGATACGGGAACTTAGCTTTTTCAGCCCATTCTGCCTTAATGAAGGACAGGACCGCAAGGTAGGACCTTCCCATCACCTCGCCCGCCATGAACACGAAGATGTAATACTGATAGTGGTCGCGTGGTTTAAAAGGAGCGTTGGGGAATGCCAGTGTTGTTATGACGGCTTCTATGGTCAAATATTCTGAGAACCATGCGATATAAATCGGTATCGAGGAAGGCAGCATCTGCCAAATAACCTTGAACTTTTCACGAGCCGACAGGACACCAACTCTGGTATTTGTGTCATCTTTGAAATTGTCTGAATTGTCAGATTCGTGTTCTGTTGAAAAGATTGAAAAAAGCATTACAAGTTTATTTAGCTGAGGGACAATCTTTAGCCACAGTTCCATTAGAATGAAGCTCTTTGTTGGGATCAGTTGTTTTTTTTTTTCAGTCACATACTGTATTCATTTAGAGGTCAGACATGAGCCCGGGGCTGGCTCAGTTAACCGGGCTGGCTTGTCGTAGCCGGGATGACTTTTAGCCCGTTTTTAGCTGAAAGTTGTTGTTTTGAAACGTCGATTCAGTTTTGGTGGCTGACTTGCCGTAATCCCGGCTAATTCAGCCAGTCCGGGCTCATCATTAATTTAGAACTTCATGATAAATAGTCATTTTTTTTCAGTTTTCCATGTAAAGAACAAAAAACTCACAAACAACGACAAAGGTCAGTTTATACATGATTTCATTTGAAATATGCAGAGCTACCCATTTTCCACAACCCTTTTGTTATCAAAGTAATGTGTACCTGTTGTCTCCAGGGCAGTGTACTCAACCTCGCTATTTGTATCCGTTAAGGGACTGGGAGACTCTAAGTGCTTCTTGTCCATGACGTAATAGCTGACAAAGATGAGAAGAGACATGGCCGCCATGATTAAAATTGTGATTTGTGGTGATACACAGGCCCATGTTGTCATGGCTACGGGACAGAAATTAAACAATGTTAATTAAATACAAAAAAATAGTCTTTTCACGGTGGTGATAACATTACAATTAAATTACACGCATGGCATCTCGACCTCAGAATCATTTCGTTTAAAAATAGTTCGTTCTGTTTGCTTGTGAAAGTTATCGCCATGATTATCTCTTTTTTACCAAGCAAACGTTACAAATGAATTAATTATATCACATAACATGAATTTTGTGATCACACTCTGTTTGTCTAAACGCCGTCTCAACAAAGATAAATTATTTTTACATGCAATGTCAAATCAGCCGTGCTATTGACGTCAGGGGCACCCAACGAACAATCTTTGGTAAAATGTTTTACTTAAATAAATTGAAATAAATGATATAAAAGCATTTCCAGGTGTTACGTAACCGTTGCTGGGAAAAATATATCTGTTCCTTTTTCCCAGCATAACACATAGGGAAATTCCCAGCCAGCTGGATAAAAAATGTCTGTTTACCAGCCAGCAATTAAAAAAAAACGAATTAATTGAAAAAAAAAAAAAACAACAATAATAATAAGTTACCAAAAGGAAGGGGCTTGGGAACTAAGGAAACATTTATGGCAAACTATTTGAAGCTTTTTCTTTATTGTTTTGTTCATTTACTGCCGTCTCGAAATTAACTTTATTTATTTTTTTATTCAGCTCATTGTAAAAGGAAAGAGCTAAAACAAAATTTTGACGTTTCACTCTCACTGTTCTTGTAAAAATGATTCTTATAAATATAAAAAAAAGCCAGAGAGTTTTTGATTTACGTATACGCTTTTGGACACAAGACACAAAACGAGTTCTGATGTCCTGCTCCCGAGCCATAAGTTTGGAATGGCATGTTGTGTAAATTACTCCTTGATGGAAGTGGATTCTATTTTTATTTGCAATAATGGACAATGGGATGGCGCTATTGTAAACGGATTTACGCTCTGTCAGTCTTTGACTCAAGGACAAACAAGAGTTCCGATGTTCTGCTCCCGAGCATAAGTTTGGAATGACATGTTAGAATTACAATTTTGATGGAAGCAGATTCTTTTTTCAATTGTAGTGACAGTAATGGAGCGGCTACCTTGTAATTTGATTTACGCTCTGTAAATCGTATAAAATTTTGACAAACTCAGCCTCAAAGTCTTTTATATTAAAGTTTCTTTGTTATAAGAAAACAAAGGTGTATTGAATGTGTATGGAATGATTTGCGCTCTGTCAGTTTACTGAAACGCCAGACACAACACATTCCGTTGTTCTTTTCCTGACCATAAAAATAGGAAAACTTATAAATATAAGCACCTCGCTAGCACCTTACCTGTATAATATAAGGGAGCTGTCACTAAGCCCACTCCCGTTCCAGCAGAAAAGGCACTTATCGTCACTTCGTGATAAAACGAACTTAGAGCCAAAAATGTCATCTCACCCAATTGGTAACCAATTGCAGTTAGTCCCACGCCAATTAATTTCCAAATGACTCCTTTTATTAGTGCAAGAATGAGAAATCCACAGATGTTTGATAAGCCAATCGCAGCGACACGAACAACGTACGGAATCTTCTGTATGAAGTAAGGCGCGATTAAAGAAACAACAAAAGATGGTACCATATGCGCAACGAGGACCAAAGAAGTTTGGATAAATGTTCCGGCTAAAATATCTTGAGCACCAGAGATGAACAGGGAAAAAGAAGCGTCAAGCGAAGCTCCAAAGATAAAAAACGCTATCACTGTACGCCAGCGCTCAGGTCCTTCAGCTTGACCACGATCATCGGTTTCTGTGAATATTTCTCTCATCATTGTTATCTGATTCGAATACGTGACACTGACTTGATGCTGCTTATATGCCGCTGGTAACTCCAAATCACTCCCTTAAAGTGAATATCTTAATAGATGAGCTATTCAGTGAGTTTAGTTCGGTATTATACATCCTCTTTGGTATTGTGCTTCCACACCAAGGTCTTCACGGCTGTCATGTTGATGGTCAGAACAATGACATTTCTATCCTTTTTTTTATGCAAACGATTTCTATTGTTTCCAATCACCAACATGACGTCAGTCCTTTTCCATGGCGTGGTCGACCGTGACGAGTAAACTAAATATTGACACGTCATGACAGTTCATTGCATAGGTAATTCATTTAAAGAACTGTAACGCTTGGCTGATTGAGTTGTTGAGTGTGATACACACATGAGTGCACATAGATATAGCAATTTGAGAGTGTTGTATTTTCAACTGTAAGTATTTTGCTCTTAATTTTGCTGCTTAGGCGATCTTGGAGAATTCGCTTCCTCGTCGCCTACCTTGAGTTATAGCATGAAGCGAGGGACACTGAAGCGGGGAAGCTTCTTTTGGTGCAGTTTCATTGATTGACCGAGCAAAGGTTAAAACAGCAGAGTCATCGCGTAGGCAAGCGTGGGTTTATCATCGACCGCAGGGAAATCGTTGAACCGCTCGAACACAAGGAACCAACGATTGCACCGTTCCCGCCGAATTGAGGATTTCATGTAAGCTAAAAATCTTAATTTTACGGAGGAGCGGCTGACAACCTTCCCTTAAAATAAACAAGGTTTAGAAAGACAGAAAGATGTATCCACCTATTTTTTCGGTAACAAGATGTTTATGTATGTAGTAAACTCACTTTTGCTCTTGCCAAAATTGTCAGGGCAACTAGCCAGATCTGTATTGTATAGAAGTAATGTAAGTAAAACTGAAATAGTGTAGTCTAGGTAGTGTATTGTTTCAGTTAAAAATAATATGTTATCAGTACAATAAAAAAGAGTTTACGTTGGAAAAGATGCAGGCCATACTTGCGATGACGTTTACCATCATGGTAAACGTTTTCCAGTGTGACTTCGACCATTGTGTCTTTCCACTCGACTGTTTTCAATCTGACTAAAATTGTCCTATATGATGTGTCGATTGAAAAGTGTCCATTCACTTTTGCTGAGATGTTCCTGACAGCTCGATGCGCAGTAGCTGGTTTCAAGATGCGTGGAAATCGTGGGACAGGAGAAAATCACAATAATCGGGTGAAGAGCGACTGATTGCTGAGGAATAAGCTTTTAAAAGACGTGGTCGGCTCTGAGTGATGTGTTTTCCTCAAAGGATAATTACTGGCGCCTTTAAACGTAACACCGGAATGACAATATCTGAAAGAAGTTTAAAAAGAACTCAACTAAATTGTTCAAAAAGCTGAGCTACTATCGACAAGAAGGAGCCGGGTAGAAAAGTACTCATGATCGCATGATCAACTTGCTCTAATTAAGCAAGTTGACTTTTATAATAATAAATGCCTTTTATTAAATTTCACAAACAGACGTCCTGGATTCCATTAATATACTCTAGAAAAAAGGCAATGAACTGTACTGTTAATTATTCCCAAAACGATTCAGACGATGAAACTCTGCATACGATCTGTTGGACATGCATGTATCACTGATCGAGAGGCGATCATTCTCAATCAGTTTCATATGGCTTTATTTATGTCTGGTTTTGCTTTGTTTAGTGCTCACTGTTGCCATATGTGCATGAATAATATTTACCTGAAACGTAACAGACCATGAATTGTATAATTTGATTGATTGAAGTGCTTTTGAGAAACTGGCCTCTGACTAAAAAGTCCGGTTTACGTCACCTTCTTGAAAGCAGCTGTTTCCGTTTTACCTCCTTATGAATGGTAATACTGTCCAATCTTTTTCTTTAGCAAATATACTGTTTTCTGAGAAAAATTCTACTCTAATCGATTTCCTTTTTTCATTCAAATTACGAAATCCCGAAAATGATAAAATCAAAGTTTGCTGTTTTCATTGTTAAGAGCTGTAAAATTTAAAACAGCGAATGGGGATAAAGCTAAACTAAGTGAATAAACGGTTTTAAAACATGATGGCATTATATTAAAATAGAATAGGATATACAAATTATACTTTACAGTTGTTTGGCGTAGTTTTGTACATGTACACTAAGCATAACTTACACTGAGCATAACTTAATTTTACTTTTGCTAGAACTTAACTTGATTTGACATCAACTGAATTGGTAACGAGATTGTGACTGTTTTAACAGAGTTGAAGAACATTCAGTATCATCATTGGACAATTTATTTTGTTTCTAAATAGATTAAGGTATGTTTTGTTAACTGGATTGATGTAGGACAAGAGGTTTGACAGTACTGTGTATTACTTTAAGCGGTAAAAAACTCATATATTTTTATCTCAAATAGGGTTAGGGATTATTCCGTGTAGTTGGTGGAATTGCATGCACAAGGACAGAGTTTTGGCAGCGGAGCCGCAATCACGAGCGGTAAAACCGCGACTAAAGATATTTCAAATAAACTCAACCAGATTTTTCTCGCCGCTTCTCCACTAATATTCGCGACTCCGTCCCAAACCTTTGCTTTTGCCTGAATAATCCCGCCAGCTACTCGGCGGAGGCTAGTCAAAGATCCCCTTATTATATACACCAAATTGAAGAAACGTTGACTCGTGAAAAGCATAAACCATGAACGATGAGACCGAATGGGATTCTGGGTAAGCAGCATTGGCAAGCTAGTAATATTCTATTTCTTGACAATCAAGATGTTTTCTTTGTTTGAGACATATAAGAGCATGATTTATGCATCCTGTGTTAATATATATAATGTGTATTCTGTCACAGACGAAGATTAATTTACCCAACTTCCCAGTAAACCTTTGGGTCGCATCGTTCATGGTTTATGCTTTTCACCCGACAAAGTTTCTTCAATTTGGTGTATACCCGTGAGATTACACCAATTAGCAGCTAAGATTACAAGGGAAGGCACGGAAAATAGCAAGTAAACGTTCTTCTATTAACTTGTGCTTTAGCGTTTCAAAAAGTTTTAGCGAATTGATTCCTGTCCTGTAGCGATGAAGAAGGGAAATGTGTCACCACAGATAACTATTGTATTGAAGTTGATGATGACAGCCATGTTGCTATTGAGGTTTGTCTGCTATTGGACCTATTATGTCATATTTATTAATTGAAGGCTTTCCTGCATTCATATTCTCCCAGTCCCCTAAGTGATGAATACTATTGAGAAGAATACACTGCACTGCTGGAGACTAAGGGTACCAGTTGTCTTAAACGTCCATGAACGACAGTACAAAACAATGCAATACAAAGCAAAACTTTTATCCCTGGATGGGATGTTAGTCCATCGCGGGTTAGGTTATCCCCAGTATTTTGTCGCCTTTACCCAATGCGGAGCAAAGTTTCTTGCCTAAGGAAACAACACTACGGCCGAGACGAGGCCTCGAACATTGACTCGCAGGGGCGTAGCCAGGACTTTTTCAGAGGTACGCACAATCAATTTTCAAACACTCCCCTACCCCCCTACCCCCTACCCCCACTCTCAAGTCCCAAATCGTTCTTTTTTTTTTCTCGACTTTTTCAGGTACGCACGTGCGTACGTGCGTACAGGTAGCCACGCCCCTGAATCGTTCCCAGTTAAGTCACTCTTTCTCCTATTAATATTAACGAGAGAAGGAGCGATGGGCGATTCCGCGTCTGTCCCCCACGCGCGTCTCCCGCGTCTTGCCAAGAGAGACGACTGGGGACGAGTCAGCCTCGAACCAGCGAATAGGATTTGAAGTCCAACGGAAGATCTTAGATAACGACGGCCTGGACCACCTCGGACACTTATTGAGAATTGTATAACGTAATGTCGACACTTTGAATTTTATTTTCAATAAATTTTCAATAAAATCCCCACTCAGGATTGAACCTGTGACCTCAGTTAGGCTTAGGCTTACATAGCCTACCGCACCAGAGTACCACCTAGCTTCTCGGATTGTTTAGGCCTAAATTTAACTATATAAACTGCTAACCCAAACCTCAACTGAAAGCTAACAAAGTCTCAATAAGGCGTCCAAGGTGGTCCAGGCCGTTGTTATCTAAGGTCTTCCAAGTCCAACGTGCTAACCACTCACCACCGCGCCTCCTCCAGGGTATTAAAGCTATGATAAGCTATGATAACTGCCGAACAAAAACGATTATTGCAGTTCTTATAACTCTGAAGTGCCACGCAAATCGTTTCCTCACCCTAACCACCGTTATTAAAGACAGCTGTCTTGTTCCCGGCCGAACGTCCATACATTTTCTCTCACTGAAATTTACCCGCTTAATTCGGACACCCGTTAGTACGGACAACGGACAGTTTTCCCCGTCCCGATCAAAACAATCTCATACAAAGCTAATCTTCTTAATACGGACTATTTAGCTAATTCTAAGCAACAAAAATGTTCTCAGATGCGCCAAGACAGTAAGCGCTAGCTACACAAAAACTATCAGTTTGGCGGAAAGAAAATTACGAACGTTAGTCTAATCGTAATTTTATGTTTTAGATAGTGGAGTTAGATGCGGTAATTTACTTTATTTTCCCTTAAAAACAATAAAACAATAAAAATTACGTCATCCTTGTGAACCCGCTTATACGGACACCTCGTTAACCCTCGGACATACAAGAGGGCCGGGAGAGGGGTGGTTGCCACCCCCCTTAAGGTTTTTCTCCGATATTTTCAAGACCATTTAAGATTAGCACATGCCGTTTTGAGTAGCTGTTCATTTATCCTTAAGACACATATTGGTGAAGTTTGGCGACAACCGATTGCTATGGTAACGAGATATGACGTCATAAGTAACATGTGGTCAACCCATTTTTGAAGAAAAATGCCTGTTTTTCACCTTTTTTCAGCGAAAAAACATATAAAATGCTACCAAAAGCACCATATTGTTTAATTCGTATTAACAATGATTTAGAAATACATAGACAAGTAAAAACAAGCGATATGATATCCCGACGTTTCAGCGACCTCATGACGCCATTATCAAGGGTACAAATGAGAATAAAATTAACAAATGCGAGTTCAAGAGTAATAACTAATTTACATAGCGGAGGTGGCTACACAAATATTTTAGCACGGATAGAATCCGTTTGCACATTCAAACTCGGTGTTAATTGTTTGATGTAAAGCATCTCGTTGACTAGACAATCAAATTTGTTCATGCATTTCTTGAGAACTTTGAAACAGCTAAGGAGATCCTCAGGGACAGCACCCGCGTGGTCGTTGTCATAGTGCTTGCGTACTGAAGATGACGTGCTTTTATGGCCATCCACGCGGGCATATAAATGCCCGCGCGTGTAGCCAACATAGCTCCCTGTATCACACAGGCGCCCCAAACCATAATATTTACCTTTTCTTGTAGAGCACACCGCGGGCTATCTATTAGATGTAAAATATTTCTGAAATATTGCAATGTCGCAAAAACCCAAAGGGGGGAGGGGGGTTGCAACAACCCCCCCTACCCCCTTGTACCACGGTTGGGGTATACGTTTGCGTGTACGTCCGAGGGTTAATACAGACACCTCGTTGATACGGACAGTTTCCGTGGTCCATTCAGTGTCCGTATCATCGATGTTCGACTGTACTTCCTGTTCACAGCCACCAATCAAAGTGACTGAAAATAAAAACTTACGGTTTCTGATAAAGTTTCATAACAATGCTACTAGAATCAAGTAGCGTTCGATAAAGATTTTCACTCACACAGGACGAAATAATGAATTTACTAACCTTTAAGAGAAAATTAAAGTTTACTTAAAGGTATCGAAAATCTTTAAGTTGAGACGTAAATACTCTTAAAGGTAATTAAAGTAAGTAATATCTTTAAGATGTGTTTAAGAGCATTTAAGTTATCTTTAATTCAACTTTTCAAGACCCTTAAAGGCAACTTAAATTGTTCGTTACTTGCTTTAAGTGTTGTCAAGTAAAGGCTTATTCAAGTAATTTACGGTGCACTTAAAGATAGTCGAAATTGTTCTTTACGTTTTCTTTAATGAACCTTTACTTGCACTTAAAGTCGTTATTTCGTCCTGTGAAATTTGCGTTACAATAATATTGCGTTACTTCGGCTTCCGTTGTCCGCTTAGTACTGGGCATCAGATTTTTAAGGCATGAGCATGCGCAGAAAGCGTTCTCTTTTCGAACGTTATGTACGAATCTGCAAAACGTTTCGATCAGAGCTGCGGCAAACCAAGAGGTTGAATCACGGCTCAGAGGCTGAGATTTGACAAAATCCGCCGTTTGCAGAGTGCCTGGTACATCATCTAAGTACGAGACGGCGTAATGAGGTGCAATCGGGTCGATGAACCGACTTGAGAGGGTGGCAAAGGGGGGGTACCGATCACGCATCACGCAGAATTTTTAAGTGAAATCACGCATCACGGAGAAAATTTTTAACCAATCACGCGTCACGTAAATAAGGAGTAATCCGGCATTAATTCATGAATCATAAAATGAAATAAAGGGTGTTGACGGGCCTAGCACAAATCCTACTAGCGCGTGGTGTGGTTGTTATGTCCTTTGTTCACTCGGTTTTTTGGCTGATTTGACTTTTACAGTTTAGCCCAGACTAGTATATCTTATAAAAGATCTTCCCCTCTTGTATGAAATAAGCAGGGGAGGCTCTTTATTGATTTGTCTTAGTAAAAGTTGCGATTCTATTAAATGCCATTTGTCCATGTTGGGTTGTATTGGGTAATATTTCTTTGCCAGCTTTTGTTTTGTCTTTGAGAGCTGACTTTCTGTCAGAGAATATGACTTCTGAGAGCACCTTCTCAATGAGATTGTTAGGGTAAGCTCTTAGCCGTAGGTTTTTATTTGAATTTATTGATGTTTTCCTCGAAAGTTTCCTTTGAAAAGTTTGTTCAGTTCTGAGGGCCTCTCCTTTGAAGAAACCTTTCTTGACTCCCGGTGGGTGACAAGATTTCAAGAGCGTGTATTTCTTCTTAGCATTATCGGCTTTATTTCGTTTTGCTTGTCATTTGCGGAAAATGTGTTTCGTATTCAGATATTTTCGTGTATCTGAGACCTTCCGTTTATCAAGACTCAGGGAGCACACGAGGACGAGATTCAACATGTTTATTATTGGCATTCTCAAGTTCTGACATGTTTTTCAGCACTGAGCGCGAATTGTTTCTGTATGAGCTGGACTCTCTCTTGTACATTTACGAGTGGCTTAGTGCCTTGTTCTTAGGCTGATTGACATATTAGTTTAGTTTGGCTTAGTAGCTTACTCGCTCTTCTTCTTTGGTTTGAATCAATGTTACGATAGTGGAATTTGATTAGCACTCCTAGTAATTACTGTTCTGCCTGACATGTTGCCTGCTTTCTTATGGTTCCGATTTCCTTCTTGAATTCTTCGTCGGGTCTGATAAGTGCGCTTTGGCGTTGTATCGTAACGTCGCGGACAAGTCTCTTCTACCCTGTGAGCTTCGAGTTTTCCGATTGCGTTTTCTGATTTCTCGATTCTGTCCTCGGCGTGCTCTGGACCCACCACGAAGATCAAAGGTCAAGAAAAGACCGGACAGACTTTCAATTAGACAATTTACGTTGAGTCCTTTGAATGTAATCTTTCTAGTTTTTCAAAGAATGTCGAAAGCATTCACGTATCACGAAAAAAAAAATAAAAGGTATATCACGCGTCACGCGCTTCTAAAATAGAAAATCACGCATCACGCGGTGCTATCTGATCACGCATCACGCCGTTAATTTGGGCACAATCACGCATCACGCGGTTAATTTTGGAGCAATCACGCGTCACGTAAAACCCCTTTGCCACCCTCACTTGAGAGCATAAAAGAAAGACCACTCCGGTGGTGCGTAAGGTTTCAGCCTCGCTCTGCACACGGTGAAGACACTCCAGCGAGCCAAAAGGTACAATTCTGTGAGTTTCGGCTTTAAAATAAACGCCAAGCGAAGTTTTTGGCTGTGATTTTTGAGTCGCTGGAGTGTTAATAAAATGTGTCTAAAGACAGAATGTATTCCTTCCCTTCACAATTTGCTCTAAAAATACCCATAATTCATGGCGGGCAAACGTTAGCGGTTAATAATTGACTGACTGACTGGAGGTGTGTGTTGTTATGTAAGCAGATCCTGCATCGAAGAAAGCAGAAATAAGAAGAGTTGATCGCCAGAGGAAAACGTAAGTGAATCATTTCCCTTGCAGGTTTAAAATGAGATCAAAATATTGATCAATTGTTACGTTACTGAGACAGAAACGAATTTCGAACGAACACAATTTATCGTGAACCGCGAGTATAGAATCTTAACATACTTGCATGTCAAGGAATACAACGGTGTCGCTTCCTTTCGAAGCTTTTAACCCGCTTTGAATTCAAACGTTATTTAACTTGTCTTCACGTATAAAAGATGCTGCATTTTAAAAGCCAGCCGGTTGACGGAATTTACATGTACATTTAGTTCATGTCACGCTAGTGTTGGTCACATGTGCTCACGAATGAACGCTTGTTAATGACTCCTACCTTTCAAATTTTACACAGCTTTATTGAATTTAACTTTGCCTTGTATTCTTGCTTGTGTTAATCTTACATCGCCCTGTCGTGACGGGGCTTAATTGTACATGGTAAAGTATCTGCAACTACATGTTTATGATCAATTTACTAGACTGAGGACGATGATTAATCTAAGCTAAACCTAACATCAATAGGTCTTGTCACGGTTTTTCCAGATTTTTATATTGGCCTCAGATAGCAAAGATCCGTCGACACTGCTGTGAAGAGCATCTCAAAATTAGTAAAGTAACCGAGTTTAAAAGTGATACATGTATCTTTTAAAATAGTGAAAAATGTCACAGACGTTTGTATCGCGCGGCCAAATTCCTTGCCAAACGTCTGTGAAATTTGCCATACTCTGCCATACTCTGTCTCTGAAATTTGCCATACTTAATACTCATAAACTGCAGGGCTAAAAATTAACTCCAATGCTTGGTGGCCAGTCGGGCCAGTTTCCTTGAATTCTCATCCCAAAACTTAGCCCTCAAGTTTCCTCTAGTTTAAAACGAATAAACGCCCCATGGCTTTTAACAGAGTGTTAACTAAGGAAATAAGTAAACACAAAAAGGCATATAATGCCCCCAGTAATGCCCTGAGACATTTTTTTTAACATTTCAGCCATATTTCCACGTTATATCGCCAAATGGCACGAAATATACAACTTGGTTGGATAAAAAGATCCTATAAAGAGGTTCATGTTTTACTTAAAGCATATTGTCATTCAATACACTGTTTAATAGTAATTTGTGGAGTGATCGCACAATTGAATGCTTTTAACGCCTCTCAAAAAGACGCACGGTATATTGATCAACCGGGCCCCGGTGGTTCAAAAGGTGGATAGTTCTATCCACCGGATAAATCACTGTCCAGTGTATAACAAAAAGGATTTTGCTAATGCTCATCCACTGGATAGTGATTTATATTTATATTTATATTTATTAGGGTAAGTTTGTTCAGTCCATTTTTCAAGAATTAGCATGCAGTAAAATCCCAACAAGAAGACTGTAAACGATGTTTCGTACAGGGGCTTAGTAGGGTGGTGTGAGTGTGGTTAAAACGAAAATGAAACAAGGATTACAAAACGTGACAATAACAACTCCTTAAAATCTCATATTCAACTCTGCACATAGAACGTCTTAGCCGGTTCCAAATAATGCTTGTTTTGCCGTCCCGGCTAGCAGGAAGTGATGTTATTTTGAATCGCTTCTCTGTCATTTCAACAGGTTTGCGATAGCAATGTGTACTCTTGCTCGGTATCATCAAATTAAATAACTGGAATTCGTTTTCGTATTTGAGCATGTACAGCTGTAAGAGTATCTATTCCCAGTAAATGTTGTTTAGGTTCCGTGCATGAATTAATGTATTCTAAGCATATTGTCCCCAGCGAAATATATTGTAACGCATATGTTAACGTTTGATATATCTTTAACAAAACACATTTCCTTTTTCTCTTCAAGAGATTATTATGTGGAACATTTTGCAAACAATAACCAACTTACTGATAATAACGTGCTTTTGTTATATTTTGTACAACTATTCTGTAAAAACGATGATTCCTTGGGCCGACACGTTAAACATCTTCTATTTGTTTAACGCGGGATCTCAATACTCTACGCCTTTGAATAAAGCGAGTGTGTTTGTCTCCTCCCTTAGCTATTTGTATTACCGTATTAAAATATAACGTAATAATACTTCTTTATTACACGAAGAAAGGGCATTTTCACTGTTCTTAATCAAGTACCTGTTTCGTCTAGTTCGAAGGAAAATGATTATTTTATTGTAATAGTTTAGCGAATCCTCTTGAAATAATGTGATGAAAGAAAGACATCACTCTAGTCATTTTGGGAACTTTTCTTCCCGCTGAATTGATGGACATGCAAAACTTCTTTTATTTAAATTTATGGCTTGTGGTTAACGCAGTACTGGCCGAGAAATCGGACAACTTGTTTCTTTGTCCGGGTATATTGGGAGCTCTTTTGGTTATTCAAGACAGTATGAGTACCCCTGCATAAAATATCGAATTTACGCATTTCTTAAGGCCCTGTCACACTATTGCGTATTAAAGAAACGTATGAGTTGCGTATGAAAATTCATAAAATAATTTTCGTACGCACAAAATTCCCTTGAAAATACAGCGTATGACCAGCGTACTTGACCTATGAGTAACGTACGTTAAGCGCAACTCTCGCGTATTCAGCGTATGCCTAGCGTATGCTTAGCGTATAAACCATACGTCCGAATACGCACAAAATTTTTAAGCATGCTTAAAAATTTTGGCGTATTCGGACGTATGCCAGCGTATGCCACCGTATGCGACCATGCTTGAAACGTATACAACCTATGCCTAACGTACCCCTAGCGTATGTCAGCGTATACCAGCGTATGAGTGATATTTTTTCATACGCTGGCATACGTTAGTACGATACGCAATAGTGTGACAGGGCTATAACTTTTGCGTAAAAGAACCGCGCGTAAATATAAGGTCTCTTCTTTACCGAGAAATTACGAATTGCGTACACTCGCGTTATCTCGGATAACGCATAAATGTTGGATAAAGCCTGAGCACATTAAACGAACGTTCTTGAAAAAAATATATGTATAAATGGATAGAAATTACTTCTAGTCATTTACAGAAATACCGCATGAAGTGATATATTTACGTCTCACTGCTCAATAAGAATTTTCCGTCATAATTCGTTCGGCTTCGTTATGAATCTTTACGCTTTTGTAATTTTCTTTGTGCACCTCTGCGCATTACTCTTTACAGCCAGGAACTTAATTTTTGTTTGTCGCGTTTAATACTTGCCATCGCCAAACTGCCACAATTAGCTAAAAAGCTTAAAAGTTTTACGAGTCGTGAGATTTTCTGTCTTTCTTTAACAGTAATTCCACGTCAAGTTTACTCTTCGCTGTCCTCAGGGCCTCTAAGGAATACTCTTATTTCCAATGGCGGATATATTCTCCTCAGATTAGTGTAATTTCAGCATAGCTCTAGACTTGTGATTGGACTATAAATAAATGGGCTTCTTAAACAGATAACTTACCTTCAATCCTGCTTCGATTCCCTTCGACAACAAAATGGAGAACACTGGTGTCGTTTTACATCTACTTTGAATATTTCTACGTGGCGCACCTTGTTATTGGAGGGTGTTTTGGAGCACGTACGGAATTGACAGCTGATTGTTAAACGAAAGCACTAAAGGCTTTGACATAGTGACATACTGCTTTACGATGACAGAGTGTCTCAAACAGTGCCGTGAAAAACGACATTCACGAAAAATTAAAAAAGCAATATAGTGCCTGATTTCTTGCAGCCAAAGGGACGAGCACGCACACCACGAAATAAAACACTTGATTTATCAGTTTGGAGCATAAACCTTTGTCTTTTATTCTTTTAAGATAGCAGTATAATCCATTAATTAAAAGTGTTTTTCTGCGTCTTTGCTGCCTTCAATACCCTTCGTGTCACGGCGTTCGAGAACAGTTTTTTAAAAGGGAAACACGTGCTTGACGAATTTTTAAATGCAAAATGATTTTAAAGCCGTCCTTGGAAATAAATCTATCAATCATCTTTACCAAAAAGCATTTTGTTCTGGCAACAAGTTTGTAATATTTAAAAATGATCAAATCATATTTAAAAAGTGTCGTTAAAGGAAATATTTCTTGAATATATATATACGAAAAATCTACAGCTCAGATAAAACATTTGGTCGTTTCGATTTTTCGGTTCCAAAATAAACAATGATTTAAAAGGGTTAAAATCATAGCGGGAAAAACAGACGCCAAAGGGACAGTTAACGCCGTGTTACATTGTTTCGAGTTTAAACGCTGTTTGTGTGTATTCTTTACAGTTCCGTAGTATATTTATTTCCAATTCTCCTTTTTTTTTTTTGTAAGTCTCCATTGTGAATCATGGAGATTCATAGTCCAATTTTGGATTACTGTGAAAATTGCAAAATCTTGTTTTTAAAAAATAAAAAAAAAAAATTGATTTCGCAAAAGAAACACACCCGCTCCCGTCGTTTAAGTTTGAGGATGATAATGATCGTGGTCGAATGCTTAATGTTATCCGTTGTAGATTGGACTGAAATAAAGATATTGGTACCTAAGATCAGCTAAATGGGACTTGTACCTCACTTCTTTGCAATCTTTTCAACAGACTTAGATATCGGCAACTCATAAAAATGCAAAGGCGCCAAAACTATCAGAGATGAACATGCAGGTCCTGAAAAGTTCATAGTCATGTGGCAGATGCTGCCTGACTTTATTAAAGAAATAAAAAAAACGCGCCGAGTGCGTTATTGAGTTATATAAGCACGCGGGAATTTTCAATAACACGAGAGAAGTATAGAGAAGCACTCGCCTTTGGCTCGTGCTTCGCGCACTTCTCGAGAAAAAAAAACCGGTTATAATGAACCTTAAGTCAAGCGCGTGCTTTATCGAGTTATAATGAACTCGGTTTAACCAATCATAGCGCGCGCATTTCTGGCCTTGAGCATTTTATAAACCGATTTATATCAAGTGTTTCTCAGATTATTTGATCATTCAAGCAGTCAGGTCGATACTGCCAGAGAAAATGCTTGATATACTGGCATTTCCCAACGATCCTTTCAGACCATGCACCTGGCCGCTGTCGGTATAACATTTCCTACTTCATGGCGGGTGAGGCGGACTTGTCTTTCGCGCGTTTTCCCGCGCTAGACAGCAGTTGCACGTGTTGGCCTTGAGTTTTGGTTGGTTTTGATTGATTTATTCGCGTTAATGAGATTTAATACGTACTTTATTTTAATATATAAATATATTTATTAAAGAAATAAAAAACGTACCGAGTGCATTGTCAAATTATATAAGTACGCGGGAATTTTTCAGAGTGTAGAGACACCGAAGGCGAGTACTTCTCGCACTTGGCTTGAGTGTTCTTAAAAAAAATCTCAAGTGCTTATATAACTTAACAATTCACGAGGAACAAGTTTTTTTTATTTCTTTTATAAAATAAAAATGACCACAAAGGGGTTAGAATTCGCGCGTGCTCAATCGAGTTATAATGAACTCAGTCTGACCAATAATAGCGACCTTTAGATTGGACTACGAGTACGAGATTGAGTACGAGTAAGAGTTTTCAAACCAAATTCGTGTGCCTCATATAATTTCTTATCACACCAATCTTATCCCTAACGTTTATTTATGTGTTAGTCAGCAACAGGAAAGAGTTATAGTTCGAGGGATACAATTACCTCGAAATTCCAAAGGTGTCCCCAATTAGTATACATTGTATGCTAGCGATTTTGACACGTTAATAAAGTTCTTATCTTATCTGTACTCGTACTCGATTTCGTACTCGTCAAATCTAAAGGTCGCTAATCATATCGCGCGCATTTCCTTGAGCATTTTATAAATCGGAATAAAAACTGTAGGGAAAGATTTTTCAATGATCAAACCTTAGTATTAACATTTAGGTTTCAGAGGATAAAGAAGACGAGATGTTAATCAAAATTCGACATAAATTAATGAGTCACTGTCTCACCGAAATAACGAAAATTTGTTATCGCAAAATGCCACCAAATATGCAACAAAATTTGATAAAAAGATTATATAGAGCAAAACAGAAGCAGAATTTTGGATATTAAGTGCAGGATCACAAGAATGGAAGCTAGTGGATTACAATTCATAAAATTCGATTTCGTGACAGGCCGGTCAAGAAATCAGATTGCGCGTCATTCCCGGGGAGCTTTTGCGTTCGATGATAGGAGAAGGCTACCGAATCTCGTCGGGTATCGGTCTGGGCGCAGGGGATTGTGGGAGGAATTGGGCTAGATGCTATGCGATTTCAGGGTTTTGGCGCTATCTTGGACTGGCTGACCACTCGCCTCGATTTCATGTGGGGACCTCGGGCCCAAATCGAACGCACTATACTAATCCATGGTTATTACTAGTTTTAGCCGTTAGTTTGCCTCATTAATTCATATTTCTTGGCGTTCATCACTTTCAGAGATTTTTTTCTTTTTATTTCAAAATAATAAGCAAGCTTACAGAAGGCTTATGGCCATAAACATGAAAACACAATATATTAGCTGGGACAGTGTCAAATATAAATTGTTTTTCTCTGGAATCAACAGGAGGCTCGCGCGCTGTTCCAATCTGAAGTTCAGAAATTCTATTTTAAATTGTGACGTAACTCAGTACCATGACAAACCATTTCAACTGATTTTTCTTTTGAATCACATATATAACCGTGTATACTTATCGCAAACGTTAGATGATACACAGTGGAAGCTACTTTCGAGTAGGACAGAATGCAAGATCATGTGATATCCTGGACATGAAACAACTTTTCCATCATTACGTATACTTTTGCATCACAGTTTGAACAGATAGGAATTAACTTCCAGGGCAGAACTACCAGGAGAAAAAGCAATCAAAGGTATTGATGTTTGTTGGGCTTACATTGATTTGATTATAGTTCTAAACGTTTTTGGCCAATTAGGCCAAAAGATCCCAAATCATCAAAAAGAAATGAGTTTGGCCTGAAAAGTCATATAGCGTGCTCATGATAAACTAAAATGCACTTTGTCTCTTGCGGATTTCTTTCAATTAACTTACATGACTTGAACCTATCATATAACTTGAGCAAAGACGTGCTTCCTCGGCCCAAACACACAACTGATCGATTTGCAAGCCAAAATTCGAGAAAATGCAGTAATGCTCTCCACCTTCGAGTATTAATGAATAAGTAACATTGAGCTTTTAGCGCCAATTCTTCTCTCACGGCCTCAGTTTCTGCTCGCACTATACGCTGGCGTGTGTGCATTTAACTGTAAACCCCTCCTTCACTCTACCCTTCTTCGCAGCATCTCTGATCTTTTACTACATGCTAACATAAGCCAGCCATTATTTTAACAATAGAGTGCTTTTTGGCTAAGGAATACACAATTTATGAATGAACAACTGTCGAAATTCAAAAAGAGGCGGTTATTCCTTCTGTCCTTCAATTGTTTAGTGCCGATAATTACATTGACTATATTGACCCGGAATGTGCAGCGTTGATGCTTTACGGAAGAATTAAACGATTCAGGTGGGAGTGTAGACGCATAGCCGTGACGGTTCATGACGCCCGTAAAATTGAGTATAGTATTTTTCCTATTTAGTATTCCCGAGGTACCTACAAGGTAATGTTATTGGATGTTTGGTAATGAATCCAATCGAACAACAATCGTTCAACTGTGGTGGGTTCGGTAATCGAACATAACCGAACTCACAAGAAAACTTCTCAATTGAATACAATACTTAATTCTCAATTGATCGTTCGATTTCCGAATGCCCGCAATCGAAGTCAATCGACTGACCACAATCGAACGTTCGCGCCCTGAACTGAAAGAGTCACGTGTCAAGAGATCGAATCCGAGAAAATTCGAACTTCGATCAGTTCCATTGGTTTGATTTGTTCGATAATCGAACTCACCCAAACTTAAATGTTCAATTGTGTTCGATTGGCGAAACCAATCAAACGATTGGTGTTCGATTGTCAATCGAACAAAATCTAACTAAAACCAGTCGAACTCAATTAGTTCGATTGGTTTTAGTTGGATTTTGTCCGATACCCTGGGATCTATTTGATCATTGCGGTTGACGATAAGAATTACCTTGTTGATTAATATCCTTAGATTGTTCAGCTTGCATACATTTTCACATTGACGTCTTAAAACTTTCCGTTGAAGGCGAATTACAGCACAGAAGGCGCGTGGTAAGGTTGTGCCTGCTCTACAAAGCTCTATACACAACCAAACGCGAATAACCATACCAAATTATGTTGAGCACCAAGTTTACTACAAGCCCGCCACTCCCTCCCTCTAAAATTCATCCCCATCCAAGTATCATGCGATGAGTACGTCGAGTACAGTTTTTGGTTGAGGACCCGCTAAGTGAGTGAAACAATTTACCGCCTGAGATCATAACACTGGAATAGACGGAGTGTTTTAAGTCCGCAGTGAACGCCCACCTGCTTGATTGAATTTTGCAGTATTTAGGCTGCGTCCACACGTATCCGGATATTTTTGAATCCGCAACTTTTTTGTTACGGATTAGAAAATATTCGCGTCCACACGTAACGTATTCGAATCGTATTTGCCCGAATTCGCCGGATACGTGTGGACGGAAGGCCAATCCACAACAAAAAAGTTGCGGATTCAATAATGTCCGGATACGTGTGGACGGGGCCTTATTTTATCTTTCGTTGACTGAATTACCAGTGCTCACACTGTGGAGGCGCGGTCACGGTCTAGTGGTTAGTGCGTCGGACTTCAACCTGAAGGTCGGTGGTTCGAGCCTTATCTCTGCCGTCGTCAAGAAACTTTACTCCGCACTGTCTCTCTCCACCCAGGTGTGTAAATGGGTACCGGCGACAAAATGCTGGGGGTAACCCTGTGATGGGCTAGCATCCCATCAAGGTGGGAGTAGCAATACTTCTAGTCACTTCATAGTATATAAACCAGGTCACCCTGTGATGGACTAGCATCCCATCCAGGGGGGAGTAGCAATACTCCTAGTTGCTTCATGCGACAGAAACCGGGTTAAGCTCTGGCCAAGTGGGAACCCTGTGGCTCGTGTGCGACTTTACCTTTTTCACTGCTCACACTCCTGTATTATTTATATTATTTTATCTTAATCGGTGGGCGCATACCTTGCTGTTTGGGTGTCTATTTTGCTTTATTTCTCAGTTTGTTGTTTCTTTTAGGTTTTATAATACTGTTAATTCTTAAGCTGTAAGTCTTAAGCTTAATAATTCTTAATTCTTAAGCTGTAAGTCGGTAGAGTCTACCTGCTATAGCTCGGAAGGAGGTCAGACACCCTATTGAGAATTATATAACGTAATGTCGACACTTTTTTCAATAAATTTTAAAGTGTAAAAAAGAAAATTTAAATCCCCACCCAGGATTGAACCTGTGACCTCAGCTAGGCTTAGGCTTAGGCTTTCATAACCCACCGTACCAGAGTACCACCTAGCTTCTCGGGGTGTTTCGACCTAAATTTAACTATATAAACTGCTAACTCCAACTTCAACTGAAAGCTAACCAGTTACTCCGTTATATATTCTCATTAAGGTGTCTCCTTCTGAGCTATAACATTCAGACTCTACCTTGTAAATCACCATCATCCCCAAGGCTTTCTCCGCTTTCAAAATGGCGCCTAAACCACCTCGAACTCAGAACCGGTATTTTATCTCAACAGGGAAGCTAGGAAAATTTTGACTTGGCGGTCGGTCATATAATTTCATTTTACATGTTATTTATCTTAATACCAATAATTTGATCCAGTTCCAACGCCAACACTCACTTTCACATTTGAAACTCCTAGTTTATTTTATAATTCAACACATTGATACACTTGCCCAAATATGGTCAAAACGTTATCGATATACGCTATGTCTACATGACGTATATCCAGCGATGGCAGTAAATTTCGCATTTTGACAAGAGAATGCAAAAATGACGGACCGACCTAGATATTTTTTCTTCAAACCGTGCTTTGTTATCAATGTGTTGAATTATAAAACTTTATAAAATGCTCAAGGAAATGCGCGCGCTTTGATTGGTTAAACCGAGTTCATTATAACTCGTTATAAAATGCTCAAGGAAATGCGCGCGCTATGATTGGTTAAGCCGAGTTCATTATAACTCGATAAAGCACGCTCGTGACGTAAGGCTCATTATAAGCGTTTTTATTTTATAAAAGAAATAAAAAAACTTGTTCCTCGTGCATTGTCGAGTTATATAAGCACTTGGGAATTTTTAAGAACACGAGAAAAGTGCAGAGAAGCACGAGACAAAGGCGAGTGCTTCTCGCACTTCTCGAGTGTTCTTAAAAATTCCAGCGTGCTTATATAACTCAATAATGCACTCGGCGCGTTTTTTATTTCTTTAATAAAGCACGCACGTGACGTAAGGTTCATTTTAACCGTTTTTATTTTATGAAAGAAATAAAAAACTTGTTCCTCGTGCATTGTTGAGTTATATAAGCACGCGGGAATTTTTAAGAACACGAGAGAAGTGCAGAGAAGCACGAGCCAAAGGCGAGTGCTTCTCGCACTTCTCGAGTAATAACAATGCACTTGGCGCGTTTTTTATTTCTTTAATTATAGCGCTCAATCTTGCGTGATATCGCCTCGTCGGCTAAGAATTAGGCGATATCACGCTTTCGCGCGTGATATCGTCTAATTTTAGCCGACTAGGTGGTACTCTGGTACAGTAGGCTATGTAAGCCTACGCCTAGCTGAGGTCGCAGGTTCAATCCTGAGTGGGGATTTTTGATTTTCTTTTTTACACTTAAAAATTGAAGTGTCGACATGACGTTATATAATTCTCAATAAGTGTCCGAGGTGGTCCAGACCGTTGTCACGCCCGTATTTTTACGCCCGGCCCGCCATTTTGAAAGCGCGGAAAATGCACTGGAGACGAAATTGGTTCGTCTGCCTATTTTTAATCTTGTCCCCAGGCTCCTTTCTCTTTCACTCTCGAAAATCCTTGGCGGAAAGTTTGTACAATTCCAGGCGGAGCTAATGGAGGCAATTGATACACGAGAAATAACGATACAAAAATAACGCTATTACACTTGCGATTTCGACTTTTTGTCGATCCTGAGAAAAAGTTCACTTTTCAGAGCAGAACAGGTGGTCTTAATGGTTTCTGTGTGTAGCTAACAGGTGCCGTCGGTTTGACTCACTGACCGACACCGACTGCATTTCAAAAAATTCTAAATGTACTTTATACTTTCGGAATTTTACTTTAATATCCTTTGCATGTGATAACTAAAAGGAACAACACGCTCAAACAAAAAAGGAATCCCGCAAGTAAAAACTACCAATTAACGTTGGCTTTGACGTTAACAAAAGTGATTTGCTCAGATGGAGCCACCCTCGAACCAAACTTTCAATTAACAGCGGGTAAACCTTATCAAGATTGCGGCTGCAGTTGAAAGCACTTCCTCGCTTTCACGCATGTATATGCATTGTAAGTAAGTGCGAGCAAATATAGTATGTAAATAGACAAAATTTAAATGTGATTTTTTTTTAAATTTGCATATTTTCTTGTTCTCACTACGTAGGCGGCCTCAGCTGTTTAAACGCTCAGCGAAAGAAGCGAGTCGGAAAATTACATTCAAGACTGCTTCACACACCGTGAACGCTTGTGGCATTACTTGGTCTTAGCCTGACCGGAAAAATTGGGGTTAAAAGACGTTTCTCCTTTGAACGAATCTGAAATATTTAAGCAAGGCCAACACATGGCAGACGAATCAAAAGATCACACCGAAACAACAGAAATGGCTGATTTATTCCCCGAAGAAACAAAAAAAGGACCAGCGAAAGAAAAACTAATAACAATCGCTGCTTTCTACGTTTTCGGCTTTCTGATTTATGCGATTTATTCGCTTATAATATCAGCCGCTCAAGATATTCTTGCCGGCACTTTTGTGCCTACATCGGCTGTGTTAGTCGCAAACGTTGGACCGTATTTCATCGTAACCGTGGTAGCGCCTTTCTTCATCCAAAAAATCCCGTATTTTCCTCGTGTGTTGGCCATAATATTTCTGGAGGCTACTGGATTGATCATGGTTGTCTGCACCAAGCACGTTGGAGCGAGGTTATTGGGCATATCTCTGTCTTCCTTTGGATTTGGTTTGGGGGAACTATCGTTTATCGCCATGACTTCGTTCTACCATGACACCGCTGTTTGTGCATTCTCAGCCGGTACCGGGACTGGTATTTCATTGGCACCGCTCTATTACACAGGTATCAGTTTTATTTTATAAAACTATATGTAATTTAATTTCATCTCGTTTTTATTCGAAGTGTATTTTTGTTCATTCGCACCTGTTTACAGGCGCTTCCGGCGCGCATGTTGTTGTTCAAGTATTGATGTTGATCGCTCACATTTAAAATCTAGCCGGTTTCTTGCCACATAAGCATAAGCATATATAAGCAAAAGCGGAATCACAATGTTGTGTTCAGCGCTTTATGTCCAGTGAAAACGGGCCCACTAATGAGCATAAGCATAAGCTTAGCGCAAGCTTGAGCATAATGTTCAATCTTGCCTTTATTCCGCCTTCAGTCATCAATTACATTTGTTTGTTTAATTTTTTTAAACGATTACACGAATTTATGTTCTTAATGTCACTCACTGTTCCATGGTTATGTCATTTATGGTTATGTCAATATTCCTCCAGTTTCACTTGACGCAAATAATATTCTATAAAACCAAATTTTCGTGTTTCATTTCCCCACCTACGCAGCGTCACAGTTTTATTACATTCTTTCCTTTGTATTTCTAAGATATTTTATTAAAATAAAAATAAATAAATAGGAATTTCAGTGGAATCCACGAGGTGGCTCTTACTTCCACTGTTTCCGGATCAAATTGGAATTTGGAAATGTTGGTTTTTATATAATATAATTTTTAATATATTATGTTGCGGTTTGGCTTTTAAAAATATACTCACAGAGCTGAAAAGGTCTGTTGTCTGAGTTCCAAAGACATTTAACTATTTAGCTTGGTTTTCACTAACGACATAAGCATAAGGATACATCAGCAAAATTGGAATCATAACGGCGCTTAGCTTTGTATCCATTGAAAACGGGCCCAATCGTAAGTATAAGGATAAGCGCAATTGCCCACTCCAGAAAAAAAGAAAAAAAAAGCTCCAAAGAATCCCGGCGTATTCATGACATGATTTGTGATGGAACAACACTGAGATATATGAATTAGATGAATTGTAGAAAAAAAAATAGTTTTTCGGGTATTTTATAGGCTTCGTGTAGGCTAATTGGAGGCTAATTCAAGGGACAGTGTCTGGGCTAAAAATATAGTGTTTTCATGAAGTTTGTTTTATTATCTTAATTAAAGAAGGAAGAAAAAAATTGCCAAAAGTGATGAACGCAAAGAAATATCAACTAAAAAGAAAAATTAACGACTAAAAAACTAAAATTTCCACCAGAATGAAAACTTTGATTTCTTGACCGCCTGTCACGAAACAAAACTGATGTAATCCACTTCCATCCTTGTAATCCTACACTATATCTCCAAACTACTGCTTCTGTTTTTCTTTATAGGATCTTTTTAAATAGCAACACGGCGTGTTGGTAAAAGGCTTTTGCCCCTGGGCTCGGTGCCATGCTGCGAGTTTAAGAGTATGCAAAAAATGAAAAACAGGAGTGCGAGTCTTCGTCGGTGTTTCCAAGGATAAACAAGCATCAGCAAGTGTTTTCGTTGACTATATAGATAGATAATTTTATTGTTGTCAGGTTCTCTCTGATGAACTCGGAATAAACCATCGCCGTTATTCATGGTGTTGGATGAAACATATTTGATTCGTTGACCGAGTCAAAACTAAAAGCAAATATATCTCAAGAAAAGCAACTGAAAAAAAGTCAAGTTATCCAATAAAAAGCTTTAAATTCTGACCAATCACATTTTTCTTTGTTTCACAGCCATGACAACTTGGGCATGCCTATCTCCATCCCTCGCCATCTCCATCATGGCTGCCAGTTTGGTTTTTCTGTTGATTTTCTATGCTCTAATGGAGAGAAAACACTCACAGGGAGGGCAAAATGCAGCCACAGGAATCACACGGAAGGAAATTCAATACTCACCTGTCGATCAACAGCCCACAGAGTTCAAAGATGACCATCTAACGTGGAAGGACAAGCTGCAAGCTATCAAGAGAGTTTGCCCGATCATTGCTTCCATCATCAGCGCATGGATTGCAGAATACCTGATAATTCAATCCGTGATCACGACAATAGCGTTCCCAAGCGCGCCTTTTCCTCCTCGAGACCACTACCAGTATTACATCTTCGTCTTTCTGTTCGGCGAACTGTTCGGTAGATCGTATCTAATCGTGTTGTCGTATCTGATGCCGAGCGTTGCTCCGAAGCTTATCATCCGCAGAATATGGTTTCTTGCTGCAGCGGAGATTTCTATTTTATTTTTCTTTTTGTTGGCGGCTTGGTTCCGCTTTTTGACTGATGTTTCAATAGTTTTAATTCTCGCTTTCATCGGCGGAGTAATAATCGGTGTTATGTATGTCAATATGTTAGCAATTTACTCCGAAATTGAGGATCCTAAGTCCAGAGAGTTTGTCCTGGGTTACGCTTCTGCTGCAACTGGCGCTGGGGCATTTACCGCTGGCCTATTAGGACTGCTGGTTGAACCTTGGTTGCGCCAACACTGTTTAAGTGTGGTGGTCAATAGCAGCTTCTGTTTCACTCGATCTCAAGGTGGACGAGTCTGTAAATAAACAATCTATAAATAACAATGAAAACAATAACAACAACAACAGCAGCAAATGAGGTCTGTACATTATTCAGGTCTATAAGGACCTGCCTTGTAACTTTGCATTGAGGGATTGTTTTACCGGAACTCGTATATCATGTATCACCTGTGCATAAATAAAATCTATGGCTTAAAGGGTAAATTGTAAATAATTAGCCAGAGTTAGATTTCCCCGAGTGGTAGATGTAAATAAATGAGGATACCCCTACTAAATGAGCTCAGCCTCTTACAATCTCTGAAATTTCAGCAATAATCGTATCAATAACAAAATTCTCGACTGGATTGGTCATCCGCGCGCCTATTTCTTACGTAATTGGAGTGCGGCCACGTGGGTGTCCAATTACAGCTATCCAATTACAACTTCTTGTAATTGGATAGCTGTAATTCGACACCTACGTTGCGCGCGCGTCAATCAGGTGCACTTAATTTTTTTTTTTGCTGTCTTCCTCCTACTTTGAAACTGATAGAAAATAACCTTGACGATTGAGTACAAAAACTCCATATAGACTTCTTAATTTCGGAATTTTGTTATTGATTCGACTAATTAGTAATTGAACTTCGTGTCGTACAATTCAGGGGTAATCGTGCTCGTAATTTCAAATCGTCCTCGCGCTACGCATGACAGACCCGAGTTCAACTCCTCGACCACGCTTGTAAAATAGCCAACTGGTTTGCCTCCTGCCAGTTGGGATTTTTAAAATGTTATGTTCTATTTGAATATTTGTTTCTTTATTTAGTGTCCCCAATTAGTGCTCGCGCGCTAAATACCTTGACACTTAAATAAAGTGATTATTATTATTATTATTATTATTATTATTATTATTATTATTATTATTATTATTATTATTATTATTATTATTATTACGCGCTCGGCCGATTTGAAATTATATGTACTCGACGGATTACTCCCTAAATTGTACTCCACTCAGTCCAATTACTATTACTTATCGTAACTTCGTTATAAACATGATCCCCTTTGTCCAAAATATTCGCTTTGAGATTTAAAAATACTATTTACAAGGTTAAAAAAGGTTTTTTTTTATGATACTCTTTGTTGTTACATTATTTGAGTGGTTTACACAGAGAAACAATTTAAGTTGAGGAAAATTTCTTGTTTCCCCAAAAAGTATGAAAAGCGAAGAATTCTTTGGGATTTGAAATCCTCGATTTTTGGAATTTTTTGGGGAGGGGTGGGGTGGTCTTAATTTTTCATTTAAAATGTCTAAGATTGCAATCTCCGACAGAATAAAAAAAGAAATGAAACCGCTCCTCCCCCCGAATCAATGACGAATTCGCGCTAAAAACAAAACGCGCCATTTTTTCCATCATTGTCATGGGAGGGGCAGGGGGGGGGGGGGGGGGAGGGATGGTCCAAGATTGCAGTTGCTTAAACCAGCATGAGATAAGTGGAGGTTTTAGAAATAAAAATAAGACAAATAAATAAATAAATCACTTTATTTAAGTGTCAAAGGTATTTAGCACGTGTGTAGTAATTGGGGACACTTTCTAGATCTAATTGGAATTTGGAAGTGTTAGTTTTTGAGGAGAGGGGAAAACCGGAGTACCCGGAGAAAAACCTCTCAGATCAAGGACGAGAACCAGCAACAAACTCAACCCACATATGATGCCGAGGCCGGAAATCGAACCCGGGCAACATTGGTGGGAGGCGAGTGATCTTACCACTACACCACCCCTGGTGAAGGCAAGCCCTGCGTACCACAGGTTTTTCTCTTGCACTTTTCTGGAGTTCTTGGCAGAAGGCGAGTTAACGAGTGAAAGAAATATTAAAAGTTTGCAAGGAAAACTTATGTCACAGACTGAGGAATAGATTACATAAAACTTCCCGCATACTTATCTTACGGTTACCGTTCGCAACCCGGCCCAGCACTATGTGAATGGCAGCACTTAAAACATTTGAAAATAAAGTAAATAGTTTCTGTACCCTTGACGCAAATGCCTGCTTGAATTCCCATAATTCATATCGGTCATTGTAGATTCTTCCATTAACTGGTGGACTCCTGCCACCTGTTAAAACTGTCACAGCTTTTCATTTCTGCGATCAAAACGTCAATAATCATCGGAAGACCTAAAAAAGATAAGGTAATTTGTCATCTGTAGATTCTTCTATTTTTCGCTTGTGAAACCGTTGAAAAATAGCTCATGTTTGGTCGATCAACCATCACAAGAAAACAAAAAATTTTCATCTTGGATTTGCGAATGAAAGATCAAGTACAGCAAAGACTTGCCGTGATTTAGCCCTGTTTGTTTCTTTGTGGCCACCAGGTCGTATAACGTAAGCCAACGGAATGTGATTCTGAACAATCAAAATTTCACTGACGAGTTAAATGACATGACCGGTGATTCGAGAGTTTTTCTTCAAGTACTATCACCTCTTGCCGTGAAATCCAAGCAGTCTTTAGCTTGGTTTTTAAACAGAAGTATAAGGATCACCAATTAAAGGAACGGGAGGCAACCCAGTAAAAATCTCCTCTTTGGTTTAATTGATAATCGACGTAAGTCAGTAGTTCAAAATGGAGAACTATTCGGAGAAAAGCGAAACCACCGAGGAAACTGAGCGCACGGATAAAGAGGAACGGAGCGACGCACCTGAAAACGAGAACAACGAAACACAAGCAAAGAAGCCTAAGAAGGAACGTTTGCGGAACCTTTTAGCATTTTACGCGTTCGGGGCGCTCATTTATACGGTTTATTCGGTGATAATTTCAGGAGCACAGGACATTTTGGCGGGCACTTTCATTCCTACCGCCGCCGTGTTGGTGACTAACGTTGGTCCCTATTTTCTTGTGACAATGATTGCGCCCTATTTTATACACAAAGTTCCTTATATTGTGCGAATAGTGGCAATTTATGCATTTTTTACAGCAGGTCTGTTTATAATTGTCTACGCCAAGGAAGTCTACCTCAAGCTAATAGGAATCTGTACAACATCCCTGGGGGCTGGAATTGGGGAAGTGTCGTTTTTCACACTTACGGCTTACTACGAGAAAGTAACGGTGGCGGCATATTCGGCTGGTACTGGCTCTGGCTTTATATTAGGTCCTTTGTATTACACAGGTAAGGCTTATCGCGTTTGATAGATTACTGACGGGGGCGTACTCAGCCTTTTTGCAATGGGAGGAGGGGTTGGGGGTGGGTGGGGGTGGGTGGTTGTTCCATCTCGTCCGGAACGGCCTGGACCCCCCCACCCCTCCTGTGTACGCCCCTGAGGGGAGAGGGTTAAAGCCTCTCACTCCCTAAGCTAAACCTTGCGTCCTGCAGTGGAAGAGCACATGTACAGTATGAAGGAGAAACCGTGGTTAAATAAAGATTATGTATGTATGTGTTTCTCTACAATCTGCAGGTCTTGAGTCTGTGAGTAAAGGCCTCAACAGACTGGACTAATTATTGTCAATAATTGTTTTGCTAAAATGTTATTGATAACAAAAAAATGTCAGTGCGCGAAGCAGGTTATCAATAACAAAGTTTTTTTAAAAAAATTAGTTGTCGACATGTACATACCGTTTTCCTTTTCATGGCGGGAAAGTTACCTTAGTTTTATTGTCGACAACTCGTTTTTCCTATTCTGCAAGACAGGTGTTGACACTATGCTATTGTGTCAAACAGATATGTTTAGCCGCGCGGCCAGCGCTGAAAACGAGGCATTGACATGTGCATTTGACGCCAGTTACCAAGCTCTCGCCTAAAAATATTCAGTAGTTATCGATAATTTTGGTTTCTGAGTATTTCGACTTGAAAGAACATATTTGCATCGTGAAATGTCAAAAGCAATGGAAATATTTTGACGACAATGCATTTAGGAATAGCTATAAACCATTTTGGAACTAATCAGGAAAGAACCAAATAGGTAAAGGAGAGCGAATGATTTTGCGCGAAGGCGAGCGTTTATGCGACTTTTTCACGATAAAGGAAAATGCACCATGAGCATATGACCTGTTGACAATGTATAACAATCTTGGAGTAAATGCTACTGTGTTTTTACCAAAGCCAAAGAAATACCTTGGACTCTTATTCTCTTGTCACGAACATAAAAAAATTGCAAAAACGGAACGAATATTCAACTTCAGCTTTTTGCGGGAATATTGACAATTAAAAACATAACATGTTTCCCGTCGTTAAGAAGTGTTTTTGTCGGTTTCCAGCACCAGTTTTGTTTAGAAAACATTAGGAATATCTACCTGTAATAATTAAATAGCGTCTTAACTTTTCAATTACCTGTTTACGCAAATTCCTTGTGATAAATTAAATTTTGATTGGCAATGTATTATGTACCACAGATTCTCATAACTTATATTCAAATAAATGTACGGAAATAAGTTAAGGGAATTGATAACTTCAACTTCAGAGGGAAAAAACGACGGTATAAATGAATTGACTGACTAATTGTTTGATCGTTGAAGGCAAAGCGACGGATAAGTAAGTAAGTAATTTTATTTAAGGAGGAAACCACATCACCCATGGGTGGTTTTCATGAGGGACCACCATATAAAAGTTAGTTACGGATCACATGACTGAAGAAAAAAACACACACCAACATTAATACATTTTACTTTCGGACAGCTGGTAGGAGTTTCTCAAAACTCCCTAAGACATTTCATACCCCCAAACATGTTTTCATTCGGAATTTCTATCGAGAGGTTTCTCCACTTCGCTTTTGCGGAGCTCTTGGCCGAAGATTATAAATACTAAGAGGTCAAAAGAAAATCCTCTGGCAAAGAGAAAACCTAACCGGCTCTCAAGTAATAATTAAATTGGATGGAAAGGGAACTTGTTCATGTGGCTTGATCCACTTTTCAATTAATACATGCGCGAAGCATTAAAACGACGTGTTACTGACGTGTAATATAATTGAAGAAACGTTCACCCGTGAAAAGCATGAACCATGAACGATGAGACGGAATGGGATTCTGGGTAGGCAGCATTTGTAAGCATAGTAATATTCCATTTCTTGATAATCAAGATGTTTTCTTGTTTGAGACATTTAGAGCATGATTTATACATCGTGTGTTAATATTATGTGTATTCTGTCACAAACGAAGATTAATTTACCCAACTTCCCAGTAAACCTTTGGATTGCTTCGTTCATGGTTTATGCTTTTCACCCGACAACGTTTCTTCAATTTTGGTGTATAGCAGTGGGTCACAATTTCACTCGATCGCCTGTTAGCATCGACCTCGCGATATGTAATGGTCACCTGCCTTTCCCATAAGGACGGCGTTTGAGGGAGGGATGGGTGAGTAGTTATACGCAAGGGGTGGGGGGGGGGGGCGGTCCGGTGGAACAAAATGCCTAGGAGATGAGAGGGTCGGTGAACATTGAAACTGCGGTATGTAATGGACTAATGATCACCTGCCTTACCAATGGGGACGGCGTTGCGGGGGGGGGGGGGGGGGGGAGTTGGATGTAGAGGGTGAGGGGGAGGGGGAATCAGTGAAGAAAAACGTATATGAGAGGGGAGGGTCCCAACGTTCGTATTCACGAGTTGGCTAATAGATGGTTTTCACTCACGTGACCTTCAGTCCTGTGGGACTCAAATGACATGGCGGCCATGTTGGTGTACATAACAAAAGAAGTTCATTAAAATTCTTTTGAAGTTGTACACCAATATGGCCGCCGTGACGTAACGTGAAAACCATCTATAGGAAATTTTGATTTGTCTTACGAGGTATCTATATTTTTCATAGGTCTAACAACATGGAGCTGTGTGTCCCCAAACAACACCATGATGATTATGGCTGGATCTCCGCTTCTTTATCTCCTATTTTATGCTGTCATGGACAAAAATCATTCAGCAAAACCCGTTGAATTAGCTTCAGATGAGAGAAAAGAAACTACAACTTTAAAATGGAAAGAAAAAATCTCTGCGGCTGGAAAGACACTTCCATTGGTCCTATCTCTTTTTGTTTGCTACATTTGCGAATATGTTATTATTCAATCTATAATAACGACAATGGCTTTCCCAAATGCACCTTTTCCGCCTAGAGTTCACTACAGATACTATATTTTTATATTCCTTAGCGGTGAATTTATTGCTAGGTCGTATCTTGCTGTTATTGCCTCGCTAAAACCAAGCCTAGTCAACGTCTTCGCTATCCGAAGAATATGGATTTTGGCTTTGATCCTGTTTGGCCAACTCATCTTTTTCACGTTAGCGGCGTGGTACAGGTTTTTACATGACGTGTGGATCGTTTTCGTCTTAATCTTCGCCGCTGGTCTAGAAGCGGGCGCGGCTTTCACGAACGCTTTTGTGGTAGTTTCTGAAACCGATGCTCGGATAAGGGAATTTGCCATGGGATTCGCTACCATCGGGATGGGGGGCGGGACATTCTTTGCCGGGGTAGTGGGACTTCTCATGGAACCCGTAATTCGGGACCACTGTTTGCTTATATCTGAAGTTGGTGATTATTGTTTTACTAGACCTTTTGGTGGTTGGAATCAAACCATAGGCTGCTGATAGAAGGAAACAATTCACGCATCCATTAAAAGGGACTATGTCAACAGGAATTTGTTGGTTTTGACTAAGAATGCGTTTGTTTTGGAACACCTTAAATCAGATGTAAAATTCGGATCGATTGGATTTTTAGGCAAACGAAACTATGATCTAAAAGTGGATTAAAACGACAGCAAAAAATAGACTACGTATAAGGCAAACGTCATGTCGCGATTTCATGCCAACCACTCGTAGCCGGAGATCAGACTAGCTTCCGTTACCGTTTGTGGTGTCTTAATGAAGACGTATTTAAGCTATGGTTACCTGGGCTGGGAAAACGGGATGGGACAGATTAGGTGACAAAGCCGTATTCACATACACATAGTAATCTTTAGAAGGGTGTGCCCATTCAGCCTCATACGTGAACAACAACATACAGAACGATCACAACAAACCCCTTAAATATGAAATTCACTTGTAAAGCGAATATACCCTATCTTGAATTTTTTGTGACAGAAAAAAATGAAGTGTCTTATGTCTTATGAGCACACTGTTTATTCTTATTCCGCAATACGGCTGGTGGAACACACCCTCTAAAGAACACATTGATGTTTTGCGCCTTTTTAACTTCTTATAAATTATATCAATTATTGCAGGAAGCGTTTGTAGGGAATTTGTTCGAGTTAGAAACGGCGGGAATGTTTATTGTGAGTATATTGAAAAAAGTCTTGAAAATCAGATATTCAACGAACTTTTTCAAATCTTTTCAAATCTCGAAATTATCTTCTCGCAAGAAAATTCTACCTTCATGTTAAACTAATCATATACATCATACTTAGGTTAGATTGTATGATATTTACGCTACAACTGACACTGTCTTTGCACAATCCACCTGTTACCATGACAGCCGCCATTTTGGATTTAATTTGGGAATGAGGTTTGGTATAGGATTTTTCTTTGAAATTACCCACGCATTAATTTAAAATTTCGAAAGTTTCCGAAACCAGTTTTCGGCATTCTTTGATATTAAGTGAATATATATTTTGCATATTTTTTGTTCAAACATACGGGGCATGAATTTTCTATCTACCTTTTTTTACGTTTGCAATGTTCTCTTCGCGAAACATGTTTCAATGTTAGGTTATTTGTATAGTTTACTTGAGCTTAATTACAAACAGTAACTCAGTATTGTATCGTCGGTCTTCCACTTCTCTGTTTGTAACCTTGCGTTTTGTTGTCAATTCTATTTTTCGGTGTTTATCTGTACCTACTGTAAAAAATTAAGTAACCACTGTCCTGTGCGTTGAAGAATAAAACTGCGTCAGTGAGTCCAATTGTTTTAAAACAGTTATGTTGATTTGGCTTCACCAGTTTGGAGGTTCGAACCCCTTCCCAATAATTTTTTCAAACTTTGCAAAAACATGTATCTCAACTGCTAATTACAATTCGATAATAAAAAGTAGGGGGCATCGAGCTCGTTTTTAGCTATAAGCGCTTATAGCTTAAGTTTAGGGTGTCTTTAACAGGCTATACTGTTACTATGGTAACCTGTTTGGCCATAACTCGTTCGCCATTGACTGGGCATTTGTTTGATACCATTATTGTAGCATTAACTGATAAAAGATTGTAAATTTTAGAGAGTCTTATCCCCCAAAATTCCAATTGCATGCCGCGACGTGTGCTCAGAGACAGCATAATTGCACAACCCAAAACCACTCTCGGGCTAGCAGTGAAAAAAATGTTAGTCTGGCCGTCTCGCAAAGTCTCGAACCATTCACCACCCCTACTGCTTCAATTTACATGTACAGTCGAACCCTGCTTCACGGACACCCCGTTATTACGAATCAGTTGTCTTTTAATTGGTCCCGGCCGAACGTCCATACAGCCCTTTAACTCCCAAGAGTGCCAATGAAAGCCAATCAAAATTCAAGAAAAATCCCAAAGTTCATTTTCTAAAATGTTGAAAAACAAATGGTACCATGCAAAAGTACTCTAAAGAGGTTTCATATGAATGGTCACACCATAGGATTTCGTCGACAGACTCAAATGTCAGAACTACATTACATGTCTCCATTATTGACTCTGGGAGTGAATGGGTTAATACGGACAGCGGACAGTTTTTCCCGTCCCGATTAAAACAATCTCATACAAAGTTTAACCTCTTTAAAGAATCTGACCCACCCAGTTTGCACTGCGCGCCTACGTTGGTTCATCCGCCATTTTGGGCGTTTCTTGGTGTTGCGGAAGCCATTGTTGGTTAGCTTTTGTGTTGTGGTGTGGGTATTGTTCAGTGTCTTTTAAATCTTTTGTTTTAAGTCATTTGGTGATCTCACCATCCGCAACACCAAGAAACTACCGCCATTTTCAGGCCCCCGAAAGTCCATACTGTATTGTAGATGAGAAATTCACTTGTGCAGGAGGTGATATGCTTGCCCAAATATGGAATAGAGCCGTATCATAACAATAAGAGAAGCGTCCAATGCAAACTGGGTGGATCAGACTCTTTAATATTTAATACGGACAATTTGGCTAATTCTATGCGATAAAAAGGTTCGTATTAGTCGGTCAGACATATACTATCAGTTTGGTTAAAAAAAACTTTAAAAAAAACGTTTATCAAAACTTTTATCTTCACAAGAACCCGCTTAATACGGACTAAATTAAATAAAAAGATTCTATAGAGCAAAACAGAAGCAGTAATTTAAAGAAAAAGTGCAGGATTACAAGGATTGAAGTGGATGACAGTTCGTCAATTTTGGTTTCGTGACAGACGGTTAAGAAATCAAAGTTCCGATTCTGGTGGAATTTTGTTATTTTTTAGTCGTATTTTTGTCATTTTATTTCATATTTCTTTGTGTTCATCACTTTTGGCGATTTTTTCTTCCCATTTCAAGATAATAAAGCAAGCTTAAAGCAAACTCCTGGCCATAATCATGTAAATAGAATATTTTAGCTGGTTTAATACGGACAGTTAGTTTCCGTGGTCCCTTCGTTGTCAAAAACGGGGTTCGACTGTATTGCTAGAGAGTATCTCAGATCAGATCTCGTTTCATTACAGTACGCTGTATATTAAAGATCTATTACACTAAGTACTACATATTTACTTATCGCTCCCTTGACAACATGCAGCTACATGCAATACCACTAAAGGGTACTTAAGCATGATTGATGCCTTTTGTTCCTATGTTTGCTTGAAGCGAAGACAACCAATAGAGAAGCAAGGAGCTAATTAACTTCTTGATACAAACGCAGAACGATTGAGTGAACCATTAGCATATCAAAAGAGAGGATTATAGTTATCGAAGAGTGCAGTTAATTAGAGAAAACGAAGTTAACGTACAAGTGCTGATAAGTATCAATTATTTGCGAATTGCTTGATGAAAAGCTAGTACTGTAAACAACTTTAAGTTTGTGGATGGCTAAGTCGAATTCGTTGTTCTGCAGTAAGCAAAGAAGCGAGCGGATTCAGTTTAAACGTACTCAAGTACTGGTTTTCAGTTTATTCTTCTTGGCATCGAGATAAAGAATACTGTCGTTAGGTAAGCAATAATTTAAACTTTACAGCTTATCAACTTTTACAAGAGTACACGCAGTACGTACATTTTCTCGCTTCTTGAACGGGCAAACACTGTAAAGGAAAAAATTTGAATTAAATCAAAGAGTCTGTTTAACCAGACAAAGTAGGGATACTTGTAAACAACATGCATAATTTGAGTATATAGATCTGTTAGCGCAAACAAAGGCTCATGCTTTTAGACAACGTGATCAAACGTTTCAACAACTCATTCCTTATAAAAGTGACTCGCAGTTGATATTATCAGTCCGTAGATACACGCTACTATAAAAGGGCATTATGATTAATTCGCTGAAGAAACCCTTCAGTTCAGAAACGTTAGTTTATAGCGTAGCTCTTGTCCATTAAAATCATTCGAACAATTTTTTGTCAGAAAACAAAGTTAATTGGTTTTCAGACAATGAATAAAATTAAAGAAATGAAAGACGATCATTTGAGTGATATCTGCTTCAGTCAAAGTTTAAAATTTATAAAACGAAGGCTGCGTAGACTAGATATACCGTTGAATTCTGCTAAGCACTCAGTGACGGTCCACTTTAGAGAGGTGCCTTAGAGGGATGTCCGTTTTCAGAGAGTTAACAGACAGTATAATAATATTCTAGTGTTTATAGCCGGGTAGAATATGGAATAAACCCTCCAATTATCTCGTTCGCTTGAACTGAATGCCTAACTCAAGCAGTTTAAGGCCTGGGTTTAAAGTGTGTTCAGAAAATATGGTTGACACTTAATATCTTCACCGAGAAAACTTAGATCAAAATGAAATTTTCCCTGAATGTTAATCTTGATGTTTTCTTTTGCCTTAACGCAAAAGTTTGGTCACGTGACATGTCACGTGATCAAAATTTTAAAATTACGTAAATCGGCGATGTGGTAGCGAATTTTCTTTGTATAGTTAAATAAATTAGCTTTTCCGATGGAGGTTTAACATATTTAACCTTCTGCGTTTGAAATGATTGTCCTGAAGTCTTTAAATTACAGTTATAAATAATTATGGGTTGAATTTTGGACTGAAAAATGACCTTTGTCCTCATAATTTGTTTTTTAAGATTAATGGACACTCATTCCAAACGTGAAGTGCTGGAGATATGTAATCTGCATCAGAAAAGCATTTTTATTTGATGTTTTCTCTTAAACCCGTCACCAATTCGTCAAATATTTGCTATTTTAAGAAAAATGGCCACGTGACATGTCACGTGACCTATCCCAAAGCTTATTATACTTAAAAATGTTAAGGATGATAATATCTTTCTATGTGCCAAATTTTGATTCAGTTCCATTCCGTTTGTAAAAGTTATTACGAATAAACCGTTTTTTCCTGGTGAAAGCCTTTGACCCAGGCCTTAAACTACTTGAGAACCCACTGACTAACCTGAGACTGTTCGCAGGTTAAAAATCCATCCATGCCAATTCTTGCCGGGATGACCGCGTAACCAATCAGAGCTAAAAATTGGTCTTAGTGGAAAATACACTAATAAATTCACACTAGTAACTATCTAGTAACTATCAACTGTTTCTCTCGCTAACAATCTTCAGCATGGATGAAGAGGATCAAGAAAGCCATTTTGATGATCCTGATGAACAGGAGGAACCCATTAAAGTGTCAGTGACGTTTAAACCTCCAGAACCAGAACATGATGACGTCAAACGTATCGACAACAGGAACGACGAGGCACTTGACGATAAACCAGGGGAACCCCAGCAAGTGAATGACACGTGTTGTAAATCTGATACTGAGAAGTCTAGCCTGCCTAACCCACCTGTCACTCCCATTTCCTCGTGCCTCGATCCAAAAAAAGAAAGCAGCGAAGACCATGAAGCCGAACAATCCGAAGTACTTGAGGTGAGCGCCAACGGTACATGTACACATTCGCATAGCATTTGACTTCATGTTTGTTACTTTCAGCTATTACCAACCTTTTTCTAAGTTTATCTATCAATTTCTGGCGGGAGATTCAGTTTCTATTCTATTGAACAGCAACATATCATAGACTGGTTTATGCATGAAATATACATAAAGGACAAACAATAGCATTAAAAAACTATTTATTTAATATGGTTCAGTGTAGATAAATTTGTTTAATGTTTTACAAACCCAAAAATGTTATTTTTAAATGCCAGTAGCCCTAAGGCTGCCGGTTTTAATGCGACCTTAACAACGGTGGCAAAGAACATGTTATGAACTGAATCAATGCTCGTAAAACAGTGCTCATAAAATCTGATTTATATCACATTTAAGTCGACAATAAACAAGAGTGATATATAACTGAAATCGTTGCATATTATAGAGTTCACGCTGAGTTTAATTCACGTAGTTAATGTTTTAGTTTTGCATTGTTACCGTTTGTGATATATTGGCTAACTGATACTCGCCCCACTTTCTCAACTAATCGGAAGTTAGAAGCAAAACAATTCCTGAGTTGCTGGCAAACGTTTCCCGCCCTTGGCGCCGCAACATATATTTGCTTTGACTCGGTTCTGATTGATTCATTGTAAACACTCAATTGAAAACCGCTCTATGAATTGCGTGTCAGAAATCTGAATTGACAGTGACCCCTTGTAATTTTTTTTCTTCGCATTACTGCTAAGTTGGGAAACATATCGCATATCACAAACACTGTTAATGTTCTTTCCTTTCAGGGTTGGAAAGGCTACAGCAATAACATCTACATTCAACCAATCATCGTTAATCACGCCTCTTCCGACACGTGTCCCTGTCCAACCAATCAGAAGATGCAGCGAAGACTCACCAGTGAAGACTTGAGAAAGCAAATGCGTCTTCGAGAGGCAAATGGTTGGATTACTAAACACAACGAAAGAATACGGAGCACTGGAACTTTAAGAACAAGGGTTCAGTTTAACGAGGAACAAAGCCAGCAGGCGGTGAAAGATCTTCCAAAACAGACAAAAGTCAAGACGAAAACAAAACAAAGGAACGTCAAAAGCAAGCTTCACAAGGGATTCGTCTGCAGAACTTGGGCTACGAACTTTCTACCGAGGGATGCCATTGAAGACGAAGAGGAAGAATTTAGTCCATTTTTTGTTCGGAAATATGTCGACAACTCAAAACTCTCTGGTAGCGTTGTTGCAAAGAAAGTAACTACTAAAATGTCAGAGGAAAAGCGAAACATGTCACAACTGCCTTCGACTCAGAAGGACTCAGAAGAACTAATTAAACCAAGTACCCCAGAAAGCTTATGTAGCTTAGAAATCAAATTACTGAAATTAGAGAAAGTTTGGGTTGATGAAAATAACAATGAAAAAACAGAGAGATGTATAAAAACCACGAAAGACAATTTTCAGAGTTTTCAAAACATTTCTCATGGTATTTGTTGTTGTTGCGGTGAGGGACTGGCTCATGATAAAGAGATCGGATCTCAAAGCACGTTACCCTTAACCAAACATTCTCGTCAGGAGAGATCCAGGAGTTCTAAAGAGACTGCTTGTGTAACTTTACCAATCAAACAGTTTCCGCCCATAAATCCGCTCGATGGGCTCAAGAAAACGAATATTCCAGAAAGTACAAGGCGTGGCCGAGTTTTGCCACCACGTAGACCACACACGGTAGACACTGCAATCCTTTCAAAAGGAGCTATCCTTGTGAATGGCCATCACAACTTGCCGAATTACGTAAAAACAAGCGGTTCTCTCAGTGGACTCCACAGAGAAAGATACTCTACGTTTTCACTAGGAAATCTCAACAAGCAGAAATACATATGTTCTATGGTTAAATTCGAGAAAAATTGGGATGGAAGTAAACACTTCAATGAAGGTGTGAATTTGTTGTCTTCGAGGATGGTAGTAGATAGAAGAGGCAGTGAAACACTCGATAGAAACGCGGCACCTCAGTCTATTTTACATGAAGAACGGAACAATCAAGGAAGGCGTGGTCGGTATCGATCCGTAAGTGATCCCCGTGGAAATGCGAAGCCGTCGCGGATCATATTTGATGAAAATGAAACCGTTCTGTATGGAAATACGAGAAACAGACTCCCTTTAAGAACTCCACCGCATTCACTTAATGGTGAAGATAACGAGTCGAACACTGATTCAAATGACACTGGTTTGGGTAGTGAAATTGAATATACATTTAGTGGTTCAGCTAAACTTGATATCTATCTTCAACCCAGAGGCGCAAGTTGTCATTAAACTTGTCCTTTGGGTGTAACTAAAAATAAAATAGGGAAAATCGGGTTGTATGAGAAGATCTAGATCTAAACTACACACCCCTAACAAGAAAGGTGTAACATATTGTGTGTGTGTTTCAGTGGAAGTTTGGAAAGTAAAAAAATATAATTATGTTTTCTTGCAAGTAAGGATATGGTGCTAAGAGTGTATTCTTTACTCCAAAAAGTCTGATGAAACTGAGAACCGTCTGGTTCAAGGCATCTAGGATAGTGTCGGGGAAGATGATGAAAGGGCTCTAAGAGCCATCTCGTGAATACGAAACAAAACGTAAGGTTAAGTGCACAGATCGGTTTTAATTTTCCATACTGAGTTTGAAGTCAAAGAAGAAGAGTAAAAGCAAACATTATGGACACCCATAATTAACAATTATTGGATGAGGTTGAGCATGATAGCGAGAATTATCAAGGCCAAAGTTTGTGTTATCTGCCGAAGCCGAAGGCTGAGGCGGATAACACAAACTGAGGCCTTGATAATTATCGCTATCATGCGAAAACCGAATCCAATAATTGTTTTATTATGCATATTCATGAGCTGCACTTGTAAAGACAAGAGCGCGCACAAAAAAGTGATCAATGCATAGCAGTCAACTTGTAAGTAAACAACTTACGTCACTTCTGCATGCATAAAACTATTGTCTGTAGGTATGACGTAACAGAAACAGCAAGCAATAATTAGCTGCGTGCTTATAGCCAATCAAAATCGAGCTAGTGACACCAATGTATAATCATGTTATTTATGTCACGACATCATGCGCACGTGATAACCCGTTGAGTTCATCGGTACCAAGTACCATGATTGCGTAAAATCTAACCAATGAGGTTTAAGGGCGGTTCAGACTAGGTTTATTGGCAAGCTCCCTCGATATTTGCGTTCTTCCTTCCCTTGCCATCAGAGTGTTCATATCAAGAGACATATTTTAAAACGACCAAAACATATTAGCGTGACATAAATAAGGAAAACCAAATCATCACAAAACTCTTAATTAAGTTTATTTCTTACAAACAACAAATGCAAATGCATATGTCTTAGGAGGATAACGCTCCCCATTTAGCTTGACAACTTAGCAAATAATTAAACTTACACAACCACAAGTTTTAAACTGCATGCCGAAATATGCTCTATTTTGACCGCCAAGTCTTCGAAATTGGTACAATCTAGTTCGTACAAAGCAAATAAGATTCCAGTATTGCTACTTTATTTTCGCGCCGTTTTGTTGCCATTCCACCCACAGTTTTCTAAAGATCCCATTTGGTGTTATATTGAAATAACCCCCGACAATATAAAGACCTCTTTTCTTTTCCCCTTGAACTCATTAACTCTGACAGAGACGCCATTCGTAAGGCCAGAGAAGCATTTTTAATTTCCAAGGGCAAGACTCTTGAACCCTATGGGATGAACAGACGCGATGAAACTTAATATATTTCTATTTTTATAGTAGCTTTTGCAAACGTTTCTACTGTTTATTTTTGTTAACCAATCATATTTAATCTTTCATTTGAATCATTTTATATCTTGAAACCGTTAATTTTATTCCATTTTTACTTAGCTCTTTGTAGCCCCTGATGAAGGTTAGTTTTGCCTAACCGAAATATTGGGCAATAAAATACCCTTTATAGCTGTCCGATCAGCCTTGCATTCAGTTTTAAGTTTTATTCAATACTACTGCTGATCCTGATCTACTCCAAGATCCGGCTTCACTTCGTCGTGCTGTTTGTCCAAGTGGTCCTTGCTTTATTTGAGAGTTACTCTTTTCAACAGCGCTTTTAGGTGCACGAAATCGAAACTTAGACCAAATTCAATTCGCAGCAACTTCAACTCTTATGGGAATGTATGGTTCAACGATAACTCAGTTTGAAGACAGTCACACCTTGTATCTCCTATGGGACGTTGCTGGTTCGTGGTCATTCACGGGTGGGGTGTCAGTAAAACGCGGGGTCGGGGCCGGGGTTGGGGTGGGATTAGGTCTAGGATTAAGTATGTGATTAGGCATAGTGTTAGGATTAGGTAAAGGGATTATATTTAATCCCATACCTAATCCTTGACCTAATCCCTGCACCCCGACCCCGGCCCCGACCCCGCGTTTTACTGACACCCCATTAGTTGATGTAAACGTTGAAAATCATTGAACACTTATGTTCTCTGTATTCATAGTGTCATTTCACAAGTTCGTCTTTATGTCTCACATACCGACTGAAAGTTTTTCTGCGGTATGATTAGAATCGAGATTAGAAAAACAAAAGCAAAGTTGTATGTCCAAAAGAATAACAACAAACAATGTAATCGCTTTATAATTTTACCAACATATACATCACAACTTTAAAAGAAGCCGGGCTGTGAATCTTTGAGCAGTAACCGGATATATGGAATTTAGGAACGAATTAACAGTGCATTTGTTGAAGGGGTTGTTTTAATGCAAAGTGCTATTCACAAAATAAAAGTACAACCATTGTAGATGCAGTGCAATGGAGTTTGTTCTCCGTTTTCTATTCGATGATGAAAATTCTCGCGCTTTTCTTTTAAGCCACGTTTGACTACTACTTCATTCATTTTCTATTGGTCTACAACCTCGCCATTGTTCTTGTCTATTCTTGGCTTTCACTTACGTCATATCAAAATTCAGAAGCATTAAAAAATAGATTTCGAATCCAAAATGTTTATGGAATTGTAGAGAGTTTAAAACTACACATTTTGGCCAAATTTTGAAGCGCAAAAGCATTTCGTTCAAGAGTTATAGGCGAACGAGTATTAGATATTTTTAGTAAGAAATGTATGGAGCGGCCATCTTTGTGCCCCACTCAGGGGCACAAAGATGGCGGCCAAAAATTCAAAGTCTTAATTACACCCAAAATCACATCCAAAAATATTGTATTTGCTATAAGCTCCATTAACTCGGCTATAAGCACAACAATAACTTTCAGCTGATTCAATTTTGTTTGTTTTCGCGGCTTATCTGAAATAGCGTGACGCATTGCGTGACACATTTAAAACCTTTGTAAATCGGAAGCAAAACATCGTTAAAACCTGAAACTTTCTGTGAAAGATTATAAGACTTGTATCCACATACCATGTTAGAAACAGCTTTGTAAGACGTATACTTTAGATTTTTTAATTTTTATGACGTCATGTGAAAACCAAGAATATCTTTGCTCCACCACCCGGATGGTTGGGCGGATACGTAGCACTATCATACCACATTCTATTATCTATTCTACATCATTGAATATCCAATAGTGTTTTCACATGACGTCATAAAAATTAAAAAATCTAAAGTATACATCCTACAAAGCTGTTTCTAACATGGTATGTGGATACCAGTGTTATAATCTTTCACAAAAAGTTTCAGGTTTTAACGATGTCTCGTTTTCGATTTATATCGGTTGTAAATGTGTCACGCAATTCGTCACGCTATTTCAGATAAGCCGTGAAAATAAACAAAATTGAACTAGTTGAAAGTTATTAATGAATTATAGATGCTTATAAGCCGATTTCATGCCTCTTATAGTGAATACAATATTTTTTGATGAGATTTTTGGTGTTATTAAGACTTTTAAGTCTTTCAATTTTTGGCCGCCATGTTGGTGTCCCTAAGTGGGACATTAAGACATTAAGATGGCCGCTCCTGCCATACATTTCTTACTAAAAATGTCTATGCTAATTCGCCTATAACTCTTGAATGAAATGCTCTTGCGCTTCAAAAGTTGGCCCAGATGTGTAGTTTTAAACTCTCTACAATTCCATAAACATTTTAGAATCGAAAACGGCTTCTGAATTTTGATATGACGTCAGCGAAAACACTCTATTATTTCATTTTCTGAATCTGCTCCAACCGCCATTAATCTACACGAGCTCTGACCAGTCTGATACCAGTCTGCTCTGACCATTGTGATACTTATTGTACCTATTTAAATTTTTACTTATTTACTGATAATATTCTATATTATTATTAGTTATATATACAGCTATTTCAATTAACGTTAATTGTCGGATGAAAAAGGCGAAAAGCCAAGACAGCAAGGTAGTATGGGATTGTTATGCAATGGCTATTTACAACTACCCATACTACCTTGCGGTCTTGGCTTTGAGCTTTCAACTGACAACGTTAATTGAAATAGCTGTATATGATCGTTAGTTATAGCTGTCACTTTAAACATGTGCCCCTGGCTAGGGAAAATTCTATTGTTGTGCAACTCCCAGTCATCTGGGAGATACCATTGACAGTTACATTGCCATCTAGTCCCACTATCTTGCATTCGTCTTTCGTTCAAACTTCAACTCGCTGTAGACAGAATCGCGATCAATGATGAAATCTCCAGGAAAGTCGCTTCTTTTGGCATAGCTGAGTCCACAGCGGCGGGCGGGTTTATGGAAATTGAATGAATAGCACGAGCTGTGAGTAATGCACATAAAAGCGCATTCGAGATCGTCATAGGTGGTGCGTGACGCTATGATGTGATTCTCCAGTGAATGTTGTGTGGCCACTGGGAGGACGAATGCATTCGAGGTCCTGCCAACTGAAAAAAAAAAAAAACAAAGCGAATAAAATAGTTAACTAGATATGCTTGAACGTTTGTTGCAATTTTGCCATGATTGCAAATGAATCCCCTGTTGTACAAAATGGGTCAGTCTTAAGCCCTAGCCAAACAGAGTCGTAAGCCTTTTTTTGTGTGTGTGTTTATTACCTCCACCTTCTTTCATTATATATATTTGTTCTTTCTCTTTTCTTCCTTTTTTATATAACCTGTCAAGCGATACAGAGGAAAATCACGCGTTTATATAATACTTACGATATAAACTTGCAACTCGATGACTTGTGTTCACTGTACTTTGGACGAGCTCAAATTTTCCCGCAAATTTGGCCACCCAAACGCAAGTGAACGCAAGTTGTTTTCAGTATTGATTGCTTTGATAAGAATGTGTGCGCAGGGCTGCATCAAAATGGCTTTCTGTGGCTTCAAATAACTTGCATCTACTTGAGTCCGTTTGCGCAAATCTCTTCGCAAGTGGGAACTTTTAAAACTTGCGTTCACTTGCCGGTTCCCGTTTGGTCAGGGCTTCAGTTAATGTGTTAAAGTGGCTGGACAATCGTTGGAGAGAAAGCTTGCTCCTTCCGTATGATTTAATGGGTACAGAAAGATATTTTTGGATGAAATCTTGATTGAACTGCCTTCTCGAAAGACAGATCACGAAAACAAAAGCCATGACTCACAATATCGACGTTTATCCCTTTATTCACGATGCCTTACTACTTTCATCATTTTTATCAGTTTATTAATTTTAATCTTTTTTTTATCTTTCTAAAGCGCATTTGATCATGTTTATGAAATTTGCACTATATAAATTTTAATAATAATTATTATTATCCCTACTGAAATTAACTATGTTTTAAATACTATAACACAACTCCATGGAATATTTGTTTCTTGCTTACCTGAGCACAGAGCCAGCGCAATTTTCAAGCCGTTATCTGCTGGTAACATTTGTCTAACTGACGTGTAACGAAACACGTGACTTGGATCAGACGCCAGTGCTTTCATTTCGGCTGAGTTCACACTGGAGCCTAATCCCAATGCAAATATGACAATCCCGCCATCCTTCAGGCGCTGAGATTCTCGTTTTGTTGTGTATTCACCTGTGTAGAAAAAACTCATCATATTGTGGCCACTTATCTTACAGCATACTCGGAGACCCAGGCATAGTTAGTCGGGGCGGAACAAGGTAAAAACCCGACAGTTTTCAAGAACGGACGAATAGGTACTTGAAAACTGTCGTCACACCGATTTTTGTCGGGTTTTACCTCGTTTTGCCCCGACTAACTGTCCCTGGGTCTCCGAGGATGATCTTCCAGTGTATTAACTTGAATAAAAGATCGGCCTGTGGTTTTAAGAAGTACCCAGAGCGGAGGGAACGTTTATTTCAATACTGCTGAAAACTAAATAATCTCGCGAATATTCTGAATGAACTGATCACGCCATACGCAATTCATTTTGTATCTTTCAAGGGAGTTTCCCAAAAGACGTTTTTAAATTTGGTCTGCAGTAGAGTTATATGGGATTAGTTTATAATGGTAATTGAACTGAGTGGAGTGCAAATTGGTCTGAAATCATACGCGTGATTTCAAAATCGAACGAGTGCGCAGCGCGAATTCGATTTGAAATCACAAGCATGATTTCAGACCAAAATTGCAGGACACGAAGTTCAATTACCACTTTATTACATCCATTTTGAAATCGCACAATTTAATTGCCCAAATACAGGATTTTAGTCAGTACCAATATTGATGTGACTTATAGATGCGATTTAGAGCAAAAATAGTGCGATTCGGGAATAAATCGCACTGCTAAGAAAATAAAGATGCGATTTGAAGCAAAAAAACAGTGCGATTCAGGAATAAATCGCACTGCTGAGAAAAAGATGCGATTTGAAGCAAAAAAACAGTGCGATTCGGGAATAAATCGCACTGCTGAGAAAAAGATGCGATTTGAAACAAAAAACAGTGCGATTCGGGAATAAATCGCACTGCTGAGAAAAAGATACGATTTGAAGCAAAAAATAGTGCGATTTGGGAATAAATCGCACTGCTGAGAGCCAATCAGATTGCAAGGATCACCAGTGATTTCAAAATGGATGTAATAAATAAAGAAACTGCGGTGCTGCGTCGGTGGAGAAGTGAAACACGAAAATGTGGTTTTAAAGGGGCACTGTCCCGCTAAAATAGCAAAATTTCGCTGAGCTTCCATTTCCACGTTATATCGCCAAATACCACCAAATATACAACTTAGTTGGATAAAAAGATTCTATAGAACAAAACAAAAGCAGTAGTTTGGAGATAAAGTGCAGGATTGCAAGGATTGAAGTGGATTACAGTTCATGAAAAACACGTTATTTCAGCCGGGACAGTGTCCCTTTAATCAACTGAGCTGATAAAGTGAATTAGCCACTGTGAAGAGATTGAAAGTCTTAATAACGTACTGACGTTTCGAGTGCTAGCCCTTCGAAGTCGAATCTGATTAATCGAATGTCAGCTTTTCGACCTCTTTTCAATCAATTTGTCTTATCATAAGTCAGTTGATAAAACAACATTTTGTAAGGCTTTTAAGTCGATCGCTTCATCGCTTCCTGACCGCTTTAACTCATTATCTTACCACTACTGCTTATCCCATCAGTGATCGCCAAAAGTACATGTGGTACATTTGATCTCATCCCTCTTTTAACAGAAAACAACTCCCGGCGACTCGTCTGAAGTGCCAGGTCAATCCGTGTAGTCTTTGCGTAATATCTGATGTTCAAAACTGACTTCCGTATTTCTTTCATGTTTTGCCTGGCCGTGAATGGAATTTCTGTTTTTGCGCTATCACTGAAACTAACTACGCCCACGTGCGTACCTGGAAAGAAAATGGTGAACAGATTTTACTACAACCCAGAACCTCTATACAATTGCCATCCTCGGCCAGAATTGTTCGGCCTTTGGAGATCTTTAAGAAAGGTAGTGCTAATGGACCTTTGTGGGGAGGTTCCAATATGATGATCCCAGTGAATGAATTGGAATTTGCTGCATGGCCGTAAGTAGTGGAAAGGTGGCCGTTATGAGGTCAGGTGGTTGTTGTTGTTGGAGGTTTGACTTTAAATATTCTATGAATGAGAATAAAGGCCTAGACCGTGCATCACTACGTTCAACTCTGCGCGTCTCAGTAAAAAGATACCTTAATCCCCCGAAAATGTTATGCGTAACATGAGCAGTGCTTTAGAAGATAGTCTCTTGTTACTTCCGTAACATTGCCTATTTCTTTTACTGCCCAGTAATACGAACTCAAAATAGCATAGAAATCTAATGTGATAGCGTATTTTTTAATTGAAAGCATTTTACTTACCTGCGGTAGAAACTTGAAAATGTTCAATTAGTTCGTTAATAAACTTCTTAACATTTCGATAATTGTCACTTCCAATACTCCCAGATGCATCCAGTAAGAAAGCCAGGTCCAGTGCAAAAGGACAAACTGTAACAAACACTGCAATACATGAATGTCTATTCCTTTTGTGCAAAATTCAAAATCAGTTGAATAGAAAAAAAAGAAGGATACAACAAAAATGTCCCAAATCGTTGTTCTGAAAGTCTATCTAAATCTTCCCAAACTCAATTATCTTTTGTTGCTCATCATAACTGTGATAGGGCAGATTACGGTACTAGACTATAAACAGTCAGTTCCAAAGACTTATCTTCTTTGGATCAGTAGGAAGCGCGAAAGAGTAAAAACCCGCCGGTAACGCGAGGCGCCTTGTCCTGAACGCTTATTATGTGTATGATGACAGAGGGAGAATTCTAAGCAATAGGTAAATATCCGGGGGGATACTCCCTATAAACAGCGAGGCTCCGACCGGAAGGGGTATTTTTTCGATGCTCGCAGTATACGAAAGGGTAATGACATTTAGCATTTTAGTATTTAATCATGAAATGGTCACCAAAACACGGTGTTAAGTGAAAGGACTATCAACTAAATCCAAGTTTCGAGAACACGAGATTGCAATATTTGGACAAAGATTAGAAAAGCAGCTCATTGTTTTGATGGTCGACGTTACTTAGTTGGAATAGTTCGGTTGTATATATGTACGTGCAGCATGTGGGATAATCTAATGTTTTTGTCTTATATTTGAAGTATAACAAATGCTGGTGCAATTAGTGTTTCGGTTTGGTGTATAAAAGGGGTACCATTTCGAAAAATATTAGTACGTGAAAGGATAAGGGTCGTGAGTTTGCTTGTGTGAATGTGTAGCTAGAGTGAGACTGGGAGAAACGCTAAAAATGTGCTCATCGTTGTGTCTCATCTTATTTTTAAACGAAAATAATTTCGTGTCCTTGGCTTTGTCGCATACTTTTTGGAATCGAAGCGACTTTATTTCCGAAATTTCGTCGTACAGACAAACAATCCCAAGTGAAAACAAATTGGTGGCAACTACTGACTGCGCTCAAGTTGTCTAACAATAGTAGAGTGTTTACAAAGTTTTGTTTGATCTTACTTAACATATATTGACAATTAATTATCTCGCATACTAATTTTTTTGCGTCGGCATTAAATTTTCGCATGTTTTAATAATTGCAAAAACGCGAACATATAGTGTAATAAAGGAGGTCCCAACGGGAATGCGTGCAGCGCAAGAGTTTATTAATCCGTATTATCTACGCTTTGCGTTTCTCCTTCCAGCTTTTAGAAAAAAAACCCGACTGTTTCGTAGTTGATCTTTTCGATGGACAAGCTTGGACCTATATGTTGGTTATTAGAAATAACACATGACTATATTGTATGTTAAACTGAGCGAAAGGTGAGCAAAAATGACGAGGATATCAATCATTAAATTATGCAGCTCTTACCTGCACTTGATGTTGTCATAAACATGACTTGAAGCTGTAGAAAAAGTGAAAAGGTACTGACTTTAACTGAGGGAAATGAAAGTCAAATATGGAATATTTGGAATTAGGTTTAGATATATTTTTTTTTCGAAAACTAATGTCTTGCTCTTTTCATTCTATCGTTAACATGGAAAAGGAAAACAATTCTTATTTTAATTTAATATACTGCTGCAAAAATGCAGTACAGTGCATCAGATTTTCTTCCAAAAATAACTGCGAAATATTAAATATTCGAAAATAAAATACAATATAATAAATAAAATATTGAATATTTTAGAATATTGTGTCTTTATTCGAGGATCAATCCAACGAATTGACGATGTTTAATATCTTATTCACTGGTTGCAGCTGAATCAGCTCTAGTCATTTTGAAAATCAGTCAATGTAATCACAAAGGGACCGTAAGCGTTTTCGTATTTGGCTAAGACGCTAAAATTCGGTCTTCTACTGAATTTTGAGAAAAATCGATCAAAATAATTTTGAGGAAGTCCAGAAACTCTTCCGGAAACTGCGTTATTCGCTTAAACCAGAGGAAGGTTTTTGCATAAAACCTGGCTTGATTTATATAAATATCTGTTCTAGAAGAAAAACTTATACTAACAGGATGTTTTTCTGCCATCGATTCGTGTTATTGGGCAAATACGAACACATCTTACCTAACAGCCTTTAATGAAAAAAAAAAAAGAATTCAAAATAAAAACAGGCCTTTGGGTATCAGAAAAGTATAATTTTGTGCCATTAATTTTCGGCTAATATATATAAAAAAGAAAAATGAAAAAGTTTTATCTTTAAGTTATATATCTTAAATTGACAATATATTGCCGTTTTAAACCGCTTTTTTCAATTTCACTTTCTGAACGTAATTATTCTGGCCTGTTAGAAGTTATATGGCGCAATTGGTAAACATCAATTGACCAGTAACTTGATTAGACATTCGGTAACATGGATAATTAAAACTTCACTGCCTTGATATTAAGGAAGTTTAATAATAACTGACCTGTAAAATGAAGAATATTTTTCGCTTCATAGTTTCCTTGCTTTCGTTTTCCAACACGCAGTGCTCTTCGATAATCTGCAAAGTGTACAATTTAAATTGAATAAACACGTTGATGCTTCTGCTTTGTGTTGCAGCGTTGCAGTGTGATTCAGCTGCTTAAAATCATTTAGTAAGGTGTAAAATTGAATTGAGTTTATGTCAATTTCTTATATGGAAGGTATCAGTTTCACATGAGGTACAATTCATGTATGCTTTTATGACGTTGTTCACAGCGTTTTGAAGAGATACTTCAGCTTTCCCAGTGCCTTGAGCTTCGATGCCAAAACTGACAGAGGCATGTCCGAGGGCTTCTAAGAACGCCACAGTACCACTTAGTTCAGAAACGTTGTTTACAATGATCGTTAATATAATGTTAGTACAAATAGGGTTACAATGAAATGCAACGATAAGTTATATATCTAGAAATATACTAAATGCAGGATAGGACACCTCCCCCCTTTTCCACGCGTCTGGACTCGCGCAGATTAGGGCATAATAAATGGGAGCCATAGTGGACAGAAGTAGTCGAGATTATTTTTACGGTTCAGTTTTACCACAAACAAGTGCAGATGCAATTCCTTCTAGTGAGATGCAAATTCCCTCTTTGAGAATGACGATGGGTCTTCGAGAACAATGAAACATCGGTCTAAAACAAAAATTGCCGGATTGGTCGAGAATTTTCATCAGTTGACAAATTTTCATAGGGGGAGAATTTTTTATCAATCGAGACGATGTTACTCAGTTACGAAAATAAGGCTCCAATTGTACGAGTCGCTTTTGAAAAACTCTTGATTCCAAAGAAATCACAAAATGAATGAGAAAACCGTATGATTATTTATTAATAATTATCCAAGAGAAAGTGACGATCAGACAGGAAGTACCGCGTATTTGAAACTTAATTTCCTGATTGGCCGATGAAGATCATCCATTAATACTACAAACTTAAGAGCAAATCCGTGCAAAAATCAAACATTTAAAGTTAAAAAAAAACTAGAATTCCCTCTTCTATTGCATACAGGTAGCCTTTAGTAAGTATAAAATTGCTGTGTAGTTTCCTCCTTGAAAAATGTATTCGTTTTATCTGTTATATGTGGTGGAAGTTCATTTCACAGATCAACAGCATTAAGGAAGAAGGTCCCCTTGTACATGTTAGTATGAGCCTTCACGCCATAACTTTCTTTCGATGGTACTGCCGGGTTTTGTTTGTTGGCATCGGGACGATGCATTGTCTGGTATCGGGATTGCCGCCAGGTCGTGGGTTTTGTCTTTTCGTGGGTTTGGTCTTTCCATGTCTTTCGTTCATTAACCTTAATTTGAGTAAGACATTCTTGAATGTCCAAAGTGTTTTATTTTGCCATCTGTTCAATTTCATTCGTGAAGTTTATCATGAACAGCGAAGCCCGTAGCCACGATATGAAACGTTTAAATTTCACTTTTCGCTGAATTCTTCGTAGCTCACTTTGCATTTTCGTACTCTTTATACTGTTGATACAATTATTTTTTTCTCAGAATTCTGGCGGAAACTGTAAAAGGGCTGACAATAAAGGAAACTAGCTAGTTCAATTTTCCCGGCAAAATGGGGGTGCCATATGGCAAGGCAACCACAATGGGAAATAGTTCCGAACGTATTCCCAGCAAAGCCCGGGTCCAAGCGAAAAGTTAGCGAGCATGTTTTGTCAAATTCAGTCAGAATTATCAAGGAGAAAATCACTCCGGGAAGACAAAAATCTAGTCCCCAGGGAAAATTTGCATAGAGGGAGGTGCCACTGGGCCACAGGTATTAATTATCTGCCTGGATTTGACAAAACATGACTGCAAAGACTAAGAGAGACCAACCAATTGAATTGCAGTCAAAGCGTTAAAGAGTCTCCCCCGCCCACCCCTGTTCCTTGGACACACAACACCTGCTCCCCAGCCACCCACCCACGGTCAGCCCTGACCAAGGCGGGCCAACCGCAGGCCAGCTAAAAAAAATTCACTAAACCTGAACATGTTTTGTCAAATTCAGTCACATCCGGTTTCTTGACTTGTGATGGGTCTCTCAAACAATGCTTCCTATCAAGCGCAATACTGTAGGATCACTAGCAGCGATCGTGGGGACTTGCAGTTTTTTAAACAATTTACGATTATGAATGGCAAGAAACCAACTCCAATTTTGGCTTTCAGCTTTAATTGCTCGACGTTTCGGTCGTCACGGCCTTCTTCAGGAACGTTATGTAGATGTTACAACATTTGAAATTTGTGTCAACGGAAAAAAACAACTGCTAATCTATGACGAAATTACAAAACATAATTCTATTGGTTTAAAAAACAAAACAAAACAATACAAACTTGCGCGTGTTTTGAAATAATTTAACGAACAAAAATAATCAGATTACTGCGCTCGCGTAACATGGGCGCGTGCAAAGTTCTTTTAACATTTACATAACGCTCCTGAAGAAGGACGTGACGCTTCCATGCTACAGGATGCGAAAGCAATACATAGTACGTTACATATTTCTCACCGTCACTTTCTCCCCAATCTGTGGTACGTCAGGCGATTGTTTTATTTTTTTTCCTTTCCTCCTTTATTTTTATTAAAACATAGTAGTAATCTAAAATGAAAGAAGGTATCTTCTTGTTTTAATTTCTGAGTGACATCATTGGTTTTGTTTCAATTCGCCTGCGGTAAGCTTAGCAGGTTATCATTAAAATGAACTTGCTCGCACGAGCGTGTTAATAAGACCAGGCCGATCATACTTTAAATATACTGTTTAATCAGATAATAAATACGGATATGCAAACTTGGATAATTCATCTCAGCTGAAAGAAAATTTCAAACATATTCACAGTAACAAGCAATTTGATTCCTTACGTAATCGCGCTGAAGAAACTTTCTAATGGAATTTTGGTGGTAAAACCTGACATTAAACATCGCGTGTTTTTTTAAAGCGTGTTTAAAAACCATGCTGACGATACTTCTTAAAAACTTAGACTGTTGACTCGGATTAATTGGCGACATTTCTGGCATTTTATACATAATTATACACCGTTCTCATTTTAATTTTCTTGTTTATTAAGTGTTTCAAAGTCGCAGCTGTCTTATAATAAGTTAGCGGTTTCCATTTATGTGTTATTATTCTCTAGATACTCTTTCAACATTATCGGCTTTGTAGAAATTATTTGTTTCAATTTTGCCTGTGTAAGCTGAGCAAGTTATTATATAACTTGTACGCACGAGAATAAACCAAACCAAGATGGTTCATAACCACTTGAGCCTTTTAAGGAAAAACAGACTTGTTCAAGACTTCGCCACCAAACCAAATCTTCCGCTTTATCAGAACAGCAGTTGTAACTTCCTGCCCCTGAATTCCGACGAAATTTATGTTGTACTGCGGATCTGTCAAGGGATCCACGATCTTTCCTTGGTGTTCGGTTGGTGCCCCAGGAACTCCAAGGAGCTCGGCATCTACACCTTGCTTGAGAATCGTGGTTTTAGTTTCATCAGAACTACCAAGACCCGTGGGGGCTTCTGTAAGGCGTACAATCTAGAAAAATAGCACCAGAATCATGGTATGCGACGACACAACATTCTATAAAAGGGGGTTCGATCGATGGGGTATAAATTTTGAGAGTTGTCAAATGTAGTTATGTTACAGTTAAAAGAAAATTGGTCGCTTAAAAGCCGTGTTATAAAATCGTTAACCGTCAAACAATGGTTTTCTATTAGGAATGTCACCCGGGGGGAGGGGGGAGGGCGGGGGGTACTCCCTATAATGGTCTATACGGGGATGCTCCGCCCGAAAGGGGTACCTTTTTGAGGCTGGAGGTATATGAAAGGGTAGGGATTTCACGGGTTGAAGTATATGAAAGGGTAGGGATTTCAAGAAGTATAGGAAAGGGTAGGGAAAACACAAGTTGAAGTATAAAAAAGGGTAGGGAAATCTGCCATTTAAGTATTATAAAAAGCGCCTTTCAAAATACATCAAACAGACGCAAGTAAAGGCTATATGAAAGGGGTACCATTTTCAATGAAAGGTATATGAAAGGGGTACCATTTTCATTGAAAGGAATATGAAAGGGGTACCTTTTCCTGTCAAAATCGGTATGTGAAAGGGAAAGGGTTTGGACCTTGGGGCGGAGCATCCCAGTACAAAACTTTGTTGGGTACCCCCCCCTCCCCCCCCCCCCGGGAATGTCACAATTAATCAATAAAGTGCAAGTAAGACAAAATACAATAATCAGAGTGATGTGTTTTGCCGTTACTCACGGAGAGAACACCGAAAGCGAGTCCCCTCATAAATTTACTCAATATACTCACAGTGAAATCTATCCACCAGTTTAACAGGCCCTTACATTTGCCTTCCACTGGCACAAAAAAGAATTACCAAGCATTTTCCAAAACTATTTTCAATTTGCTAATCAATTTTTTTTTTTAATACACGATATGCCCTGAAAAAGAATTTTTACAAACCGCACACAAGAACAAATATTGGAAAACAGTCAATTCAATTTCTAGTTGTTGATCTCTGGAAAGATCTTCCAAATTTCTCCTTCTCACGGTTACTAAAACAATTGGAGATAATCAAGAATTGATCTGAACGCACTCAATTTTTTTACAATTGGTTTATACGATTTTGTCCGGTACAACCGTAAGTGATCAGAACTTCTAATGTAACTAGAAACAGCCATACTTGTCCGCAATCACTTTACCTGCAGGTAATCCGGGTCTTTAGTCGGAGTGTGGAACAGATAGGCGTTGCCTACGTCGCCGTACAAAACGTACGTAGCGTTGTCAGGGTACTGGTCATCAGCTCTGTCAATGTGGTCATAGCGGAGGACGTCAACAATTTTCATGTCAGCGGTCATGAATGACATACTGCTCTCAGTCGGAAGACCCACATAGAAGTCAAACTTCTCACTCAGCCTATTTTCTTCAGAATCGTCGAACAGAAGGTCGTGAAGTCGCTTTTTGTCCTGTGACAAGGCATTTCGTAACACGATTGGCTGTGACTCGATCCCAGACGTCTGCACAAAGGTGGCCATGTCCTCGTCAGAAAGGAAACGGAACCTAGCGACGGCGGAGTACTGGAACTGAGCCTGCTTGAAGTTGCCTGCATAGCAAACAAAGATTTCCTTGTTTGTATTCACCGTGTCTACGCTAACAAAAGAGTGATAGTCTGGCGTGTCAGTAACCTATTGAAAAAAAGAAATAAACCAGAAATTAGTCAGTGGAGTCATGGGCTCTTGATTTTTATACAATGTTGCGAGATGTCTCAGCGAAAGTTGAAGATACGAAACAAAACAGTTGAATTGAAATAAATTGAACTAAAATTGTACAGAATTGATGTCTCAATTTCAAATAACTCTATAGCTAATCAAGTTCAAAAGCTAGCGGAATTGGATTGCATCACAATAAAACCATGCGCAATGCATTTATGATGTGATGAGCCAGTATCCCCGGAGGAATACATAGCAATGCGTCAAGTCGTTGAAGCTGGAGTTAAAGCGCAGAAAAGGGGCACGAAGTAGGAAGATTGTAAGACCCCCAGCTGTGCCTGAAGCTGCAGCTATATACCCATCATCACTAGCTTCAGACGAAGTTTCAAGAAAATTTATAAGGCGGTTTTCGTTGAGTTAATTAAAATTAATTAGGCAAAACACTAATACATGTAAAGCAAATAATTGCATAAAGCGACATATTTCCAAAATGCCCTGACGTATTATTTTAAAACAGCCATCTGTTAACATAATGCTTTATGCAAATTATTTGCTTTTAATTATTACTTTTTCGCCTAAAAAACCGTTTTATAAATATTTTAAAAACTTCGTCTGTAGCTAACGTACACGAGTACTACGAAATTTAAAAATTTCACTGTTTTGAAAAAAACGGCATTGTTTTAAAAAGAGGGCAATAAGCTGGCGTTGCTATGGTAACCCCTGTCGCTTGGAAAAAAATTGATTCGAGCCTCCTTAAGCGGCCAATCCTGAATTGTTTTGTCCAGTCTACTATCTTTTAAGAGAAGTGATCACACTCACATATTCAGTGGTGACACTTACTGTTCCAATGGCGTTGAGGATTGTATTTCTCATAATGGCAGCCAAGTCGTCTATGAACTCCATTGAGGTGGACCACGGGTCCAAACAGGTAGTTATAATGTACTTCACTCCATCTTTGTTTTTGGTGTCAAGCTTTTTTAAGGTAATTTCAAATAAGAGGTGTTACTTTTTTTAAAATATAATTCCTGCTTCATACTAAAGAGTTATAAACACACTGTGGTAACAATAATTGCTGCAGATCAAAAAGCAAAAGCCGTTTAGTGAGCCTATGGATCAGAGTTCCAGCGCCGTTTCGAATTATCCCGAGCTTTGGGTATTGCTTGGTGTCGCGGAAACTATTGTTGGTTAACTATTGTGTTGTGGTGTGGGTATTGTTCAGTGTCTTTTAAGACCAATCAGAAGTAAAACCAAAACCAATCGTGACTTGCTCGCACGCGTTTTCCCGCGCTTGGCGCCGCCGACATGTAATTGCTTCGAGCTCTGATTGGTTCATTGGATTGTTTTCGACAACTGTGATTGGTCAGAGTAAATTGGTCAGAGTAATTACTTTGGTTTTGGTTTTACGACACTCAATTGAAAATTGCTCTTTTTTATGTTACGTTATTAATTAGGCGACCACAACTTCCGTCCCGGCCCCCGGGGGTGGGGGAACTCCCCCAAAATACCTATATGGGTATGTGCCGCCCAATGGGGTCGTGATTTGGGGACTCCTGATCTAGAACGGGGTATCCATTTTAGAGAAGGTTCCTTGAACGGGGTATAATGAATATTTCGAACACACGAAAGCTTTAAATAATCAGCAGCCATTTGAAATTATTCAATTTCTAGAATGGGGTATTAACAATTGACCCATTTCTAGAACGGGGTATCATTTTAAGTGCAAATTCTTTCTAAAACGAGGTCCAAATTTGAAGACCCGGGCGGCACATACCCACCCAAAACATACCCGAGAACCCCCCGCCCCGGAACATCCGCAACACCCAAAAACTGTCCGGTCTTTCTTGTTATTAAATAACATCTCTCTAAGTAAATGTACACCGTCACTGTGCTCATTTTCTGTTGGATATCTTCAAATATTTCCAGTAAGTAGTATGTCCCGGATGACTAGATCAATTTATTCATATATGCAACAGTCCTGAGTTAATGAGGGAGCCCTTGGACAAACCGGTTATTTTGAATGTTCCTTGAGATAATGAGATGCAAGTCGTATAGGTACAGGAGGGGGCTTAATGAGATGCAAATCCTGTTGGGGGGTCATTAAGGATGCATACATTGGAAGGGGAGTACACTGTAAGTAGATGAGATTTAATTTGGGGAGGGAAAAGGGGTCTTTCTGCATGTACCGGTATCCATTATCTTCTATTGTCTTCTATTGTTTGTGAGGTATTGTATGTTTGGTCTTGCTTTGCATTTGTATTGTTGTCGTTCTTTGTTCCTTTTGTTCTACGTAATATGTGCTCCGGTACATGCAGAATCTACCGGGAAAAGTGAATTTAATTTCGTCAGCGCAATGAGGAGGTTTAATAAAATTCAGCTTTGTAAGAGAGAAGTGTGTGGTATGATAGTACTACGATTCCACCCAACCATCCGGGTGATGGTTTGAATATAAAGGCAACCGAACAATGGGGAGGGTGTTAACCAATGAGGAGTAACTGTCAAACCAGTTTAAATCAGGTTGATCACGTATTTATCTGGACTGGTTTTATTGACTGGACTAACAGGTTTTTTTTCCCTGTGCTATGAGCGCGATAAAAATTTACTTACGAGTCAAAACGAATGGCGATTTGGAATATAACTCACAACCCAACTGCATTACAGATACATTGTAAGAAATACTTTACTCTTTCGTTAAACAAGAAGGAATACTAATACAGAAACATAGCGCTCTGCAATTCGTTACGGTAGCGCGGGTTTCTTTGACCAGTAAATAGTCTTAAACATCGTCAAAACAAAACTTCAAAATTCAACTGGACAAGGCGACAACGCTGCTTTAACCGATTGTTTTAGTTGTTCGATACTAACATTAACGAACATTTCTTTCGAGCATTTGCATTCAAGTGCGTTCTTGTAACCGATTGTTTTAGTTGCTCGATACTTCGATTAATAAAACGTTAACGAACATTTCTTTCAAGCATTTGCATTCAAGTGTGTTCTTGAATATAAATGACTTAAATCTTTTGAAGAAACACTCTTAAGAAACAATAAATGTAATTACCTTTTGTTAGCTCTCACTCAACCGCGAGCGTAGCGTAATTCAAACTTGAACGTACTGTAATATTAATTGAAGAAACTGAACACATCAAAAGAAAAATACGGTAAAATTGTTTTCAGCAACTGACACTTTAAAGTCATGTTTCCTTTCAAACGCGAAAATACGCTTATCTAGAAAGCAAAATGCCGCATAAACTTTTCGTAAGGGTTAGACAATGAACGCGAGTGTTCTATGGGATATAGTGCCTCGAGCATAGATAGAAGTCCACGAGGGCGTAGCCCGAGTGGCACTTTTATCTAATGCGAGAGGCGCTATATCCCATAGGACACGAGCGTTCATTGTCTAACCGTCTTAGAAAATGGTCATATCCGCGAAGAACACATATGTTATGCAGATTGTATTTATGAGCGTATTTTAATTGTGTCATTCACATTTGGGAATCACGTTGTTATTTTGTTTTGGATGTCGCCGTAATGTTGGTAGAATTTTACGAATAACAATGTTTTTCGTTCTTTGGAGCTTTGTTTATTCTTTGTTGTTTTGATGGCTCATTTGCTCCGGCTATGAGCCAGTATACAGAGCTCGAGGAACTTGAGGCCGTCCTTGCCACTCAAGAGTTACTTGCTTTTGAGAGCGTAGACATATCCGAGTGGGGGATGATATGAATTCCATAAAAGTGCACGTTTCCAAAACCCTACGACAGTGAACGAAATTGAGCAAACAGAAAGAGACAGAATTCCCAAGCACGGTGGGACCAGTCTTTCGGTTGTTTCGGTGTGTACCGGAGGACAGATGACGTAAAACAAAAGGAACAAAGAACGACAATAATACAAATGGAAAACAAGACCAAAAATACAATACCACACAAACAATAGAAGACAATGAGTACCGGTACACGCAGAAAGACCCAGTCTTTCGTTTAATTTTCCTAAAAATTGTTAAGTCGAATTTCGTTTTGTTATTTTGGTGATTAATCGCTTGCTTAAGTTATGTGAAGCGAAAACTTCAAATAAAATTGTCATTGTTGTTTTTGTTTAAATTAGCAGCCTGTGATTCATTAGTATGCTCTATATACTCATTAGCAGGCTCTATTTTCTCATTAGTATGCTCTATATAGAGCATACTAATTAGGCTTTAAGACAAAGGAAAACAAAAGAATTCATTAGTATGTTCTATATAGAGCTTACTAATGAGTCGTTATTTTACCCCACGATTTCCCTGGGCTTCAAAGCCCCCGCCTCTTTACATAATTTAAGACAGTTTATGGGATATAGAGCACACAAATAATGGGCACTGATTGGCTGAGTGGGTGTGACCATTTTCTAATTTAAACTTACTGAATGTCAAACCGAAAATATCAGCGAATCTGCTATGCTAATGTTTAGTTGAAAATACAATTAAACTTGCGCTGAGTTGTTTAGCAATTGTTTTAGTACTTCGAATCATGGTGAGCGTTAAAGACTTTGAAATTCAAGTCGGAACGAATAGAGATTTTAAATTTAACTCGCAATCTACTGATACACAGAAATACCTAACGTTTAAATCAAACAATGAGCGAAACTATTCGATCAAATAAAGCGCGCGTATAGTGCGAAAGTGCTCCGGCAATATCGCCTTTAATATAAATTCACAAGATCTAACGAAACTTTTCTGTCATTTGAATTTAAGTTATAAAAAAACACAATACAATGAACTAAAACAAATTTTTGTTTGAGCAAAGTGGATACGTAAGCGTCGCTTCAAAACATAGCGAAAGCATGTTCGCATGGAATGAAAAAATATAACTTAGTGATATTTTTTTACGTAGCGAAACCTAGCGAGCGCTCTGTGTATTTGTGGAACTTCTTTCTTAAACACAAGAAAGACAAGTTAACCAATGAAGTTGAGAGCCTTTGTTACCAATTACCAACGAACATGCTTTCGCTATGTTTTGAAGCGACGCTTACGTATCCATTTTGCTCAAACAAAAATTTGTTTTAGTTCATTGAATTGTGTTTTTTATAACTTAAATTCAAATGACAGAAACGTTTCGTTAGATCTTGTGAATTTATATTAAAGGCGATATTGCCGGAGCACTTTCGCACTATACGCGCGCTTTATTTGATCGAATAGTTTCGCTCATTGTTTGATTTAAACGTAAGGTATTTCTGTGTATCAGTAGATTGCGAGTTAAATTTAAAATCTCTATTCGTTCCGACTTGAATTTTAAAGTCTTTAACGCTCACCATGATTCAAAGTACTAAAACAATTGCTAAACAACTCAGCGCAAGTTTAATTGTATTTTCAACTAAACATTAGCATAGCAGATTCGCTGATATTTTCGGTTTGACATTCAGTAAGTTTAAAGAAAAGTTTATGCGGCATTTTGCTTTCTAGATAAGCGTATTTTCGCGTTTGAAAAGCAAACATTACTTTTAAGTTTCAGTTGCTGAAAACAATTTCACCGTATTTTTCTTTTGATGTGATCAGTTTCTTCAATTAATATTACAGTACGTTCAAGTTTGAATTACGCTACGCTCGCGGTTGAGTGAGTGTTAACAAAAGGTAATTACATTTATTGTTTCTTAAGAGTGTTTCTTCAAAAGATATAAGTCATTTATATTCAAGAACACACTTGAATGCAAATGCTTGAAAGAAATGTTCGTTAATGTTAGTATCGAACAACTAATAAAAACAATCGGTTAAAGCAGCGCTGTCGCCTTGTCCGGCAGTTGAATTTTGAAGTTTTGTTTTGATGATGTTTAAGACTATTTACTGGTCAAAGAAACCCGCGCTACCGTAACGAATTGCAGAGCGCTACGTTTCTGTATTAGTATTCCTTCTTGTTTAACTAAAGAGTAAAGTATTTCTTACAATGTATCTGTAATGCAGTTGGGTTGTGAGTTATATTCCAAATCGCCATTCGTTTTGACTCGTAAGTAAATTTTTATCGCGCTCATAGCACAGGGAAAAAAACCTGTTAGTCCAGTCAATAAAACCAGTCCAGATAAATACGTGATCAACCTGATTTAAACTGGTTTGACAGTTACTCCTCATTGGTTAACACCCTCCCCATTGTTCGGTTGCCTTTATATTCAAACCATCACCCGGATGGTTGGGTGGAATCGTAGTACTATCATACCACACACTTCTCTCTTACAAAGCTCAATTTTATTAAACCTCCTCATTACGCTGACGAAATTAAATTCACTTTTCCCTCCCCTAATAAAATCTCATTTACTTACAGTGTACTCCCCTTCCAATGTATGCATCCTTAATGACCCCCCAACAGGATTTGCATCTCATTAAGCCCCCTCCTGTACCTATACGACTTGCATCTCATTATCTCAAGGAACATTCAAAATAACCGGTTTGTCCAAGGGCTCCCTCATTAACTCAGGACTGTTGCATATATGAATAAATTGATCTAGTCATCCGGGACATACTACTCCAGTAACTGTTATTTTCAGTCACTTCCTAGCCGTGGATGTTTCGGTGAGCCGGTTCAAGTATCGTGTGCCATGACTGCACATCTTGCACGCTTACGGCTGGAAACTCTACCTATGAGTAACATGTATGACGAATTTCGATATTGCTACGGCTCAGTCAAGTTCCTATTTTCCTTTGTTAAGAACCGAAGTTGTCTACTTAAAGAAACATGAAAGCTTAAAAATTGTCTACTTGATAGAGAAACTAAGAAGATTTTTAATTTTTGTGCAAATGTCATAACAATTCCATACTGATGTAATTTTAAAGTCGAAGTGTTAAAGCCATTTTCGGCCTTCTTACCCCAAGCCTTTCCTTGAAGTGTTCCAGAGTAGAAGAGTGCTTATGGTCTTGCATAGTGGATGACGTAACAATCATAGGCATCCGCCTCTCCGACTCTTCAGCGGAAGTGTGGCACAGGTCGTTAAAAATTGCCGTATTTATATTATTACATAGATTGACATCCGTATTACCACGGATATTAACCGAGAAGCAGGGAATCATAGTGTCGGGGCCAATTTCTTGCAGGAATTTCATTAGACAGTCATCCTATTAAAGAAATGAAGAAAAAAATACTAATGCGCAAACCGAGTGAAGGCTCCGAAGAACTTAGATTTAGGGGCTTTAAAAGGATGTTCAGGGTCATAGAATGGCCAAGTGGAGCTATAACGCAGGCAGGCTTGTTTAAAATTTATCAGATATAATCTACCTGTGCGAGCTCCTCGTTGGATTTTCCGATGATGTTGCTCCTTATGAAGTTCTTGAGGTCCGCGGATGGTAGGGGCTTTGTAGTTTCAACCAGGAAGTTGTCGTCATCTTCTGCCATGCAAATCCAGTAACAGTAAAGGATCTTTGAGGTAAACATGCACTCTCCCAAAATGCGACCGTAACCATTCTTGTGAAGACCAATAACCTGAAACGAAAAAAATACTTTCGACAATTTCTATCATTTAGGTTGCAAAAGGTGAACAACACTGTACAGTGGATTTTCTATATCTCAAACCTTCAGAGGCGACCTCGGGATATCGAGAGTTACAGATGGTATTTAAAAATTCCGAAATGAAGTTAAGAAATCGGAGTTCAGTTAGCTACAAGGTTGCCGAGTTGTTTGGGTTAACGTTTCTAGAAATTCTACTGTCGATCCTCATTTCAAACTTATCTACATCGGAAATCGATCAATCAACAGTACGTTTTCCCAACGTTTCCTCTAGGCTGTGCTTAGAGCGTTCTACAAGTATACTGTAGAGATTAAGATGGTATAATTTGAAATCCCATGTTCGACGCGAACTGAATACAGTCTATTTTCGTTACACGACCGATTTTGATGTATTGTATTTCTCTTTATCAGCCTCATAAATAACGAACATACTCAGTCTTGCTAACCCTCACCCTGTTAGCCAGTTGCACCGCAGAAGCGGCTGCACCAGGCTTTGAACCTTCAATGCCGACAACTCCAAGGTTTGAGTCTCCATGGTAATAGAGCACGTCGCTTGACAAATTAAGGAAGTTGTTAAGGTTCTTGTTGCGATAGCATATTGCCCCAGCAGGATACGGACAGAATCCAGACTTGTGTGGATCGCAGGTGATAGTGTCGCACTTCTTTAGAACCTTCAACGAATACGGAATTAAATATAAAATAGAACAAAATTGTCTAAAATTGTGTATGTATAGTTATGCCAGATACCGTACTGTGCAATAGCAATGCAAATGGTTTTCTTAAAATTTTGCTCTTTATTCTGGCAGACTTTTGCTGATAGAGTTGATCCGTACGTCATGTCATGTCATCTTGTATTGTTAATTTCAATTTTAGAGTCTGTAGTTGTCGTAAAAAAACATAAAGTGAAACTATTTAATATATAAAATCCATATGAAGCCGTTAGTATCCTTCGATATTTTGCAAAACTTAAACCAGAATTGTTTTACAAAGAATTGCTTTGTAACATGGAAAGACTGAAAAACAACCTTCATCTGCTTTGTGACGTGCGCGTTGAGGGAGAGTTCAGGGACGAAGGCTTCTTTCTGGACATTCTCCCGATCCATGGAGGTGCCCACTGGTGGATCCAGCAACATGCATGCAAAGTATGCTCCCCAAGCAGCGTCTGCGTGGATGCTGAAATTGAGACCCTGAGAGGAAAAGAAGTTCGGTATTCAAGGCTGCGTGAATCCTACATCCTATTCATTTATAGCAGCCAGTAATAGAATGTGATAAAAGAAAGTGTTAAGTGCAACCGTCCCGCGTTCGAACACCCAAACCACCGCCACACCACTCAAAACTCACTCACGCCCTCGGCAACAACAACAACAACAACAACAAGATCGACTCGCACCTCAACATTGAGGGTCTCGGGGAAACACAACTCACTGTTGCCACTGGGGTCAGTCATTAAGTGCTTTATTGTTAGCATCTATGTAGGACCCATTTGATTTTCTGCTTACGAGAGGTGTCCAAATATTGGAAGAATCTGTTAGAGGTGTATGTAAGGTCAAGGTCTTCTGTGATTGGCTGAGAAAACAATAGAACAAACAACAGAACAATGGACCCTAACCCTGAAAACAATAGAGCTGCGTGATACCCAAACCCAGGTCCAATGAAATTAGAGGTTCTAAGGAGCTGCGTGGTATCTGTTTTAAATCCTAGTTTAAAAAAACTTAACCGTTAACTTTTTTACAAACCCGTGGCGTAAACATTGGCAGCGTCGAGAAATTTTTCACACTCTCTAAGTCGAGGATGGGGTAGCAATTTTTTTACATACGTTCGAATTCTTGCTAAGTTTTTCTCTGATTGCCAAGATGTCTTCCAGCGGATCAACAGCACTCTCCTCCGTTGTCCCCATGATACTTATGACACTGATCACCGGAATCTGTTTCAACATCTTATCCATTAGAGTCGCTTCCAGTTCTGGTGGTCATGAAAAGGAAGGAGGATCCGATGTTGCAATCATATATATCGACCCAGATTACGCAGTACTCGAGAACTGTCAAGCTCAACTAATCTATATTCTAATCTAATCTATTACTATAATTCACAACGGTTTGCCATCACTGTGAATGTAAATGTGAAAAAAGCATACATACAAAATCAGTGATTGGTAGAAAGATAAACAAAAAGTGCCAATTTAAAAGACTCCACGGTGGGCTGAGAGGCAGGGCTACGGATAAATGGAAGTCTAGAGGGGGAAGGGGGCATTGTTGAAGGAAGGCGTAACGTCGTCTTTTGTTCTTACTGCGTCATCCCCCCTGTTTGCCATCTTTAAAAAGTGGCATGATCCCAGTGCTCCACTGTGTTCAATGTTTTCCAGTCCAACTTGTTCGCTACTGTTATGAGTTTCCAGGGAGATTTGAAGAAAGTGGACAGTTAAGTCAAAGGAACTGGACTGATTGTCACCTTGAAGTGATGGAATCAAAACAGTTATTTTCAACATTCACAAGGAGAGAACAAAATCGTCAATTCATAACTTTATTCCTTTCACCCTACATTTTTCGATCGAGCTTTTTCACCCGCTTTTTATTGCTTTAAGTGTTTTTGTTTTGTAAATAAACCGAATTGGTTCTTTATTCATCAGTGCAACTTATTAAGAAATTGAAAATAACATAAACTATTTCAGATAGGTGCAGTGGGAAAACAACGAATTATTTTTTTCCCTAGCGATGTAAATGTACTTATTTGAACAACAGGCCGCCCAGCTTTACTTACGCTTACTGTCCAATCGAGCATTCGTATCAACTGGCACTGTAACAAGGCTATCTTTTCCGAGTCCCAGGATGGTTACAGCCTTCAGAAAAGACACATGGTATGTGCTTCCAACCACAACACAGGGAGAATCGGTAAGCAATTTGTGACGACGGCAAAATTCTTGGGCACCAATGCATTCATAGAGGTGGTTTCCCATGAGATTCCTAAACTCTGCTTGTTCCAGCCCCGCTTGTTTAGCCACATCAAATGGCATCTTGATAATGGTGTCAGTATCCAGATTGAGTAGCTCCCATTGCGAGGCGTTCACAAGAGGAACGGTGGAGCCTCTTTGAGGCAGGTATATCTACAATTAATTGAGGGGAGTGCAGTTGAATTTTGAATACGTTTTAATTAAGACGTGCTCTTAAAATTCTTTTTGGTAGCTTCCCTTTAACTGCTCAATAATAGTTATCTACAACCAGTTGCAAAATAGTTGGAACAGTCTCCACAAAAAGCGGGTTTTCCTTGAAAAAAAGGATAAGAATTTGACAAATAAACATCTTGGTTTCCTTATATCCCTCGTTCCCCCTTTCAAAGTTGTTTCGCTGACGGATTGAATGGAATTCCGACATTCAGACAACATTGACAAGGGAGGGGGTAGCATTCAATCTTTAAAGTGTTAAATTTGTAGAATTACCGTTTTTACGCAGTGTCTCGACTATTTTTGCAAGTGAATGTAGCACGTTGACAAATTCCTCATGCATTATTGACTTTCAAGTGGCATTATTGCGTTCGACGAAGGAGACGCATCCTAATTTTAACGCCTTATCTCACGCTAGCGGAACTGATTTGACAATTTTAGACTATGTATGTACATACACTAATTAACTCCCCAGAAGATTTATCCCAAGATATCTCCCTCATGTGTATTTCTGTCGATCGCATTTTCCAATTACTTAACTAGTAAAAGATAAATATTTTTACCTCGTATCCGCTCGCTCCACTTAACTGCTCCTCTTTGAGCAATGCCTCTTTAAGCCCCAGTGGATAATATTTTAGATTCCTGGCCACCCACATGGCTTCGATGTTTGCAAGCGACCCTCCGGCCACCAAGTGCCCCATGCTTTCTTCTCTATTCAGACCTATCATCTCACATAAGTCGCTACCGACCTCTATTTCGTACTGTGTAGTCACTGGACCTCCCTCAGCAGCGCAGTTGTTCTGGTTCCACAGTATTGAAGCTATGTATCCAAGACTAGCTGGCACAGCAGTGTCCCAGTTCACATGCCCCTCAAAGTTAATAAATTTGATTATTAAATATTTTGATAATTATTTTTTTTGCTACTTAAATCATTCTTACATCAGTTAACCGTTGGACATACACGCAAACCGTGGTACAAGGGGGGGGGTTGTTCCCCCCCCCCCCCCTTGGGTTTTTGCGAGGTTGCAATATTTCGGAAACATTTTACATCATAGATAGCCGGCGATGTGCTCTACAAGATAAGGTAAATATTATAGGTTGGGGCGCTGCTGGGGGTCTGTGACGTCATCAAAAATGGACGCCGATATGGCCGCCATCTTGGATTTTACTAAAAATTCAAATGTATCGGAAAAATGCGGAAATTGCAAATATTGTTTGCTAGAGTTGCAAAATAACATACAATTAAACATTTGCCCACTACCTCCCCTCAGCTTCACCTCGTGGAATGACCGAACGTCTCACTCGTTTGGCTTGGGGAATACTGAACAAGTTTATAAGTAGACTAAAGGGTCTACTTAAAGGGGCTATGTCATAACAGTGGAAGCCGGTGCCGGTGCCGATGCCGGCGCCAAGCGCAGGAAAACACGTGTAAGTAAGTCATGATTTTTTTTACTTCTGATTGGTTGAGAAAGTGGTGCGAGATTTTTGAGCCAAACTGAGCAATCAGGAAATGACTTTCGACACTCAATTGAAAATCTTTCAAGCACGCCATATCAAATAGAGTACTGTCATTAGAGACAACAACTAGAAATGAAAAGTGCAATATTTAATATTCCTAATTCCAATAATGTTTTAATGCTATATTAACGTCCTTGTAGCTAATTTGGTAAAATAAAGTTGTGGAATAATTTACAATCTGTCGCATAAAGGGCTGCTCCGACAGTTCTTATTCAAATTCTGAATAAATCTATAGATTCAGTTTGTTTATCCCTTTCACTCCCAGAGTCAATTATGGAGACTTTAGTGTAGTCCTAACTTTTTTAGTCTTTCGACGAAATCCTATGCATGGTGTGACCATTCAAATGAATTCACAAACCTCTTCTAGCAGTACTTTAACATTGTCGCCATTTGTTTCTAATATTTTACAAAAGAAATTTGGGATTTTTTTAAAATCAGTTTCGAATTTCACTACTGTGCATAATATATTGCGTCATTTGCGCGTGCACGCGTGCGCGTGCACGCCGTAACAAAAGGGTTTCCTTTGAGGATTCATTTCCTTTAGTAAATAAGCGGTTGTTTACTTGTAAACGGACATAGTGACCTATCTTTTTTATTCCATGTATTTGAAGAAAATAATATTTTCCGTTATATATCCAATTTTGAAGAATGTTTCATTTGTAGATTTTGAAATGTTCTCATAGAATCAATTTTAATTAACAATGATCTAGTTTCTGGCGTTTCAATGAAAGCGTGCAGATGCTGAAATTGCCTTATTATTTCACTGGTTTCTCTTTTTCGGTAACCTAAAATCTTTTCACGATGACATTGTTCTGCTATCATAAGGGCCTGGTCGCACTACAGTCAATAACAAAAATTAACCCGTGCAAAATGACATAAAAACAAAAACATTCCACAAAAAGCGTGTCCCACCGGAGCGGTTTCTTTTGTTTTCCTCGATTTTTGCATGGGCTAATGTTTGTTTTTGACTGTAGTGCAACCAGGCCCTAATGCTGATATTTCATTGCTAATAATCATTTTCCGGAAATAATGGTTGCTTCTCGCTCAAGGCTAGGTTTTTTCAATATTGCCGTCACAAGCTAGCAAATTAGTTATAAACTACAGCGTTATAACGTGAAAACGGGCATAACGACCCCCTCTTCTTATTATATTTTTTATGTACTAGATGTACAACATAACTGTGCAAAGTTTAGAAAATTGACATTATAACTTCTTTTTCAATGGAATCACCTTAAGTTTAGACCACGAAAAAGGACCTAAAGAACTGACCGTAGCTATGTCTTCTTAATATGACAGTAAAACATTATCCCGTAGGTTGAAAAGTTACAAGTCAACCCACCTTATATCTGGTGCTGAAAAAAGGCACTGACTTGTGCATATCCTCTTGCATCTTTTTCAATTCTGCTTCCAATCTTATTTTGGATGCTTTGAAAGACGGCGCTTGTCTTACCTCATCTGTCACATAAGGGGGATCACAAGGGTAGAAACTGTAAATGGAATAACAATGTCGTCGTATATTAATAGGGAGCTTACGCAACCACGACGGCGTCGGCGGAGAGAACGGCACAAAACAATAGGTTTAATGAGCGAAAACAATGCTTATGCACATTTCTTTGCCTTCCCTGCAAAACAATAACGTCAAATGATCAAATTATAGGTTTCGTGGAGAACGTGAACACACGACGGTTAAGGTCGCGGGGGATACCTGGCCATGAATAAATTCATAAGGCAAAATTTTGGCAGGGGTGCCACTTTGAAAAACATTATATCGTGAAGGTTTGAAAGCCGATTTCGCTAAAATTTTTACAGAGATATAGGCGAATAATGGAAGTGCGTAAGGATTGTTTTTTATTGAAGGGATCGCGCTTTGCGGAAATGCTGTAAGCCACTAAAGTTACCTTTTTTTAAAACGTGGTTTTGTGTCCAAGTTTGCTCCTCGAGAAGAACACAAAGCAAGTTGATTTTCCCACTCACTGATCCGTCAAAACGTCTATTGTGTCATATCTGACTCCGATTTTTTGATTTCAACTTTAATTAAAAGTTATTAGCTTTTAAAGGAGTAAAATTGACCATGTTAGAATATGAAGCCTCATATCTTCCCTTTGAAAGCCTATTTAAAAATTTTGGGTCAGATATGACAATCTACAATACACCTACAATGGAGGTCAAATAGTAGCTGGGACACCTGTGAAAACTTAACAAATAATAATTTAATACTACTACAGTTATCTTTGCGGCCGCAATTTGAACGTATCCCCCCCCCTTCCCCCCCAAACCAATGTTGACCAAAGTAGGTGAATATTTTTTTCTGCGTAAATGTCCGTTCGATCATTAAATCTCAACATTGCAAGGGGGTGGAGGGGGGGGGGGGGATTATTTGACTAGTTTTTTGGTAAGTGTCCCAACACTAATGACCTGCATTGTAGTTTTACCTCCCTGCAGTTTCAACTCATGAAATTCTCTATCCGCGCTGAATTCTTGGACACAAAATTCATTGTTTTTACGCTTCCGAAGGCTTCCCGAGCAAACACGAATGCAAAAATATATAATTTATGGTAATTTTGCTAATTTTAATCGACGGGCTATTGTCAACACTTCATGCGGAAAGAACAATGCATTAAAAAATAATGTAATTTACCAGACAGCGCTTTGCATGTGCAATTATTGATGCAAAAACATCACAGAGCCTGTTCGTGAATATTTCGCGCATTTTCGGTATCAGCCGTCGCACTTCGTGCATACTCTTTTCATAAATGCATACTGATGAGCGGAACCTGTCCCCCGCGACCTTAAACGTCGAACTTCACATGTGCCGAATCTAATGCAAATGAGCAAGAACAATAGATTTTGCTCATTTGCCCGTTTGAACCGGGCCTAATTTTCCTTTCTCTATTTGAACTTAAAGGCTGACCCTACAAATTTATCTCCTGGACAATCCAGTCATATTAGACAAATTAAACAGATTGGAACAATTGCAAAGTAGTTTAAAATAGCGCGAATCCTTTTTTCAAGTGACATTTTCCTTGACGTTGCCGTCCTCGTTGCGTAAGGCCCTATTAATTACTGTTAACGAGCTTTTTTGGCGAGATGAAATTGGTAGTCTTCATTGTGATGGGGATTTTCGCATCCTTACAAAATATACAAAGCAAAGCAAAAAAAATGAAGGACGCCACGGTCTATATGTCAATGCGAGTTTACTTCCAAAACTGAAAACTTAAATTCAGCAAGCAGATGAAGAAACAGACTGGTAGGTTGTCAAATGCAAATGCAGAATCTTTATACAGAACATAAGACACTAAGCACTAGGTCGACATCATTCTTTCAAACATTTTTAACATCATATCAATGCATGAAGTATTGCATGGGATTTTTCTTTTGTTTGTTTGTATTTTAACAAATTTTCCTCAAATGAATGGTAATATAAAATATACAAAGTGAAACATAAAAAGCATAATAGCTATTCAGGTTAAGTTGATTGAATGTTTTTACCTTATCAACTCAGTTGATAAAACAAATGTTCTTTTTTAACCCGTGAATCGGCGCGCAAGCGTAATGAACAGGTTATCGGTAAAGGTGGCTAACTCACTCACTCACTCGCTCACTCCTTCCATCAGCTGTAAACTTTGTGACGTAATGCTTTGTTACGAATGTGTTTCATAACAAGAACAAAGTGAATCCAGCGATAACAATAAGTATTTCGTTGTTTAGTCTTTATTCAGCATGTGTTCCTCGATGGCCTCGTGGGTTGAGGCGCTTGATTTGCACTCGATCGGGTGTCCCGGGTTCAATTAAAGCCCGTTACTCTTCTTCCTTTTTTTTCCTCGAACTGGACATTATGAAAGTGACTTCCTTTTTTGGGGGGGGTTCGTCAAAAATCCTTACGGTTATAAAAAAAATATATACATATATATATATATATATATATATATATATATATATATATATATATATATATATATATATATATATATATATATATATACACCCTTTTGCAAAAATAATGACACTTAAAAATATGTATAAATATATATTCGTCCTCTGTGTTTATATCACATACGTGATGACAGGCGGCAAATAGTCTTCAAGGTGGGTACAGTAGCATTTTACAAACTCTACTGTACCCACCTCGAGAACTATTTGCTGCCTATCGTCAAGTAAAAGATATAAACACAGAGGACGAATATATATTTATATATATTTTGAAGTGTCAATATTTTTGCAAAAGGGTGTATATATATATATATATATATAGATAAGTGTATGAAGATGTGACATAGAAGCAAACTTCTAACTGTTCCAGCTATTTAATTCGACGTTTCGGCCTTCGGCCTTCTTCAGGTGGAACTATTTACAGGGATAAAAATTTAAAAAGCTAAAAATCCTAACAAGCTTACAGAGTCACAAATATTTATACTATAACTGAAAAATGTAAATAAAGTTATGTAATATGATAAAATGCAAAACAAAAGATTATGTAACGAATAAAATGGCAACAGACAAGAAGGCGCAAACAGCGAAAATACAATATATATATATATATATATATATATATATATATATATATATATATCGAACCGTGTCAGTGTGAAAACATAAGCTTACCGAAATATTGCGTTGCGTGTTAGCATTTCTTATTCACGGGTTGGCTCTTAGGAGCCTTTGATTTAAAACTGGATAGGAACATTTTTGTTTGAAATTAAGCAATCCAAAAGACAATAATTTGTTATTTTCGGAGTCTGTCCCGCCAAAATATAGCAAAATTTCACTTCGCTTATTTCCACGTTATATTGCCAAATGCCACCAAATATACAACTTAGTTGGATAAAAATATTCTACAGAGCAAAACAGAAGCAGTAGTGGTTTGGACATAAAGTGCAGGATTGCAAGGATTGAAGTGGATTACAGTTCATCAAATTTAATTTATTGACCACCTGTCAATAAATCAAACTTGCCATTCTTGGGGTATTTTGACTTTTCTAGCCTTTATTTTGTTTGTTTAGTTCATATTTCTTTGCCTCTATCGCTTTTAGCGATGCCTCTTCCAATCTCAAGATAATAATTAAAAGTATTAAAGGCCCATCTGCACTTACCGTGACTCATTGCGGGCGTTCTAGAATATCTGGGGCCACGATAATCCATTTTGTGACGAGAAGGTTTGATTCCTAAAATAATCCGTTCCAACGGGGAATTTGTATCATCATTAACTTCAGGATCATTTCCTTTAAATATTTAATTCATATTCAAGGCATTGCATCTTGTTTTTGTATGTTTTCGTTTATTTTCCATCGTTGCTGATACGCTTTCTAAGCATCGCCGCCGAAGGCTAGAGGCCGGCTGTCAAGAAACGAGAACCTTCAGAAGGTTTGGCTCAGAAATTCGGTCGTCCGTGGAAAGGAAATAGGTATATTAGATTTCCTACTAGTTAAGATTTATCTTCGAATCTTTTCATTGTAATTTTTTAGTACATTCGTTTACCAGATACTGTGAATTGACATTTGAATCTTACCATCGATAACCGTGACCGTTCGACCGGAAAATGCCCACTGGAGATGTAAAAACCAGAAAAAGCTTGAACTTTTCGGGTCGCCGGCGCATCGAGTCGTTTTTGGCAGCAACTATGTGAAGAAAAGCATCAAAAAGGACAAAAAAGACTATGTGGACAGCCTAGCTGGGCAGGCAGAAGAAGCAGCAGGACAGGGAAACCTGAAAGACCTGTACACCATCACCAAAAAACTCGCAAACAAGTTCCAACAGACTGAAAAGCCAGTGAGAGACAAGAGCGGGAAACAACTGACCACAACAGAAGAACAGCTCGCAAGATGGGCAGAGCATTTCAGAGAATTGCTCAACCGGCCAACACCAGAATCACCACCGGACATTCTTCCTGCAGAGGAAGACCTTGACATCAACTGCGGCAAGCCTTCCAGGACAGAGATCAAAAAAGCCATCATGACACTTAAGAACTGGAAAGCTGCAGGGCCAGATCAGATACCAGCAGAAGCCATCAAAGCTGACCTGGAGACAGCCACCAACATGCTGTACAACCTCTTCGCCAAGATCTGGGAGAGGGAGGAGATTCCGGTTGAGTGGAAAGAGGGCATCCTCATCAAGTTGCCAAAGAAGGAGGACCTCAGAGACTGCAGCAAATACCGAGGGATCATGCTCCTGTCAGTGTCCGGCAAGGTCCTGAATCGAATCCTTCTCGACCGAATGAAGGAGGCGGTCGACCCCAAACTCCGAGACCAGCAAGCGGGCTTCCGTCAAAACAGATCATGTGCCGACCAGATTGCCAGCCTGCGTATCATTGTGGAGTAGTCGTTGGAATGGAACTCCCCGCTCTACATAAACTTCATCGACTATGAGAAGGCATTCGACAGCGTGGATAGAGGGACGCTGTGGAAACTGATGAAGCACTACGGAGTACCAGAGACATTTGTCTCCCCGATCCGTTGCACCTACGAGGGAATGACGTGCAAAGTAGCTCACGCCGGCCAGCTGTCGGAGAGCTTCGAGGTCAGAACCGGAGTTCGTCAGGGGTGTTTGCTGTCACCGTTCTTGTTCCTCTTGGTCATCGATTGGATCATGCGGACCACTACAACAGGCAGAAACAACGGGATCCAGTGGACACTCTGGACGCAGCTCGACGACCTCGACTTTGCAGACGAACTGGCTCTCCTGTCACACAACCAACCTCGTTCCCAGGGGCTTCTCGGTTTTCAAAATGGCCGTTTGAGAGGAGAAACCCCTGGGACATAGCGATCTAAAACGACCGCTGATTGGTTTATTGATCCTGATTCTTACATCTATTCTGATTGGTTTACGTTTTTCTAAGAAAAGATGGCGGATCACGGTAGGTTCTTCGAGAAACCAAAACAATGCTATATCGAAGGTCTCCGAGACGTGAAAGTTGAACAGTTTTCCAGAGTAACTGTTAACAAAACTGTAGCTGTTCCTGACGATGCGGCTATGATCCAACAAGCGTAAGATTTAGAGATAATTCGCCGATTTTCAGGCTTTGCGTCAGTAACGGGTGGCGAATGGTAAGCTTAAATTCGAGATATTTTTTCTGCGAGCCCTACACTTTTAAACTTTCAAAATGCGAGGCGGAGAGAAAGGCTATATGGAAAGGCTTTACCAAATAAATCGAGACACACAGAGACGTGCAGAACCGCTCAAATAACCGAGACTGCGAGACCCATAATCTTAATTTTTTGAAAGACCATTCGGTGCGGTGCGTGATAATTTATAGAATTTTGGAATGACTGGAATGGGGAATGCTGGGCGTAATGTAATTTAATAGAGTCTAGAATACTGGCTGAACCTCGGTGTAAAAAGATGTCTTGTTTTGTACCTATTTCTACCTATTGTTGTCTTGCGCTCTATTGTTTTATACAGTTTGTTTTCTTTGTTTTTCAGTTCATTTATGGTTTCATAAATAAAGCAGAGCCGACCGCCAAATGTTTTCTATTCAGTTACTTATTCACTTGTGACAGCTTGACTGAAGTTAAGCTCAATTTAGTGTTTAAAATATGTCAATAAAAAACAAAACAGGTATGCATTCCTCAAAATGGCAAGATTTTAGTATAACCCCCAACATTAATGGGCCATTCCATTTTATATCCGCACCCTCCCCCCCCCCACCCCCGATTGAGGTATTCACTCAACACCCCCCTAAGGAAAAAAAGATCAAAGTGCTGACAGAACACCCCCCTTAGAAATAGCAAATCTTTTTGTTACCCCCTTGGGAAATTTTTGAAGATCAAAGGATGCTGAAGCAAGTATCTCCCCCCCCCCAAGATTTCCTTATACCTCAATGGGGGGGGGGGGGGGTGCAGATAGAATAGAATAGATAACTTTATTTATACACGGTATTTCCATCAGCTTAAATTATCACAATCAGCTAACTACCTAACTTCCTAACTACAAATAAGAGGTACAATATAAAAAATAAAAACTGCTTGATATTAAATGGAATGGCCCAATTTTGCACATGAATGTATTTACTATTGTTTTTATTTAGGCAATCTTTTGTTCTGGCTTTTGTTTCAGTCTTCAGAACTCATTCATAGTTTATAGAAGTTATTTATAATTTGTGGGATTATATGGAAATCTTACCCTCAAAATTCCCAACCACATTTCAGGCCCAAGAACTGTTTTTAAGATTTTGCTTCTATGAAATGGCAATGTAGTTTATTGCTGGCAAATCATCCCAGACACTCTAAATACCAGAAGTTCTCTTACAGCAGGCCTTTTGCCCTGGGGCTCTTCCTTGTGGCAAAAATATGAGTCAACAGAGGCATGTAATATATAGTTTATGAGATAGATGAGAGGCACCCATGCAGGGTACATCCCAACTTGTTTGGACCAATGATCTTAGGGTGGTTTTTTTTTTGCTTAGCTGTCAAAATCATTAAAAATTCAATTGTTCTTAACAAACATTCTGCACATAACAGCTTTTCGGGCTCCAAAGTTTCTGCACTTTTGAGAAACACATGTCAGCAGAATGCTAGTTAACATGTTTTTGCCTCTAGTCAGCTTAAGGTTTAAGAGCCGGTCTGTTTGCCTGAAAACAGTGGAGTAGAATGTCAAGCATGAAATTAATTTTATTCCTTGTTTGAATGAATAAATGATATGATTAATATGGCTTTGAACTATAATATATCAGGATTTCAGAATGGTAATCATTGCAAGCCATTGGGTTGATACAATAAAAAAACATTCTAGGATATAATCAGCTGTGAAACATTCTTTCATGCCACAGTAAGAAGCTAGTCTTTGAGCTGAGGCTGAGGAGAGGAAAAAGTGAAGTGCACAAGAAATGTTCCCCATGTGCCCCCTTTTCATTTTATATTTTCTACATTTCAGTTTTTTACTGAAAAAAGCCGCTATGAAGGAGGGAGATGTTGATGAATTTTGACAATCATGGCTCAGGTCTAGTGGATTTTTCTGTCTGATCAGGAATTTCTGTCACTTGTCCAACAGAGAAGGAATAGGTCCAGATTTCTTTTTTATTTGGGAGCCATCCTTGTTATAAGTATGACACATTAAGCTTCTTTGTGATGTTTTATTAACATTTTGGTTTTTAACACAACCATGGAGAACAGGGTGCTTTCTGGTCAGGCCTTTCTCTTGCAGTCCAGTCTGGCTTTGTTTAATGTGTCAGGAGCATAAGATTCCCACTGACATGGCCTTAGGGGTTGTAAGGGCTTACAAGCATCCCTGCCACATCAGACATGGAAGCTTTGATTTAAAACAATCAGGTAATCAAGTGACCAAACCTTTCTACCTGTAAACAATGGCTAGATTTAGGAAGCCCAGTCCAGCTTCTGAAGTTGACCAAAGCTATATATTATTTTAACTTTAGAAGGGTTTCCTCATCAATTCATCCCCAGGGTTACAATTTGCCGTAGGGGATTTTCTATGCCAGTCACAGTTAGTTGACATGAACCAATATGTATACTTCATGTGCAATATCCAGGTAGGGATTGACAGGGAAGTATGTATAAAGTTGGCAGATTTGGAATTAAAGATTTTGGCCGTTAAATGATAATTTTTAAATTGGGGGACGAGTAGCTTTGGCCCATGACTTGTTTATTTGCTGGTTTCAGAATACTGTCACATCCCCAGGTCACCATTTAGGGCAGATGTAGCTGCATTTGGAAATGGAGTAAATCTACTTTAATCGTCAATTTTTACAGGTTTATTTGGTAATAAAATACACTAATCACACTGCTGTCATTTCCAACATAAATTGTACATGTTTTCCTCAGAAACAATTGTGACAAACACCTCTAACAAATATGGGAAAAATACTTTGACTTGTCTTCACTTTTCTTTTCTTTTTTTTAGAAAATGTTAACTTGGTGGGAGATATTCCCGGAAATGAGTAAATAAAAAGCATTTGATTTAACATATTTTGCTGTTGTCAGTGTTTTGACTGGATCAGCAAACCATCTCTGAGTAAAAGTTCAGTTTATTGAGGACCTATTGAGGGGAAGACGGTAAATTACTTTAAAATGCCAACAAAACGGTGATACCCGCGCAAGAGCAACGGCGAAAGCATCGACGGTTAAATCGAAAAAATATTGCGACAAAAATTTCATGCTATTTTGTTGCTTGCGGGTGTGATCGTGGGAAAAGAAGCCGAAAATACTATAATATAAGAAACCAAAAGTCCCTTTATAGCTGAGACGGTAAATTTACTCCTTTCCTTTGAAATCGTGCTTCCTTAAAAAATAAAACATGTTTCGTAATCTGCGGCGTTTCGAATTTTTACCTTCATTGCCTGTGTATCATTTTTCTTGAAACAGCAAGGCAAAGAAAAACTTTACAGGTCGATAAATGGTTCCACTTGGTTACACAGAAATCCCTCCTTGGCCGCCATTTTGTTTGTTTTCCTCTTGGTTTGCAATCTCGTACCCAGATCTTCTCACTCTTTTCCTTGGCCGCCATTTTGAATACATCTTCACAAATAGTGCAGATTTTGATCACGTGATCTGCTGTGTGCCAGGGTCTTCTCACGAAGCGCCGCCATATTGAAAACCGAGAAGACCCTGGGAACGAGGTTGTCACACAACCACAATCAGATGCAGGACAAGACAACTCGCCTTGCAACAACATCAGCGGGCACAGGGCTGAAGATCACCAAGGGCAAGACAGAGCTCATGAGGATCAACACCAATGTCCAAGCACCAGTCACAGTTGGTGGAGAACTCATCAGAGAGGTTGAGTCCTTCGTCTATTTAGGGAGTGTGGTGAATAGGCAGGGGGGTACGGACCGTGACGTCGCATCCAGGATTGGCAAAGCCCGAGCAGCCTTCATCATGCTCAAGAATATCTGGGCTTCAAAGAACATCAGCCAGACCACCAAGATTCGCCTCTTCAACTCCAATGTTAATAGTCCAGCTGTTAAGCCAAAAATCGTTCACTTTTTGATAAAAGCATGAAACTTGGTAGGATGATACACTTACTGGTACTGGTACATATTCTGATATAGGGCCAGCGGCGAATCGCCCTTTTAAGAGGATAAATGGGCGTGGCCAGATTCACGTGTTTTCAGCCAGCACGAAAACGAGGCTGAAATATAAAAATTGTTCTTGCTTGTAAAATTGACAGTTTTTATACCGGAAAAAATGTGGCATTTATGTTAGAGATAGCACAAACGTTTTTATCACTTAGTGTGTCCGTAAATGGGTGTCACATGATAGATCACGTGACTACAAAAGGCAGAATATTAATATAAAATGTCTCAATTATTGGCTTTCAATGAAATGCTCTTCCGAAACCGATTTTGGGGGTATAAATCATCTTTATTTATTTAAAGGGCAATTTTCTATGGCATCGTATATCTACCTATCCTACCGCCTCACCCCCCCCCCTCCCCCCACCTACCCACACACACCCCACCAAGAAGAATAACGACAAAACAGTTCACTCTTTCCAGCTAGTTACATCTTTAATTTTGGTCGAAGACAAAAAACACTGGAGTTTCTCTTTAAAGTTCAACGAAATGTACAGATACACAATCTCACTTGACCTTTATGAATACCGAATGTAATCGCCGTAGGCAATTCCTACTAATGTTCCAGGTACAGGAACCAATAAGCCGACTTCCACGCGGAATTCCACCGGGAGCATTATTAAACTACAATATAGTCCGTAAGGTATTCAATTCCAACACCAAGTCAGATTTCTGAATACTACAGATAAAAAATGCGAAAATTCAAGTGGTGATGACTACGCGTAGACTATTAATCGTCCTCTTGGCAATGTCCACCACAGTTGCACAGGGCTGTGCATGTCAAGCTAGCTTTGCGGCATTTGCATTGGCCGGTGCATCCTTTCTTACACCCACAGCGAATGAGTTCGTAACAAGTGTCTTGAGCTTGTGGCAGGACTGTCCACACCGGCTTCCATTCACCTCCTTCTCTCTTTCAGCCCCATTCTTGAGGACTTGGGAGCTGTGGTTTAGCTATTAAAGCACTTCCCCACACATGGCCAACTTGGTACGCTGCTCTCTTGGTGTGTTGGTAGAGGGCTGCTTGGGTTGGTGGTATGTTGTCAAGTGTCCTTGATTTCTTTGAAAAGAGCTCTTCTCGGGCATCATTTACTGTGATTGCTGTGCTTGCTCTGTTGTACAGAAGCACAACAAACCTCTCAATCAATGACAAGTGGTCCTCAGAGATGCTGTTTGGATTGAACGACAAGTCAGCCAACACATCAGTGATTTCAGGGAAGACACTCCAGGTATCCCATGCTGTTCGTTTACCTTTGCCGGAAAAGAACGAAACTGTGTCACAACCAGTTAGAGCATGCAGCATTGGCAGAGCCTTGGCCTTCTGTGGACCCAGTTGTACAGCAAGGTCATGTATTGCCAGATACCTAAAATGTTTCCCAGTGCCAAAGGCAATCCAAACCTCATCAATGTCAACATCTTGCATTTTGGATACAGCAAAAGCAACAACATCTGTGTCAATTGTTCTTATCATGACTTTGCGGTATCCACACTGCGAAACAACAAACACATGTACCGTATTTTCTCAATTAAACGTTTAATTGAGAAAATACGGTATGATGGTACGATATGATATATTCTGGATATATTATGGATATGTGACATATGATATACGTTCAGTAAACTTTGTCAATTCGCTGTTTACCTTTAGAGATAAACTCATTTTATTTTCTTCGACCAAAATTAAATATGTGACTAGCTAGGAAGAGTGGACTTTTTTAAATCTTGTACCATCATTCTTTTTCGGGGTGGGTGTGTGGGTGAGGGGGGGGGGGGGTGGTGTGAGGGGGGAGGATAGGATATACGTTGCCATAGGAAATTGTCCTTTGAATAAAGAAAGATGATTTTTTTACCCCAAACATGGGTTTCTGACGAGCATTTCATTCACATAATTGAAGGCCAATAATTGAGACATTTTATCATAGGTATTAATATTCTGCCTTTTGTGGTCACATGATCTATCACGTGACACCCACTTATGAGCACACACAAGTGATAAAAATGTTTGTGCTATCTCTAACATAAATGCCACAATTTTTCCAGTATAAAAAGTGACAATTTTACAAGCAAGAACATTTTTTATATTTCAGCCTCGTTTTCATGCTGGCTGAAAACACGTGAATCTGGCCACGCCCATTTATCCTCTTAAAAGGGCGATTCGCCGCTGGCCCTATATCAGAATATGATCAGTACCAGTAAGTGTATTATCCTACCAAGTTTCATACTTTTATCGAAAAGTGAACGATTTTGCCATTTTATGGGCTTAACAGCTGGACTATAAGTCCGTCCTGTTGTATGGATCTGAGACGTGGAGAAAAACCAAGGCAGCCACACAGAAAATCCAGACATTTGTCAACACGTGTCTCAGGCGCATCTACAACATCAGGTGGCCTGAAAAGATCCGCAACGAAGACCTCTGGGAAAGGGGGGGATAGGAGCCAGTCGCCCAACAGATCCTACGGAGGAAGTGGGGTTGGATCGGACACACCCTTCGGAAACCAACCACCAGCACCACGCGCCAGGCGCTCCTTTGGAATCCGCAGGGGAAAAGGAAGAGAGACCGGCCAAGAAACAGCTGGAGACGAGACACTGAAGCAGAGCTGAGGAAGATGGGTACCACCTGGAAGGAAGCAGAGAAGACAGCCCGGAACCGTGTGCGGTGGAGGATTGTCGTCGATGGCCTGTGCTCCTCCTGAGGAGGGATGGGCCTAAGTAAGTAAGTAATGTGAAATATTCCATGGAAGTTGAAGAAGAGTTTTCCCCGTCCCTAGCCGTCGATGAAACGTCCTTCGCCGGCGGAGCTCATTAATTATGCCCGATGCAAATCAGATACGCAAACAGAACAGCCCACAAAATACAAACACTGCTCGGCTCGCTGGAGGTTTCATTTTAAGCGGCATCGACCTTAAACTTTCGGTACAAATAGCAGGTGGCTTACCGCGTTCCACAACGTGAAATTGTTTTCGATGCGAACGTTCGAAGCAGAGGAAACTGCCTCAGCGACTGAAGTTGCCTGGAGCTACACTAAGGCGGGTTGAGCGGCCCCAGACAAAATGCGAGCCATGTTATACGGGCTTTTGATATCTAACAGGACCGTTTCTCGGGACTAATAAATTTTAAAATTAATGTCGAACGAAATTTCAAACTCAGTGTTCATTTCTTCCTGGGGATGAGAGGCAAAAATTTCACTTCGCGAAAGATCGCATTTATCTGGGCCCAAATCAAAATAACCAATGCGAGGTGCATCACGGCAATTGCAGATGGGCCTTTAAAGTTCAAACCAAGCTCCTGAACAAAGTCGATAGAAACCAAACGTTTATGAGATATAAATTGTTAATTAATTACCCCTGCCGGAAGTCAAAATGAGAGTCGATGGCTCCAGTCATAAGCTCTTTAAAGATGTCAGCATTCTCGGCTTTAGGACCCACAAACCACGCACCAACAGCTGCATAGGGCTGCGCATCAATGTCATGTTTAGAGAAAACACTGCGTCTGCAGGTGAACATAGGCGCCTTTCCCTTGCACTTCTTCCGAAGGGAAAACATGGTAATTGCTTGCTTTAAGCGAAAGATATAAAAAATACATATATTAATAGTTTTATTCTGTTAATACTTGTTACTTTTTATCAATATATTTCTAAAATTCCCTTATATTTTAATTTACGACAGCCAGCCGTTAAAATAACCATTGTCCTTAACTTTACAATCATTATTTTAATGGATGGGGTATTTGGAAATATTTTGCTTTATGAAAATAATTTGCTTTATTACTGTTTTGCTTAAAAATGAATTTTTATTTACTCGAAAACCGTATTATAAGTTTTCTTAACCCTCGGACGTACAAGGACACCCCCCCCCCCCCCCTCCCCCTCTAAGGTTTTTCTCCGATATTTTCAAGACAATTTAAGGTCGCGGGGGATACTTGGCCATGAATAAATTCATAAAGCAAAATTTTGGCAGGGGTGTCACTTTTAAAAACGTTATATCGTGAAGGTTTGAAAGCCGATTTCGCTAAAATTTAGCAGAGATATTGGCGAATAATGGAAGTGCGTAAGGATTGTTTTTTATTGAAGGGATCGCGCTTTGCGGCAGTGCTGTAAGCCACTAAAGTTATCTTTTCTTAAAACGTGGTTTTGTGTCCAAGTTTCCTCCTCGAGAAGAACACAAAGCAAGTTGATTTCCTCACTCACTAATTCGTCAAAACGTCTATTGTGTCATATCTGACTCCGATTTTTTTATTTCAACTTTAATTAAAAGTTATTAGCTTTTAAAGGAGTAATATTGTCCATGTTAGAATTTGAAGCCTCATATCTTCCCTTTGAAAGCCTATTTAAAAATTTCGAGTCAGATATGACAATCTACAATACACCTAGTTTACCTCCTTGCAGTGTCAACTCATGAAATTCTCTATCCGCGCTAAATTCTTGGACACAAAATTGCTTGTTTTTACGCTTCCGAAGGCTTCCCGAGCAAACACGAATGCAAAAAATATATATTTATGGTAATTTTGCTAATTTTAATCCACGCGCTATTGTCATGATCAACACTTCATGCGGAAAGAACAATGCGTTAAAAAATAGTGTATTTTACCAGACATTGCTTTGCACGTGCAATTATTGATGCAGAAACATATTGAATATTGAATATTTCGCGCATTTTCGGTATCAGCCGTCGCACTTCGTGCATACTCTTTTCATAAATGCATACTGATGAACGGAACCTGTCCCCCGCGACCTTAAGGTGACTCGCTCGAAATGCAAAATGCGCTCATCTGTGACTTGGATGCAATTTCCCAACGGCAAACGTATCTCCTTGTTGAATGAAGCATGGATTATTAAATATGAACCGATTTTCTTCTAAATAAATACAGGAGCCAAAATCTGGATTTGCGCAAACCCCTCATTTCATATTGAGGCCCTCCTAGAAAAAAATTGCTCCGTTTTATTTGGCTCAAAATTTGCGAATCGACTTCCTTCGATATAGTCTAGGATGTGGCCAAGTTACAAACAAATCGTCGGAACAGAAACGCTGCAACAGAAATGCGGTCAACTTAGGAGCTTATTTCCATCCGAAGTGAAATAAGTATTTATCGCGCCTCGAAAAATAATAATCATGGACACTCAACACCAAGAATATGTTGTATAGGCATGCGTTACATCGTACAGCAAGTTCGATTGCGAATGCTACAAGCCATTTAAATTTACTGACTCAGTATTTAAACCAACACACATGGCGAAAACGCGCTAAATATGTAATATTGCTCTCCTCTTAATTTTACCGATACTATCTATTATTTTGCTCATAAAACATATAACGACAAGAAACTGGTAGTATTGGTACAACTTACGAACCGGTTTTGGCCACTCTAGGTGCTTTCCTTGTTGATAAACAACTTGTCGAAACTGCGGCATTCGCCCAATCCGGTCTTGCACGCAGATTTTAGGCATCGTTGTTTACGAATGGTAATTAAGTTGACAATTCGTCAGGGGGGACCGAATTGACTTTAAAGTATGCTTGACATACAATTGGCGAATGCTCACAAACAATGGCTCCATTAGAGCATATATGCCTGAGAACTACACCCCATGGTATGGCGTTACCCCCCTGACGAACTGTCAACGAAGCCCAAAATCTGCGTGCAAGACCGAATAGACCAATATCACGCTAGCATGGCACAAAAATATATTTAGTTTATTGGGTGAAAGAGCCCAGCATCAAATTCAGCATATCGATATTAGTAAAATTACAAAGTTTTGTAAAGATTGCTAGGAAACTGACGAAGATATGAAATTTTGAAACTGAGCATTATTACAAAGAAATGTATCAAATGAAGAATGATCCTCGCAGTTGTGAACGCAATTTAAGCAATTGCGAAAGGAAGCCTGAAAAAAATTCAGGACTTCAACGGGGTTCGAACCCGTGACCTCGCGGTACCGGTGCGATGCTCTACCAACTGAGCTATGAAGCCACTGACGTTGGGAGCAGGTCAATTGTAGGTTCATATGTTATATGTTATTTCATATGTATCATTTCACACTCATTCCTTTCACGGGAACATATGAACCTACAATTGACCTGCTCCCAACGTCAGTGGCTTCATAGCTCAGTTGGTAGAGCATCGCACCGGTATCGCGAGGTCACGGGTTCGAACCCCGTTGAAGTCCTGAATTTTTTTCAGGCTTCCTTTCGCAATTGCTTAAATTGCGTTCACAACTGCGAGGATCATTCTTCATTTGATTTAATTTCCGCAGTTCATATATGATTTATTTCATATGTATCATTTCACAAAGAAATGTATGGTGGACGGGCATAGATTCCCCGTCCAGCATCGTTTTCGTGTTTTTCCCATACATTTCTTTGTAAAAATTAGGCCAGAGTACTAAGTTGCAAAAGTTCATATCTTCGTCAGTGTACGAGCAATCTTTACGAAACTTTACACTTTTACTAATATTGATGTGCTGAATTTGATACTGGACTCTTTTCCCCATTAAATTAAATATATTTTCATGCCATGCTAGCGTGATAATGGTCTATTGGGCGAATGCCGCAGTTTTGACAAGTTGTTTATCAACAAGGAAAACACCTAGACTGATCAAAACCGGTTCGTACGTTGCACCAATACTACCAGTTTCTTGTCGTTATATGTTTTAGGAGCAAAATAATATATAATCTCGGTAAAATTAGGAGGAGAGCAATATTACATATTTAGCGCGTTTTCGCCATGTGTGTTGGTATAAAGACTGAGTCAGTAAATTTAAATGGTTTGTAGCATTCGCAATCGAACTTGCTGTAAGGTATAAAGCATGCCTATACAACATATTCTTGGTGTTGAGTGTCCATGATTATTATTTTTTGAGTCGCAATGAATATTTATTTCACCTCGGGTAGAAATAAGCTCCCAAGTTGACGGCATTTCCGTTGTAGCGTTTCTGTTCCGACGATTTTTTTGTAACTTGGTCACATCCTAGACTGTATCAAAGGAAGTCGATTCGCAAATTTTGAGCCAAATAAAACGGACCAATTTTTTTCTAGGAGGGCCTCAATATGAAATGAGGGGTTTGCGCAAATCCAGATTTTGGTTCCTGTATTTATTTCAAAGGAAATCGGTTCATATTTATTAATCCATGCTTCATTCAACTAGGAGATACAAAAAGAATTATTGCAGTAGAGTAAAAATCAAAGAAATTATGACCAAAAGTTTGCCGTTTGGAAATTGTATCCAGGTCACAGATGAGCGCATTTTGCATTTCGAGCGAGTCACCTTAAGATTAGCACATGACGTTTTCAGTAGCTGTTCATTTATCCTTGAGACACAGTTTAGTGAAGTTTGGCGACAACCGGTTGCTATAGTAACGACGTCATAAGTAGCATGTGGTCAAGCCATTTTTGAAGAAAATTGAGTGTTTGTCACTTTTTTCCAGCGGAAAAAAAAAACAAATAAAATGCTACCAAAAGCATCAAAATGTTTAATTGTATGTTATTTTGCAACTCTAGCAAGCAATATTTGCAATTTGCGATAAATTTGAATTTTTAGTAAAATACAAGATGGCGGCCACCTTGGCGGCCATTTTGAGGTATGTCCAGAAATGCACGCTAATGAGATTCATGCTCTTTATGATAGACATCATGAAGTGTCCCCTAGACCTACTCACCGAAACACAAGCAATTCTGTCAAACATGCAGTCATATGGAAATTACAAATAATTGTGTGTAATATGAAGTGCCCAAGGTCCGAGTTACGTGCATTTCTGGACATAAGTGGCCATTTTCGATGACGTCATGGACCCCCAGCAGCGCCACAACCCATAATATTTACCTTATCTTGTAGAGCACATCGCGGGCTATCTATTAGATTAAAATATTTCCGAAATATTGCAACATCGCAAAAACCCAAGGGGGGGGGGGGGGGGCTTCAACACCACCCCCCGCCCTTGTACCACGGTTGGGATATAAGTTTGCGTGTACGTCCAAGGGTTAATACTTCGTCTTCAGCTAGTGATACGTGAGTACCACAAAAATAAAAATTTCATTATGAAGTGTCTGACGAGATTTCGAGGAAAACGACATTGTTTAAAACAAAGGGCAATAAGCTGGCATTGATATAGTACCCGCTGTCGCTTGAAAAACCAGTGACATAAAACTTTGATCACATTCCATAGATAGATAGATTTGTGAAGTATGAAAGCAATCGAAGCATGTCTTCCCCGCGAAATTTTGATTTAAAACATACACCCCACGGCGAAATAAACTGAATCGAGCCTTCTTAACCCAATTCTGAATTGTCTTGTCCATTGTACATTTTTTTAAAGGTAGTGATCACAATCCCGCGATGAGATCAGATGCTTCAGAAAAAAAAGACAACGAATAACTGACACTGTATTTTCATTTTTTCGAGACAATACTAAATTAATGCAAGTTGACGCAACTAAGTAAACGCATTTTTATGTACTGTGGTGCTTTTGTTTTCACCAAAAGCTGAGCGACTACACTTAGTTAGCCAAAATTCCTGCAGTGAGCAAGAAATTAATCAAATTTTCAAGCCAACAAGTTTGAAATTCGACCTTCTTTTTTCAGAGAATTTTAACAGCTAGTCGCCCCCACATTCTTGGCGAGGAGAGGCATGAAATGAGACATTCCAAGTTACCGTTACAATCGCCTAGTGTGCGAGGTAGTCATAAATTTTGAATAAAGTGTAACCATTTAAATGAAAACTTTCAAGCATAAAGTATTATTTAGTTTCTGGATATCTTGCAAAATTGAATGTGAATTGTATTTACACAATGTACTTGTTTTAACTCGAAATCTGGCAGTGACCGCCCATACATGACAGGACGCAAGCGGCTTCTGTAATAAATAGCGTTTCACATAGAGATTTAATCTTTACGCCGGTTATTGCTGCGAGCCTGTTAGCCTGTGGTTGCTTGGGTTCCCTGCGCCTTATCTTGTGATGGCAGTCTCGATTTTTGTTTGTCATGATGATTTTGAGCAAGCGTACATCCAGCGGTGTCATCATAACTTAGATGCACCTGGATCTGGATGCGTCTTTTGCGCTCGCTTCTCTTACTTTGCCTCTTCGATTTCAAGGTCAGTGTGTTTTTATTTGCAAATGTATCAAGCTAAATTCAAACTTATTTGTTGCTGGAAGCATTCATCAAAGTCACGAACGATTTAGTAACATTTCACGGGGAAGACAATGTTCTTTTATGAGTTTTTCAGCGTTGTTACGTGCTCAGGTTTTGCCGATTGAACAATGGACCGCCTCCACCGTAGATCACATTCAGATTCAGATTCAAACCTCTATTAAGCGGTCACCCTCAGGGAATAGCCAACTGACCGTTTAATAGAGGTTGACCGCTTAATAGAGGTGTTCTAATTAGCAAAATAATTGGCAAAAATTGAACTAGAATGCGAAATGAATGTCACATGATGTACATTTTATTGTTAACAACAACTGTAACGCAAAATATGAGTAAATAAAATTAAGTAATTGCCTGTACAGTACAATATTGTACGCAATGCAGGTGTCTTTGTTGCAACTGAACCTCATCATTAAACGTTTTGACATTGAAAAATCAGTAACTGCTGACTGTGCTTTAGGGCCCCGCAGCTTGATGCTGTGTAGCAAATCAAATCTGGTCAAGAGGAAACACTGCAAGTTATTGGTCATGTCCCAAAACTTATGGCCACATGGTTAAGCAAGTTTCTCAAGAGGCCAACGAACTGCGGAAAAGTCATAATCAAGGGAAAACGAGTTAACAGAGGGTGGCTTTGGTCTCGAGGTTCCTTGCGGGTATCAATTTGAAGGTGACAATTTTTCATGTGGTTGGCTGCAACAGAAGCTGGTAAAAGAGGAATTTGATGTGCACTGCGGTGGACCCACACAAGCCTTTTAGCCCAAAAGTAATAACAGTATGCATTCTCACGCTAAATACACCCACCATGTGTTTAATGAGCTGTTAAAAGAAACTGGACATCTCAGGTATATTAAGGACTGGGTCTGTCCCTATTTTATCAAAAGAGTAAGGGGGGTGGTCTATCTTCAGAAGAAAACGTGTCATAAGTATGAAACTTGGCAACGGCATTCAACTTGTTAAGATAGTCATTTTTGACGTTGATGTTTCCATGGCAACCTATCACGTGACCAATTGAGCTTTTACTTCCGGTTTGTTCCTTCAGTGCTCTTGCAGACAAGGAAAAATTGTGTTTTCTGAGAATTTTAAGTGGTATTATTTCTACTCTTTTAAGGTACTTTCCAAATGTAACTGGAAAGGCGGTCCATCTACACGGCATGACTGTTTTCTGGTGTTTGCGTGACAACAAAATCGTGACGTTTCAATTTCGTGACGTTTCAATTTTCACGTGACCTGGACACGCCTTCCAGTTAGTTTCGTGTATGACTTTACGCACTTAAAAATATCCAAACGATATTTTGTCAGTCAGAGTGGTTTAAGTTCTCCTGCACTTAGCCTAAAGAAAAACATGGAAATTTGACACCTTAATCAGTTGCGTGACCGCTTTCGTGACAACTTCATATGAAAATTAACTTTTGTATCAAGTTTAAGCCTTTGGCCAAGTTTCATATCAATATGTTCCATACTTTATCAGATAGACCACCCCCCCTTAATTTTAGGATGTACCGTAATTGACCCAGGCCTTAATATACCTGAGATGCATGCTAGTACCGTCTTGTCAAAAATACTGCATTGTTCCTCGCGAAGCGAGGTTAATAAATTTGTCGTGCCTCGGGAGCTAAGCCGCGCGAATTCGAGCGAAAAAAAAAATGCTTGATGGTGTCCTGCAGTTGCCTGGCAACAATGTGGTACTACTTCATGTAAGCCTATATAGGAGCATGGTAAACAAAGATGGCGGACGGTAAACGCGCGGTACTCGAACCATCGAAAGGACCTTGGTCGCGACAAAATTTGCATCGACAAGTGCGACAAAAATTGCACGAAAAATCGCCTGTGTAAAGGCTGGTTTTCACTAGCGCATAAGCACAAGCATAAGCATAAGCGATCCAGAAGCAAGTGAGAACTCCCACGACATAAGCATGAGCACAAGCACAAGAACGAACACGTTCCATTCTTCTTGTGCTTATGCTATGCTTGTGTCACATTTATGTCAAGTGAGAACGGGGATGAAATAAGCACAAGTATTAGCACAAGGCGGTCAACCAAATCATCCGCCATCTTTTATTCAGATCTCACAGCCGAGGAAAGCTGGTATCGAGAATTTCGTTCATACTGCGCTTGCGTATGTCTTTATGCTTATGTTCTAGCGTTCTCACTTGCTTATACTTGTGCGCTAGTGAAAACCAGCCTTAAACGGGCCTTTAAAGGTTCGTTTGCACATAATTCTGAAAGAACATTTCCAATCACATTTACAAGAACTTTTTAAAAGAAAAGATTTGTACTTTGCACTGGTGTTAAACTTTTTGCACTGGTGATACACTTAATTGAACTGTCTTGCTCTCTACACTCCAGTATGGGTTCAGTTTGTTAATTGTTGCTGGTTGTCGTTCATGCTCTGCAGGTGGGTTTTGTCTCTTGGTTGTGCGGTATTTCCACCATTCCCAAAAACAGTATACATTCCAATTCGATTTAGAATCCGTGGGCCACAGATTTGCCAGCTTAAAAGAGGTAATTTATTTCAGACTATACAAGATGAAAAGTTGTATTCCTTAAACTCCATTTATTGTTAAACAACGAAACCAAAACCAAACGCTTACAATAGGTTATGTCGGCTGGATAGCTTTGCTGGAAAACAGGCATGCAATGCAAATATGTTCCCTTTAGCTAGAGTCCTTACATAACAACATATCGTCCTTCTAACTTTGTAAATATGTAAATTGTGTTAAAGAACTATAAAAGTTAGATCAAATCGACGAAGTACTTTTAAATGCCGGTAATTAATCTGCTCAGTAAACATGATTAAAAAGTACTTCAAAAACAACTTATTCCATCTGAAGATCCGGCCTACAAACTTGTTTCAGTTCGATATGAACTTAATAACACAGGATTGAAAGTTATATTCGTAGAAAACAATGCTGATTATAAAATGCTTTAGCTTGGTTTTAAGGATTGTTCGATCGAATGTTCTTACTATAACAAATGATAGAAAAAAGCTGTAACAAACTGTCTATTCCAAAAAGTGCTTATAATATCAAAAACTCCGGTAGTCACTACCAAACCAAAATGGTTCATAACCACTCGAGCCTTTTAAGGAACAACAGACTTGTTCAAGACTTCGCCATCAAACCAAATCTTCCGCTTTATCAGAACAGCAGTTGTAACTTCCTTCCCAAGAATTCCGACGAAATTTATGTCGTACTGCTGAAACGGATCTGCCAGGGGATCCACGATCTTTCCTTGATATTCGGTTGGTGCCCCAGGAACCCCAAGGAGCTCGGCATCTACACCTTGCTTGAGAATTGTGGCTTTAGTTTCATCAGAACTACCAAGACCAGTGGGGACTTCTGTAAGGCATACAATCTAGAAAAATAGCACCATAATCATGGTATGCGACGACATAACTTTCTATGGGGTATCAGTTTTGAGAGTTGTCAAATGTAGTTATGTTACTGTTAAAAGAGGATTGGTCGCTTAAAAGCCGTGTTATAGAATGGTTTACCGTCAAACAATGGTTTACTATTAGGAATGCATGTTTCGTTTATACAAACTACAGTTTGTGCATTATTTAAGCAATTTAGGCCCTATTTACATGGAAAGAGGATGATCCTAGTGCTAGGATGATCCTAGCACTAGGACCATCCGAGCGCGACATGTTTTCTGCTTTCAGTTTACATGCGAATAGGATGATCCTAGCGCTAGGATCATCCTATCTGAGAGGTAGAATGATGCTAGCGCTAGGATCATCCTAGTACCGCATTTTTGCATGTAAACCAAATAAACCTTCTAGGATCATCCTAGCACTAGGATCATCCTCTTTCCATGTAAAGAGGGCCTTAGAATGTATGGTTGTAAGAGTTTGGATTATACACTGAGTAAGGGTCGCGTGCACCACAATAATGACTGATTCGGGAATCTAGCAGGTTGGTAGTGAAAGTTTTGGAGATAATTAAGAATTGATCTGAACGCACGCATTTTTTTTATTCGTTTCAACGGTTTTGTCCTGTACAACCGTAAGTGATCACAACTTCTAATGTAACTAGAAACAGCCATAGTTTTTCTTTTTTAATAGCTTTTAATTATTAATAGCGTTTGTCTCTAGAAATCACTGTACCTGCAGGTAATCCGGGTCTTTAGTCGGAGTGTGGAACAGATAGGCGTTGCCCACGTCGCCGTACAAAACGTACGTGGCGTTGTCAGGGTACTGGTCATCAGCTCTGTCAAAGTGGTCATAACGAGGGACATCAACAATTTCCATGTCAGCGGTCATGAATGACATACTGCTCTCAGTCGGAAGACCCACATAGAAGTCAAACTTCTCCTTCAGCTCATTTTCTTTAGAATCGTCGAACAGAAGGTCGTGAAGTCGCTTTTTGTCCTGTGACAAGGCATTTCGTAACACGATTGGCTGTGACTCGCTCCCAGACGTCTGCACAAAAGTGGCCATGTCCTCGTCGGAAACGAAACGGAACCTAGCGACCGCGGAGTACTGGAGCTGAGCCTGCTTGAAGTTGCCTGCATAGCAAACAAAGATTTCCTTGTTTGCATTCACCGTGTCTACGCTAACAAAAGAGTGATAGTCTGGTGTGTCAGTAACCTATTGAAAAAAAGAAATAAACCAGCAATTAGTCAGTAGAGTCATGTGCTCTTGATTTTTATACAATGTTGTGCAAAAGTAATGTAGATAAATTGGGAGAGATGTCTCGGCGAAAGTTGAAGATACGAAACAAAACAGTTGAATTGAAATAAATTGAACTAAAATTGTGCAGAATTGGTGTCTCAATTTCAAATAACTCTATAGCTAATCAAGTTCAAAAGCTAGCGGAATTGGATTGCATCACAATAAAACCATGCGCAATGCATTTATGACGATGGTCAGTGCCACTTTTATACCAATAATGAGCCAGTATCCCCGGAGAAATACATAGCAATGTGTCAAGTCTTTGAAGCCGGAGTTAAGGCGCGGAAAAAGGGGAATAAGGTAGGAAAATTGTAAGTCCACTAGCTGTGCGTGAAGCTACAGCTATATACCCATCATCGCTAGCTTTAGACGAAGTTTCAAGAAAATTTACAAGGCGGTTTTCGAGTTAATCAAAATTAATTAGGAAAAACACTAATACATGTAAAGCAAATAATTGCATAAAGCGATATGTTTCCAAAATGTCCTGACATATTATTTTAAAACAGCCATCCGTTAATATAAAGCTTTATGCAAATTATTTGCTTTCAATTATTACTTTTTCGCCTAAAAAAACGAAAACCGTCTTATAAATGTTTTAGAAACTTCGTCTGAAGCTAACGTACGCGAGTACTACAAAATTTAAAAATTTCACTGTTTTGAAAAAGACGACATTGTTTAAAACAGAAGGCAATAAGTTGGCGTTGCTATGGTAACCCCTGTCGCTTGGAGAAAAATTGAGTCGAGCCTCCTTAAGCCAATCCTGAATTGTTTTGTCCAGTCTACTATCTTTTAAGGGAAGTGATCACACTCACATATTCAGTGGTGACACTTACTGTTCCAATGGCGTTGAGGATTGTATTTCTCATAATGGCAGCCAAGTCTTCTATGAACTCCATTGTGGTGGACCACGGGTCCAAACAGGTAGTTATGATGAACTTCACTCCATCTTTGTTTTTGGTGTCAAGCTTTTTTATATGGTAATTTCAAATGAGAGGTATTAACTTTTTTAAATATAATTCCTGCTTCATACTAAAGTGTTATAAACACCCTGTGGAAACAATAATTGCTGCAGATCAAAAAGCACAAGCCGTTTAGTGAGCTTATGGATCAGAGTTCCAGCGCCGTTTCGAATTATCCCGAGCTTTGGGTGTTTCGTGGTGCCGCGGAAACTATTGTTAGTTTGCTATTGTGTTGTGGTGTGGGGATTGGTCAGTGTCTTTTAAACTTGTGCATATGTTACGTTATTAATTAGGTGACCATAACTTCCGTACCCCCGGGGGAGGGGGGTACTCCCCCAAAATACCTATATGGGTATGTGCCGCCCAACAGGGTCGTGATTTTGGGACTCCTGATCTATAACGGGGTATCCATTTTAGAGAAGTTTCCTTGAACGGGGTATAATGAATATTTCGAACGCACGAAAGCTTTAAATTATCAGCAGCCATTTGAAATTATTCAATTTCTAGAATGGGGTATTAAAAATTGACCTATTTCTGTTGGATATCTTCAAATATTTCCAGTAACTGTTATTTTCAGTCACTTCTTAGCCATGGATGTTTCGGTGCGCCAGCAGGCGGTGTGCGTCACAACTTGCAATGCCCCATGGGTTAATTTGTGGAGCGGCTCATTTTCCCTTCGTCTCGACGGAGTGAGCATCTCCTACGTTTGCGTTATTTAGCCTGAATTTAAATCTAGCGCCTTTTCTTTGGTAAAGTAATCAAATATACAAGTCTACAAACGCAAAAATACTTCGTAAAGGCCAGTTTTTCTTTTTCTCAGAGACACTATTCTGATTTAAATCGAAACATACAATCCGTTAATAAACAAGACAACCGGAAAGATCAAACTATGCACGGGTCAACGCCACGAGACATAAATCACGCAAAGACCGCTCTACGTATTATACAGAACAAGCACTACAAACGCCGACAAAAGAAGCCACTTTGAACATCAAAACCTATGAAAGTTTGAATGTTTTCTTCCTTCAACAATAATTGAGGAAAAATAGGCCGAAAAAAGACCAAACAAGAAGATGATAAAGGACGCGCGTGACCGCCGCCTGGGCGCAGAAAATTATTGTTACTCACCAGGAGACCTAGGCGAGTTGGTGAACTTATCAATTTTGAACGGCTTCAACCAAGAAAACTAAAAGGGGTAGACCCGGGTAGACCCTGAAATTCTCAAAGAAGAAAGGCTAAATTAACTGTATGTCCCAAATTATTGACGAAAAACAAACGTGTAAAGGAATGAGAAGTCTAAGAAAAGGTGTGAAAGTTCAGTTTACGATAATGTGGCAATTGAACCGAGTAGGTTTACTTTGAGATCAGCTAAGGCAGTCATTGTGCTCGAATGTAACATTTAATTGTAGCCATAACGAAGAAGGGATATTTCTCTTTAATTCTGCCTGAAAACATTTTCAATTGACATCGCTGAAATGCTTGAAAAGGAACAAATTTTTCAACTCCACGCGCTGAAATAGCTTCTTGTTTGTCGCGAGGACTATTGTTTAAACAACGGCTTGCTATTGGTCAAATCTCGTGACGCACACCGCCTGGTGCGCCAGTTAAAGTATCGCGTACCATGACTGCACATCTTTCACGCTTACGGCTGGAAACTCTATCTATAAGTAACATGCATGACGAATTTCGATATTGCTGCGGCTCGGTCAAGTTCCTATTTTCCTTTGTTAAGAACCGAAGTTGTCTACTTAAAGAAACATGAAAGCTTCAAGATTGTCTACTTGATAGAGAAACTAAGGAGATTTTCTAGCAAATGTCATAACAATTACGTACTGGTGTATTTTTAAAATCGAAGTGTTAAAGCCATTTTCGGCCTTCTTACCCCAAGCCTTTCCTTGAAGTGTTCCAGAGTAGAAGAGTGCTTATGGTCTTGCATAGTGGATGACGTCACAATCATAGGCATCCGCCTCTCCGACTCTTCAGCGGAAGTGTGGCACAGGTCGTTAAAAATTGCCGTGTTTATATTATTACATAGATTGACATCCGTATTACCACGGATATTAACCGAGAAGCAGGGAATCATAGTGTCGGGGCCAATTTCTTGCAGGAATTTCATTAGACAGTCATCCTATTAAAGAAATGAAGAAAAAATACTAATGCGCAAACCGAGTAAAGGCTCTGAAGAGCTTAGATTTACAAGACAGGGGCTTTAAAAAGATGTTCAGGGTCATAGAATGGTCAAGTAGAGCTATAAGAAGGGAAGCACCATACAAGAAGTTTGGTTATGGATGTCAATTGATAGACTTGGGTTCAACCCAGCGCAGGCATATTTGATTAAAATCTGATAGATATAATCTACCTGTGCGAGCTCCTCGTTGGATTTTCCGATGATGTTGTTCCTTATGACGTTTTTGTGGTCCGCGGATGGTAGGGGCTTTGTAGTTTCAACCAGGAAGTTGTCGTCATCTTCTGCCATGCAAATCCAGTAACAGTAAAGGATCTTTGAGGTAAACATGCACTCTCCCAAAATGCGACCGTAACCATTCTTGTGAAGACCAATAACCTAAAGCGAAAAAAATACTTTCGACAATTTCTATCATTCAGGTTGCAAAAGGTGAACAACACTGTACAGTAGATTTTCTATATCTCAAACCTTCATAGGCGACCTCGGCCGGGATATCGAGAATTCGAGTTACAGATGATATTAAAAAATTCCGAAATGAAGTTAAGAAATCGGAGTTCAGTTAGCTACAAGGTTGCCGAGTTGTTTGGGTTAACGTTTCGAGAAATTCTACTGTGGATCCTCATTTCAAACTTATCTACATCGGAAATTGATCAATCAACAGTACGTTTTCCCAACGTCTCCTCTAGGCCGTGCTTAGAGCGTTCTACAGGTGTACTGTAGAGATTACGATTGTTTAATTTGAAATCCCATGCAAACGACGCAAACTGAATACAGTCTATTTTCGTTACACGACCGATCTTGATGTATAATTGTATTTCTCTTTATCAGCCCGTCATAAATAACGAACATACTCAGTCTTGCTAACCCTCACCCTGTTAGCCAGTTTCACCGCAGAAGCGGCTGCACCAGGCTTTGAACCTTCAATGCCGACATCTCCAAGGTTTGTGTCTCCATGGTAATAGAGCACGTCGCTTGACAAATTAAGGAAGTTGTTAAGGTTCTTGTCACGATAGCATATTGCCCCAGCAGGATACGGACAGAATCCAGACTTGTGTGGATCGCAGGTGATAGTGTCGCACTTCTTTAGAACCTTCAACGGAATTAATTATAAGAAGGAACAAAATTGTCTAAAATTGTTTATGCATAGTTATGCTAGATACCATACTGTGCAATAGCAATGCAAATGGATTTCTTAAAAGTTTGTCTTTATTTGTCGGAAAAAATAAAGTGAAACTACTTCATATATAAACTCCTTATGAAACTGTTAGTATCCTTCGATATTTTGCAAAACTTAAACCAGAATTGTTTTACAAAGAATTGCTTTGTAACATGGATAGACTGAAAAACAACCTTCATCTGCTTTGTGACGTGCGCGTTGAGGGAGAGTTCAGGGACGAAGGCTTCTTTCTGGACGTTCTCCCGATCCATGGAGGTGCCCACTGGTGGATCCAGCAGCATGCATGCAAAGTATGCTCCCCAAGCAGCGTCTGCGTGGATGCTAAAATTGAGACCCTGAGAGGAAAAGAAGTTCGGTATTCAAGGCTGCGTGAATCCTACATCCTATTCATTTATAGCAGCCAATTCAATAGAATTTGATAAAAGAAAGTGTTAAGTGCAACCGTCCCGCGTGCGAACACCCTACCCATCGCCACATCACTCAAAACTCACTCACACCTTTGGGCAACAACAACAAGATCGACGCGCACGTGATCACGTCGTGTGCCTTGAAAGCGCGGAAAATTTGTGTGCCTGCAACCGCACACAAAAGTTTGTCTTTTTTACTGTGTGTAACAAAACACTTACAGTGTAATGACTGGCCCCCAGGGCAACGATGAGTTTTGTTTTCCCGAGACCCTCAACGTTGAGAGTCTCGGGGAAACACAACTCACTGTTTCCCTTTGGGTCAGTCATTAAGTGCTTTATTGTTAGCATCTGTGTAGGACCCATTTGATTTTCTGATTACGACTGTATGTAAGGCCAAGGTCTTCTGTGATTGGCTGAGAAAACAGTAGAACAAACAACAGAACAATGGACCCTAGAACTAAAAACAATAAAGCTGCGTGATACCCAGGTCCAATGAAATTGGAGGTTCTAAAGAGCTGCGTGGTATCTGTTTTAAATCCTATGCAAACTCAATTTGCATTGGTAATTAATACCCTGGGGATTATGTTAATGAGACTATAAAAGAAGTTACATGTGCCCCACCCCATCACTCTACTCGAGGCCGCAAAAGTGAATAGTTTGGCGTTTCTGTTATCATCCCCGACTTACTCGATGGCCGACGTGGAACAAGTTCCTCGCGTTGTGGTAGATGAAACAATAGCAGCGCTAATAAGCTCTCCAGCCGACGCGGCAGTTCACAGCGGCTGAAGTTTGACCGGCTGTACAGGCGAATGAGATACCGTTTATCAGGTTTGGAACGTTACACGTGTTTTGCTCTTCGCGTCCCTGGTTTGTTGTTTAATTCTTGCACTGATAATTGCCGGCGTGACGAAGTTTTTTCTCCGTTAATGCTTGGGAATCTTCTCTGCGTGATAAAATGTTTGTATTGATGTCTACCTGTGAGGCTCGCCGGCGTGGCGAATTTGCCTGTGTGGCTTACCTGTGTAGCGGCATTGAAGTAATATTGCCTGTGTGGCTTGCCTGTGCGGCGAATTTGTACTGATAATTGCCTGCGAGGTCTGCCTGCGTGGCGAACGTTTTGCTCTGTTATTGCCTGGGAGGCTTCTCTACGTTATTAAATCTTTTGTATTGATGTATGCCTGTGTGGCTCGCCGGCGTGGCGAATTTGTTTTGGATAATTTATGCCTGTGAGGCTTGCCTGTGTGGCAGGATTGAATTGATATTGCCTGTGTGGCTTGCCTGCGCGGTGAATTTGTACTGATAATTGCCTGTGAGGTCTGCCTGCGTGGCGAATTCTTTGCCCTGTTATCGCATGGGAGGCTTTTCTGGGTGATTTCTTCCATTGTTGTGTGCCCGTGAGACTCGCCGGCGTGGCAAATTTATTTGGAGCAACCGAAGTTGTGAGGCAAGATAAGAACACTGAATGTAACAGGATGGCTGGATGAATAATGTACTCTTCAGAATGCTTTATTTAAAAACCCTCCCTGGCATAATTGTTGTCGTAGCCTCGTAGACTTTATTTTATTTTCCTCGCCGTTTTTCTTCGGCTATATTTTTAATAGCTCCTGTTCAGGGTGAGTGACTCCTGTTGGTATACCGTATGTCTCGGTAGCCACCAGACGTTCTGCTTTCAGACGTGTTGAAGTCGCTCCCTCCTGGTCAGGAACCCCGATACCATTAGACGTGTTTGTTTTCCATAAATCTTAACGATCGGTTGGACAATAGGTGACGTCCCTTTTTAAGCCTTTCTTTTATTTAGATGGTGGGTCGTAAGAGAAAGACCATGATATCCGGTGAAGGGTTTCCGAAACAAGCAAGTTACTGGGTAGAGTTTCGGAATTAGGTTAAGGGAATCAAGCCGAGACTCTGTATGACCTAGGTGGATATAAACGGGGTTCCTGACCAGGAGGGAGCGACAGAGGTAGTTAATTGAAGTGGCATGCTCTCGTCGGACGAGTCTCCTGAGTTAGAAGCATTACAATTGAGCTTGGACATTGCTAGCTAAATCAACAGTTGCCAGGTGTTATTTGTGTACAGTATTATCATATTAGTCTTCTCATAGGTTTGTTACGAGTTACATTAGGTTATATTACATAGTAAGGATAATTAAGAGTAGGGGTGAGGATTGCGAGAAGCTGGATGGTACAGTGGTATGGTAGGCTATGTAAGCCTAAGCCTAGTTGAGGTCACCGATTCAATCCTGGGAAGAGTAAGGATTGGGAAGAGTAAGGTCATGTTTGTGTTATAAACTTCCTGTAGCGTCGAAAAGATGAGAATAGAACTGAGCTTGGGGAAGGCCAGAGCGATTCTCCATAACTTATTACCATGTCATTAATAACAATACCCAGGGTAGAATATTACACTATGCAAACTCAATTTGCATTGGTAATTAATACCCATGTTAATGAGACTATAAAAGAAGTTACATGTGCCCCACCCCATCACTCTACTCGAGGCCGCAAAATGGAAGAGTTTGGCAACCCACCCTCCCACCCGATCGAGTAAGTAGGGCTTGATCCTCTCAGCTCCCATCTTCGCCTGGTCTTGGGCTTGTCCCAGGTCAGGAGAGCGATTCTCCATATCTTATTACCATGTCATTAATAACAATACCCAGGGTAGAATATTACACTAGTTTAAACAACCTTAACCGTTACTCTTTTATAAACCCGTTGCATAAAAATTGGCAGCGTCGAGACATTTTTCACAGTCTTTTAGTCGAGGATGGGGTAAGAATAATTCTACATACCTTCTTGCTAAGTTTTTCCCTGATTGCCAAGATGTCTTCCAGCGGATCAACAGCACTCTCCTCCGTTGTCCCAATGATGCTTATGACGCTGATCACCGGAATCTGTTCCAACATCTTAGCCATTAGAGTCTCTTCCAGTTCTGGTGGTTAAGATAAGGAAGGAGGATCCGATGTTGCAATCATTAGGAGCTACATATTGTTGTGAAGTATTTAGTCGTAATGTTATGCCTAAGGTTTCTTTTATGTTTGGAGTTTCTTTATAATCGCGTTCATAGTCCAAGGTTATTGAAGGTTTAGCCCACACTGGTAGTCCCTAGGTTTTTGAGTAGTACTGTCTACCTTTATGAATTTGTTAAACTTGAATGTCGGTTTTTGAAGTAGGCATACTTGGGAACTAAAGCTGACCTTGGGTTTTACCTACACTAAGGTTCCTGTTTTGGGTGTCTAGTCTAACTTTACAGTTTTACCCCTAGCTATTCCATTGATTCTCTAGTACTTGTTATGAACAGCCGTGTAGGTATTTCCTCTACTCGCTCTGTTAGGCCACAGGATATGAATTTAAAGTTCCCACGCTTAGAAGCCAAAATAGGTCTACAGGACACGTGATGTGCGATAGAAGTCCCCACGGTCAGCAAACCCAAATATGTCTAAGATTAGGGTATATAAGTTGCTTGCAATCGAGTTGTAAGTCAGTAGGAGAGGTAGGAGTAGAAGAATAAACAAGAGTCCCGATACCTCTCCTAGTTGCTGAGTGAGTCAGCTGCCGTTTTAGCCCGTAACATACTTGGTGGAGAACTCAAGATCACCTATAATTGTGAGTGGAACTGTCTTCCTTATTTACACCCTTTCCATTGCAAGCTAGATTTCTTGATATGTTTCGTTAGTCGCAGTACAGGCGAGTGTTGTAAACTTCTTATTTAGTATTTATCTAATTTAGTTAGTGTTGTCTTAAGACTTCATAATGACAGGTCAATTTCACAATTGGATTTTCTGTTAGTGCTTTGCAGCATTGAAGTATGTTACGGGCTAAAACGGCAGCTGACTCACTCAGCAACTAGGAGAGGTATCGGGACTCTTGTTTATTCTTCCGACATTCAAGTTTAACAAATTCATAAAGGTAGACAGTACTACTCAAAAACCTAGGGACTACCAGTGTGGGCTAAACCTTCAATAACCTTGGACTATGAACGCGATTATAAAGAAACTCCAAACATAAAAGAAACCTTAGGCATAACATTACGACTAAATACTTCACAACAATATATATCTATATCGACCCAGATTACGCCGTACTTGAGAACTGTCAGGCTCGACTTCAACTACACGGCGAGACGCAGGGTTACGGATAGGTGGCAGTCTAGGGGGGGGGGAAGGGCATTGGGGAAGGAAGGCTTAACGTCTTCTTTTGTTCTTTTTACTGCGTCATCCCCCCCTGTTTGCCATCTTTAAAAAATGGCATCATCCCAGTGCCTCTGCACCGCATTTAGGCTAGGCTACCAGCTGCTGTTCGGGAAACGAGCCCGCGCTCCATCCCCGAAAAGACGGCTGAACGCGTAACTTCCAGATTGTTATTGTTAATTTCCTCCAATCAGAAGCTTGCCTGCTCAAATCGAGCAGGCGAATAAATTATTTTTCTAGAGCATAAATTCAAAATGGCGGATGCAAAGGAGTTGTTTGATTTGGCGTGCGATCGTGTTGTAGAGAGATTAAAACTTGAAAATCTCAAAGTTTTACAACGGAAAGCGCTGGAAAAGCTGGTTGACGGTGAAGATTTGTTCGTTATTCAACCGAATAATCAGGAAATAATCAGAAATCGAATAATCAGGAATCAGGAAAGTCCCTTATTTTCCAATCCGCACCGATGATTTTCGATTTTGTGAAAGAGACGAGTTTTAAGTCCATAGCTGATCAAAAGGACGAAGAGGCGAAAAAAGCCGTTTAAAGGAGAGACTGCGAAATCGTCTTTGGAACACCGGAGTCATTTTTGTGTTCTGATCGATGGAGGAAGATGTTGACGAGTGAAGTCTATGAAGAGAGATTGTGCCTCATTGCTGTGGATGAAGCTCACTGTATTTCACACTTATATCAATATAGACATATTGACAAGATCTGGCGCTACATCACATGTGTTTGACATATCCGGTGTAGCGATGCATAAATTAAATTTTGAATTTACGTCACAGACACGATCGGCTGCCCACGCGTCCAGCCGTTCTTCTCGGGGAGGCTCAGAGACCGGACGCGAGAAAGCGGCGGAAATCGAGCCTACACTGCATTGTGTTCAATGTTTTCCAGTCCAACTCCTTCGCTACTGTTCTAAGCTTCCAGGGAGATTTGTAGAGAGTGAACAGTTAAGTCAAAGGAACTGGACTAATTGTCAGTGTGAATCAAAACAGTTATTTTCAACATTCACAAGGAGAGAAAAAAAATCGTCAATTTGTAACTTTATACCTTTCACTCTACATTTTTCGATTGAGATTTTTCACCTGCTTTTTATTGCTTTAAGTGTTTTTGTTTTGTAAATAGACCGAATTGGTTCTTTGTTTATTGCAACTTATTAAGAGGTTGAAAATAATATAAACTATTTGAGATAGGTGCAGTGGGAAAACAACGAATTAATTTTTTTCCTAGCGATGTAAATGTGCTTATTTGAACAATAAATTCCCATCTTAACTTACGCTTACTGTCCAATCGAGCATTCGTATCAACTGGCACTGTAACAAGGCTATCTTTTCCGAGTCCCAGGATGGTCACAGCTTTCAGTAAAGACACATGGTATGTGCTTGCAACCACAACACACGGGGAATTGGTAAACAATTTGTGACGACGGCAAAATTCTTGGGCACCAATGCATTCATAGAGGTGGTTTCTCATGAGTTTCCTAAACTCTGCTTGTTTCAGCCTAGCTTGTTTAGCCACATCAAATGGCATCTTGATAATGGTGTCAGTATCCAGATTGAGTAGCTCCCATTGCGAGGCGTTCACAAGAGGAACGGTGGAGCCTCTTTGAGGCAGGTATATCTACAATTAATTAAGGGAAGTACAGTTGAATTAAAATTGGTCTTTCCTAACCACTCTTTAGAATCCGACAAAATCAGACAAATCAACTAAACTGCAGATACCGTGAACGATCTATTGCGTCACATTGGATCAAATACAAACAGTGATAAGCAACAGACCACTGCAAGGACCGATCAAACAATGTGAAAAGGCATTCTCTCGAAATGGCACTACGGTCGGCCAAACCTGACATGATCAGCGCTCATAACTAGAACTGAGCAGACACAAACAGCTGTCTGTGTCTGCTTTCTAGTTTTAAGCGCTGATCATGTCAGGTTTGGCCGACCGTAGTATGTTTCAGTGCTGGAAAACTACACCAAGAAAGACTATTTAACAAAGAATACAGCGATCTTTGCTGTAGAATTAATGTTACCTTACAGCCCTACCAGACGTGCATAGAGTCTTGGTCTCTTTTGAATACGTTTTAGACGTGCTCTTTAAAGTCTTATTGGTAGCTTCCCTTTAATTAACTGCTCAATAATATTTATCTAGCACGTTGACAAATTATTCCTCAGGTCACTTTCAAGTGGCATTATTGCGTTCAACAAAGGAGACGCATCCTAATTTCAACGCCTTATCTCACACTAGCGGAACTGATTTGACAACTGATTTATCAGGGGCAAATAACATGATCCTTACGTCTCCACGTGTTCCCTCACATGCATTTCTGTAGAACGCATTTTACTAATTTCTTAACTAGTAAAAGATAATAAAATATTTTTTTACCTCGTATCCGCTCGCTCCACTTAATTGCTCCTCTTTAAGCAATGCCTCTTTAAGCCCAAGTGGATAATATTTTAGATTCCTAGCCACCCACATGGCTTCGATGTTGGCAAGTGACCCTCCGGCCACCAAGTGCCCCATGCTTTCTTCTCTATTCAGACCTATCATCTCACATAAGTCGCTACCGACCTCTATTTCGTACTGTGTAGTCACTGTACTTGCCTCAGCAGCACAGTTGTTCTGGTTCCACAGTATTGAAGCCATGTATCCAAGATTAGCTGGCACAGCAGTGTCCCAGACCACATGCCCCTGAAAGTTAATTAATTTGATAATTAATAATTACTTTTCTTGCTTCTCAAATCATTGTTACAACAGTTAAATTTCTAAAGTTATCAAGTAGCAGGAAGACCTTGGCAAGCTCTTTAGGGCCCTACAAAGCAGATCTTCCCTTTTATCATAGAACTTTACATTCTAGTCTAATTACAATGAAACGTGGCAGTAAAAATGTAAACAGTACCTACTTGTTATAAAAGAATCACGAATCGGTCGCCATTTATGAATAAGGTGTATATACTAGATTTTGTACGTCTTGATTAATTTCATACTGCAAATGCTCGAAGGCTTAATACCATGCAGTTCTTAACAACCTCTAATTTCATTGGACCTGGTTATCACGCAGCTCTATTCTTTTCAGGGCTAGGGTCCGTTGTTGTGTTGTTTGTTCTATTGTTTTCTCAGCAAATCAGAGAAGACCTTGTAAGAGCTATGTGCAGGCTTAGATTTCCTTGGTTTGCCCACTAACTGTCCTCGGCTTCTCCTCGTGCCTGAATGACCGAGCGTCTCTCTCGTTTCAGCTCGGGAGAATACTGAACAAGTTTATCAATAGACTAAAGGGTCTACTTACAGGGGCTATGTCATAATGGTTTTTATGTTTTGTCCCAGACTGTGCTAAAAATGAAACTGTGTATCTTATTTCAAACAAGAAATGCTCTTAAAACACCAAGAAGAAGATATCAAGTGAATAATTGATCAGTTTTGCCAGGCACATTTTGCAAAACACATCGGAACGAACGCAATCCATTTCCATCCTGGCCATCTGTAGTCAGACACAATTGTTTATAGTTTCAGTGCACTCGTAACGTATTTTTTTACAATAGTGGGGCCATTATCTTTTAGTTTCCTTTGATTTAATAACGTCTTTTGCCTTTTCAAGGTGACAGTAGAAACTCGTGACATAGCCCCTTTAAAGGGATAACTATGGAAAAACGCCTGATTGCCCACCAAGGAAGAAGAGAGTTAATAATGTAAGCGTTATAATGTAACCGTTATAGGTGATAAACTGCCATATGACCACCAGAAAAAGGTTTCTAATGAATTCATTAGAAACTATGCGTTAATAATTTATTTTATTTTTTTTTTATTTTTTACATTCTACAATCACAAATTACAGGTTACAACTAAGATTTACAAAACTACAAATCATATCTACATTATAGGCTATAAAATTAATAATATATTTACACGAGACCTACAGATAGTATTTAAACAAAAGAAAAAAACGGAAAAAAGACGACAATGAAACTAAAAGTCCGTCAGCCGCATTACACCATTACATATTTGATATGCCACAATTTTCAATACTGAACTGTTCAAATAACTTCGTTAAGAATTCATCTAGTTCAGATTTTTTTTTTTTTTGTCAGGTTTTGACAAGTGTATAAATATGGCTTTTGCAATAAAATCAATAGACGCAGTCTGCATTTATGGGAATTTGGCAATTCGGATGGAATGGAATCTTCCAATGTGTTGAATAAAATTTGCTTATTTGAAAGATCTTGAAAGTTGTATCTTTGTGTTATGATAATCATTAAACCATCTTAAAGTCTTCGTAAAGAAATTAGTCAATTCGTTACAATAATGTATAAAAGTATGTTCTATTGAGTCTGGATTGAAGCAGAAAGAGCATGCATCATCAACGATCAAATTGTACTTCTTCAGTTCTTTCTTAGTCGGGATTATCCTGTGCAGGACTTTAAAAGAACATTGTCTAAGATTGTTGTCCTTAGATGACTTATATATTTCCGCAAAGCATTTGACCCAGTCACGATCAGTAAATTCCGGGAGGTATTTATTCCAGGACCTAACAGCGGTCGGCTCTACATCAAGTTTTTCTATAAACAGTTTATAGTAGTTTTTACAGCGTATTTTAGATAACACTAATGTTCTGTCCTCCAACTGATGGTATTCTGAAGGTGCACTGAGCAGATCAGGGGTGGGAGGATCAAAGGATCAAATGCCTTTCTCTTCAGATCAGGATCGAGGGATGGCAGCGATTAGTTGAAAATAATGCAAAATATTCACTTTAATTTTGAATTTATTTTGGAAGTCTTCGAGCGTCAGAAATTTCCCTTCTGTATTTAACAAATCACTTTTAAAATAAATTCCCTTATCAAACCAGTGTTTCCAAAAAACACAATTCTTTTCCATAGTTAGGGGTGGCGAATGGTAAATCCGAGACTCTCCGAGACGCCGAGACCCTTGTTTCAAAATCCGAGACCGCGACCGCAGCTACGTTATAAAATCCGAGCCCGAGACCCAATGAGGGAAAAAAACGAGCCCGAGACTCAGTGCCAAAAATATCCGAATCACCTATCAAACAACAAGCAAGGATGAAGAATGATAATGCTTGACAAAAGTATCCGAGACTCCGAGACCTTGAGGAAAACAATCCGAGACTCTGAGACAGTAAAAACACCAGCCAAACGAGACTTTGAGATTTCAAACAAAAACTGCCGAGATTTCGAGACCGGACCAAAATTTTCCGAGACCCACGATTTTGAAGGTACCATTCGCCACCCCTATAGTTATTTTCCTACTATTCCAAACAATGAGATCACTTTTGTTGTCTTTTGAATAATTAGTCAATTCTTGAAAGTAGTCTAGTAATTCGCGATAAAATGAGACTGTGTAAATTTTTATCGAGATTTGCCGTATTATAGTGCACATTTAAGAGTGACTTTCCCTAAATACCAACTATAGCGTGCAAGATATAAAAAACATAGGTACGCAATGCGTACAGAAGCGACGACGAGTTTCAACTTGGCGTTAAATCAATAGGTCTGGGGTGCTCTGATAAAATCAGTGTATCACTTGGCTCCACTAGAAAAGGGTCGGTGTGAAATGCAAATTTCGGCGACTTTTAGTCGGTGCAGAGCGTCCTGTAAATAAAATTTGCTTAAAAATGCTCATTAAACCAGAATATTGCCCCAGCAAATAATATAATACCAGAAGTAGCCAAGGACTTGTAATAGAACTTTCATTGGTAAAATGATTTTTTTCCAAACATTTTCAATTTTTGTACTTATGGTCGTAGGAATAACATATGTTTGTCAGTTGTTGATTGTTTTGTGTTTGATTAAAAACCAAAGGTGTGAATGGCCAGAAGCCCTTTTTATACCAGAACTTCCTGTTGAAGACCCAGTAGTGACCATTATGCATTGCGTGATAAAAAGTCTTGATCCCAGGAAATAAATAACAATAACAGAGGCGCGTGGAGCGTAATGTTAATTACTGGGCCTTTAAGGTCCTGGCTGACACTGATACTTGTGATCATGATATGCATGTGAAGATTTATTACACAATTGTGGTTACCGCATTGGGCATTGGTAATTGCACATTTTATCGTGTGCAAAATTAAAACAATTCATCGTTTTTCCTTCATATTTGTGACAAATATGGATTGGAATTTATTTTGCCATACTTGGTTGGTATAATTCTATGCTGGTTAGGTTTAATATAGGTCACACGCGCATCAAGACCAAGCAACATTTTCATTTTCAAATTATTTGAGATTAAAATTACATCTGAGTTTGTTTTACTTATGTGCAATTCAATATTTGTACATCTTGCAAGTTACAATTGATAATCAGTCCATTGTTGTCCGGATAGCTGTTTTTCTGATTCCTTACAGCGTTACTATGAAGTGTTAATACAGGAAGCACAATTCGAACAGTACAATGTACATAATTAAAACTATTACAATTGCTAAATGACAACAACTGGAAATTGTTTCCATGTTTGTGCTTCACAAATTGAAAAGACTTTGTCAGTTCTGAACATGTTTTCAGAGATTACTGGTAGTTTGACATTTTGTGGTTTCATTAACGCATGAACAGCAGGTCATCAGTTTCTTCAGCACTTCAGACTTTTTGTCATTGTCACCAGCATTAGTTGATGTGCTAAATGTTTGCAGATGCATTGACTGGAGGTGATTGAGTACCTTTAAAAGAAAATAAATGAATACCTTGAGATTCAGTTCATTTTTTTAAGTGTTTTGTCATACTAAAGTTTAAAACCAAAATGGCTTTATGGGGACTTAAAAGCGGAATTAAAGTGCTTCATTTAGATATACAATGGATGGTGAAGAATTCAATTTGGGAGCTGAGAGTTTCATTGTATATATTGAAAAAACTATTACATGTGGCTAGTCACATGTAATAACAGGTGAAGACAGAAAGAAAATTAAAAAAAAAACGCACAGAAAAATTGCCCAATGCCCCCCCTCCCCCACCTTCAAACTAAAAATAGTCCATCCCTTAGCCCAATATGAACAAGATAATGTTCTCACCCTTTCTCAAGTTTCAGTAATGTGCTTCATGAAAAAATGCACGAGGAAAACACTTTGGTAGAAATTCTGAAGATATTGCACCAATTCCCCTACACTGAACACATGTTCCAATTTTGTAGCCACTGTTTACCAGAATTACTTCCAAACAGCGAGACATTTCCCTGATGAAAATCAGCTGTAACTATCTTTGAGGTATCTACAAGATGGCAAGGAACAAGGATTCATTTCTACATCGTTAGAAAGACGAATCAAAAGTGGAATACAACGATACATGCAGATTTATGTGAACCAATTAGTGTAGTAACTCATTTGCCACGCATAAACAACATAAAACAGAAATAACAATTAACGTAGGCCAGAATTTTCCTTTGACACGATTTAAACATTCTCTGGCTTTGAAATGAGCATTATACAACCCCACAGCGGCTCTATATTACATTATAAGATACCATAACTGTATACACAATATGCTGGAAATGATGGCTCACCTTTATTAATAGCTTGAATCCGAGATAAACTGTTTAATTTCCTTCTCTTTCTTCAATACAATGAAGTTGCTCCGATATTCTGTACACAACTGATCGTGAATCACCGCACACGGCTTCGTTTTCAGGTAACAGCTCTCGTAGGATACTCAGTTATAAGTCAAGTTCAGTTAGCTTAAATCAATGCTATTTCAGTGCTATTTCTGGCCTTCAGTTCTGATAAGTTCTTTCTGAGACAGGCAAAGATCCGCTCCGAAACAGCGCCCAGACTCGATAATTTAGTGGAGACCTTTTGCCTATTGCGAGTGCGAGTATGTACTACTGATGAATGTACATCACTTCGTGTCTGTTTGTCTGCAAGTGAGCGCAAATATATTCACGGTAAATAAAGCATGACGGTGTAAAATTTGAAACAGACAAACAAACCTAGCCTTCTCCACACTTCGAAACAAAATGGCGGAGCAAACGACGAGTGACCTAGTTCCCAGTTTTTTTCTTATCCTCCAAGGCTAGTTCCCAATGTTTCTCGGGTGTAATCCGGACATCCGGACATCCGGACACCACGGCACGATGGCATAATACGATGACTTCGTCATCGCTTAAAAAGGGCTGGCGACCTGGGACAAAGTAAAACTTGTCACGGTGCCTGTCACGCTCGGCACGGCGATGAACGGACTTTGTTTTCTCGACGTTCTTGTATCGTTCTCGACCCAAAGAAATCAAAGGTGAGTCCCGCTTTACTTTCGTTTTGTTTTATTTTTATGTCTTATGTTATCATATAAGAAGATGCCCTAAGAAAGTAGTGAAGATGAAGAGATTCACAAGGGTTTATCGGCGATAACTCTTGGTTGTAAACAAAGACAGTATAGCGATTTGTCTTAATTTGCATGAGAAACGACTAAAGGAATAGAACTTTTTCGAAGCCACAGAGGATGCATTTTACCAGGAAAAGCTAAATATGGCCATAAAGTGGTACGAGAAAGGTCCCCTCGAAGAAAATATACAAAAACACTAGGGCAATTCAATTTTATCGGCGGGCGACACGACTGTCATTCTCCAATTTCGATCAAGTAGCGTGAATGTTTTCGGCTGTCAAACTTTGCAGTTTTAATTGCCCCAAAATTTTATTTCATATTTCAATAGCACTAGAGTTGCTGTTTTATTAGAATGTTAACTTGAGTTCGAAATCCATGTACCAGGTAGCGATTTTTGTTTCTAAAGTTAGCCAATTTTAGACACTTTTAAAAACACCATTTCTAACGGTAACTTAAAAAATGCTCAAAAATTGTAGTTGAAATATTATTACATTCTAATAACAGCAAAAGGTAAAGAAAGGATCGCTGAATTCTATGTAGTGAAATAGTGATCCAGCCTCTTTTAAATTTTGCACACGAGGCCAACTAAAAAGGGCATTTTTCGCCTGTCTGAGGCCTCTGGCAAGGGTAAATATTAAAATATTGTCCTGCTTGGAATATATAAATCCAAAACAGCTGAAACCTATATTTTCTAAAATAGTTTTCTAAGGTCTTTATTGTGGCAAAGTTTGGGCGATTTCGATTTTTCTATCTTGCACGCTATAGTTGGTATTTAGGGAAATTCACTCTTAAGAAGAAAGAGTAAGCCCCCATATTTATCGAAATAATAGTTCGGTATGGCTTCCCAGTTGTCGTTGGAATCACTGATGCGTTAATAATGTTTTAGTAAATGGTCAAAGAAACACAAACTTAAGGCTATTATTACCAGTTTTAGACACTATGGTCTTAGAAAGTTTTTAAATCATCTTCTCTATTTAGTTAATAAGAACGTTAATTTCAGTTTAAAATACTATAGCACACCATAGAGGGGTTTTCATTTGAGCGTCGTAACACCAAAATCAAAGTAATTACTCTGACCAATCACAACAGTCGTAAACAATCCAATGAACCAATCAAAGCTTGAAACAAATACATGGAGCCGGCGCCAAGCGTGGGAAAACACGTGCAAGTAAGTCGTGATTTTTTGTTTTCACTTCTGATTGGTTGAGAATGTGGCGCGAGATTTTTGAGCTAATCACCAAGGGTAGCAATGCAACACCAAACCGCTGACACTCAATTAAATAGCAAGGCATATGAAACAGAGTACTGTCATACACCGGATGCAAATATGGTCGCCAGGCAATTTTTTGTTTGGCCAATTTTTCAGAGAGATTAATGATATCACGTAAACAAGTGCTGCTAAGTGTATCATCTTGCAAAGTTTGAGTGTTTTGGGTTTAACGGTTGCAAAGTTATGGCTCACTGAAATTTAAAGCAGACATTCTATCCTGACTAGCCTCGCTTTTATGTTTTTCCCAAAATTTGATTGCCTAAAACTTCTCCTAAAATAAGAATATGGCCTTGAAAATGCACACAATGACTTATTTTGACCTGATCTTTATCATTATTCAATTGCTTTTCTTTTCTTGAGAACCTGTCCCAAACAAAAAATTGTTGGACGGCCATATTTGCATTCGGTGTATTAGAGACAACAAAAAGAAATGAAAAGTGCAATATTAAGTATTCTTAATTCCAATAACGTTTTAATTCTATATTAACGTTCTTGTAGCTAATTTTAGTGAAAAAGGAGTGGAATAATTTACAATAAGTCGCATAACGGGCTGCTCCGGCAGTTCATATTCAAATTCTGAATAAATCTATAGATCATTTAACCCTTTCACTCCCAGAGTCAATTATGGAGACATGTAGTGTAGCTCTAACTTTTGAGTCTGTGGATGACATCCTATGGTGTGACCATTCAAATGAAACCTCTTCAGCAGTACTTTTGCATGGTACCATTTGTTCTAACTTTTGAGTCTGTGGACGACATCCTATGGTGTGACCATTCAAATGAAACCTCTTCAGCAGTACTTTTGCATGGTACCATTTGTTCTAACTTTTGAGTCTGTTAACGAAATCCTATGGTATGACCATTCAAATGAAACCTTTTCAGCAGTACTTTTGCATGGTACCATTTGTTCTAACTTTTGAGTCTGTTAACGAAATCCTATGATGTGACCATTCAAATGAAACCTCTTCAGCGGTACTTTTGCATGGTACCATTTGCTCTAACTTTTGAGTCTGTGGACGAAATCCTATGGTGTGACCATTCAAATGAAACCTCTTTAGCAGTACTTTTACATGGCACCATTTGTTTCTAATATTTTACAAAAAGAAATTTGGGATTCTTGAATCAGTTTCGAATTTCTTGAGGGTTAAAATAAGCATTAAGGAGGCTAGAAAAGGTTTTCAGCTTCGTTCGCGCGCGATGTGCACTCGTCATGCATTGACGTACGCGTCAGCTGATTTTCCTATGAAAAAGTAGCACGCACAGCTCACCTGAAATGAAAATACTGTGTAAAATTGCGTGAACCGGAAATAAATCATGCATAAAATATTCCTCTTTATCTCGAAAGTTTGTTCGGTGAGTATTAGTAGTATTCGGTATTTCCTATCTTAAACAAAAGTTTGAGAAAACATTATCTAACGGAATATTTTTCTTATCTAACAACAACCTTTTTGGAAATAAGTTGATTTCCACTAGATAGATTTTTGTTATAGCGCCAAAAAGGAAAGAAAATAAATTGTGCAGCTTTTCAAATTGAGAAAAAAAACTAATAGGTCGCCGAATTAGTTTTAAAGATAATTAGCGAAAACTGGGTTTTAGAGGTTCTTTTCAGAGAGCTGTACTATTACCATGGTAATGGCTGTGACGTCATAAGCACCCTTAAAGTATTGCCTGATAATAGCGTCGTATGGATATCCAAAAGTTGTCCATATTACCGGTTGCATCATTTTTTAATTTTTAATCATTTAGACACACAAGAAACCCTTAAGAGCTTCCTTAAGGTGATTCCGTAGTATTGCATTGCGCATCACTACTGTTCATAATATATTGCGTCATTTGCGCGTGCACGTGCGCGCGTGTACTCCGAAACAATAGGGTTTCCTTTGAGGATTCAGTTCCCTTAGTAAATAAGCGGTTGTTTACTTCTAAACGAGTATGGTGACCTATCTTTTTTATTTCATGTATTTGAAGAAAATACTACTCTGCATTATATATCCAAATTTGAAGAATTTTTCAAAAGAAGATTTTGAAATATTCTCATAGAATCAATTTAACACCACGTCACATCAACTGGTCACAACTTCAAATGGGACCACTTTGAGATATTGGCAAAAGGTCGGTCTGATACTCACTGTAAGATTAAGGAGACTCTACTTATTCAGGAACTCAGACCTACCCTTAACGATAATGTCAGCAGCGAAAAGTTAATTCTTTATTAGTTTGCATCTTTTATATGCAAATTTTTCTCATCTTATGTTATTGTTGTTGTTAATTAGTTACTTATTATTCATTTAAATTTAGTTGTTACTTGTATTCTAAACGGTCACTTCTGAGGATGTATGTTGTAACATACGAAACGTCAAGTTAATATTTTGTTTTCCAACATGCGTTTTATTGTCATGTTTGTCACTGCAGTTTGTGTGCTATTTCTTATTAAGCTACGATGGCCAAGGAGAATTAATTTTTATCAATTTAACAATCTAGTTTCTGGCGTTTCACTGGGAGCGTGTAGATGCTAAAATTGCCGTATTATTTCATTAGTTTCTCGTTTTCGGTAACTTAAAGGCTTTTCACGATGACATTGATAACAATAATCATGCTAATATTTCATTGCTAATAATCACTTTCCGGAAATAATGGTTGCTTCTTGCTCAAGGCCACAATAGGCGACAATATTGTTGACACATTGTCATTTTGAACTCCATTTTGTTCGGGACGAGAGGCATTTCAGCCCCACCCCCTTAATTCCCCACCCCCACCTCCTCAGACAATGTTGTGTATCGTTTCGTCAGGTCTGTCGCTACAATCCTACAACATTGGATGGGGGGACGGGGGTTAATGCGGCAGAGTGTAGTAAAAGGAAAGATACAGTGATAAATATGTCACGAAAACTGTTTTTGTTAGAGAGTGTGTCAACTATTTTTGTCGCCTATTGTAGGATTTTTAATATTGCCTCCTTCCATGACGTCACAAGACGTCCAGGCAAAACTCGGACCCATTCTTCACATTGCTCGGTACTGGCCGAAAGAACCGCCAAAATTTGAAACTTTAAAAAACTATAAAAAATCAAGCAAAAATGCTATGGTAAAAACATTTTCGCACAGGTAGTTAGGATAATTAGGAGATTTCGTTTGGCGAAAAACATTATTGGGGGTTAGTTGCACTTTAAGTTTAGACCACGAAAAAGGACCTAAAGAACTGGCCGTAGCTATGTCTCAGTTAATGTGGCAGTGAAACATTATCCCGTAGGTTCAATAACCAAAAGTCAACCAACCTTGTATCTGGTGCTGAAAAAAGGCACTGACTTGTGCATATCCTCTTGCAACTTTTTCAATTCTGCTTCCAATCTTATCTTGGATACTTTGAAAGACGGCGCTTGTCTTACCTCATCTGTCACATAAGGGGGATCACAAGGGTAGAAGCTATAAATGGAATAACAATTATATTAATAATATAATATCAATTATATTAATAATTACTGTTTACGAGCTCTTTCTTTGGCCAGAAATGTGAAATTGGTTGTCTTCATTGCGATCGGGATTTTCGCATCCAAACAAACATACAAAGCAAAAAAATGAAGGGCGCCACGGTCTATAGGTCAATGCGAGTTTGCTTCCAACTGCTGAAAACTTAAATTAAGCAAGCAGATGAAGAAATAGATCGAATGTATGTATAGGTTGTCAAATGCAAATACACGGTATCTGAACGGAACAATATGATTGGTCTGAGACACTTAGTACTAAAAACAAACATCAGTGACATATGGCATGGGATTTTTCTTTTGTTTGTTTGTATTTTAACAAATTTTCCACAAATGAATGGTAATGATATCGATACAAAGAGAAATAGAAAAAGCATAATTATAGCTATTCAGGTTAATTAAAGGGAACCTCCATTGTCAGAACAAATTGACGTTAAGTTGTTGAAAATAAAGTCTAAATTAACATTTTTTAAAAAACAGGTGCAAATATGATTTTAGTGTACAAATCGAATGGATATAAATATCGCCTATTTTCGCTTTTAAATTTCCCGCGCTCCGCCATTTTGAATATTTATGACGTGTTACGGTTGCCGCTATTGTTAAGAATCGAAGTTCTTTTGTGTGCAACAATAAGACAACCGTAACACGTCATAAATATTTAAAATGGCGGCGCGCGGGAAATTTAAAAGCGAAAATAAGCGATATTCGTATCCATTTTTTTGTACACTAAAATTATATTTGCACCTTTTTTAAAAAGTATATAATTTAGACTTTATTTCCAACAATTTAACGTCAATTTGTTGTAACAATGGAGGTTCCCTTTAAGGTCGTAACCTAATCAACTCAATTGATAAAACAAATGTTTAAAACTGGATTCGAACATATTTGTTTATCAAGCAATCCATATTACAGAAACTAGAAAGACAGTAATTTGTTACAAATGCATTTTCGGAGTCTTTAAAGGGACACTGTCCCGCTTATGCCAAATGCCACCAAATATAATTTTTTAATTGGATAAAAAGATTCTATAGAGCAAAAACAAAAGCAGTAGTTTGGAGATAAAGTGCAGGATTGCAAGGATTAAAGTGGTTGCATTTCGTGAAGTTTGATTTATCGATCGCCCGTTAATAAATCAAATGCGAACTTGCCATTCTCTAGTTGGGAAATTTTGACTTTTGTAGCCTTTATTTTGTTTGTTTAGTTCATATTTCTTTGCCTCTATTGCTTTTAGCAATGGTTTCTTCCAATTTCAAGATAATACAGTAAGCTGAACTGCCAAGCTCCAAACCAAGCTGAAACCAAGCTCCTGGCCATAATCATGAAAACACGACTGATATTTCAGCCGGGAAAGTGTCCCTTGAAAACAAAATCGATAAAAACCAAACGTTTATTTTTCTAATTGCCCGCTTTTATATATGAGATATAAAATGTTAATTAATTACCCCTGCCGGAAGTCAAAATGAGAGTCGATGGCTCCAGTCATAAGCTCTTTAAAGATGTCAGCATTCTCGGCTTTAGGACCCACAAACCACGTTCCAACAGCTGCATAGGGCTTGGCTTCAATGTCATGTTTAGAGAAAACACTGCGTCTGTAGGTGAACATAGGCGCCCTTCCCTTACACTTCTTGCGAAGAGAAAACATGGTAATTGCTTGCTTCAAGCGAAAGATCTAAAATAAATACATACATTAATAGTTTTATTCTGTTAATCAGGCTGTTATCTTTTATCATGCAGGATATTTCTAAAATGCCCTTACATTTTATTTTAAAACAACCAGCCATTAAAAGACCTTAAAATACCGTGATTGTCCTTAACTTTGCAATCATTATTTTAACGGCTGGTGCATTTTGGAAATATTTTGCTTTATGTAAATTACTTGCTTTTTTGCTGTTTTACCTAAAACTGATTTTTGATTTACTCGAAAACCGTGTTATAAATTTTCTTGAAATTTCGTCTTCAACTAGTGATAAGTGAGTACCACAAAATTAAAAATTTCATTATGAAGTGTCTGGCTAGATTTTGAGAAAAACGACGTTGTTTAAAACAAAGGGCAATAAGCTGGCGTTGATATAGTAACCGCTGTCGCTTGGAAACCGGTGACAAAACTTTGATCACATTTCATAAACTTGGTGAAGTATGAAAGCAATCGAAGCAAGTCTTGCCTGCGAAATTTCGATTTTGAACACACACAAACCACGAAGCCGCGACCGTTTAATTTCACTCATGATATTCAGAGAACGGACCTCTGGATCCAGGGTGTCAACAATGATGCTGCAATGATTTTATTTCCGTTTAGGGAAGGCTCTTTCTCTTCCCAGTTTCAATTCCTTTTCTAGATTTAACTCTTCACGACATACCACTGATCAGTTTCCAGAGTTTGCCGCATACCGGCGATACCCTATTCTAGATCAAAACTCTCTGATTTCTATCCTAGACTTAAGCTGGTACAATTGACTGAGAGGTAAAAAATAATCTTGCATTTATTTTAAGTCAGCTAGTAGATATAACATTATGTACAATTCCAAAAAATGAGCGTTCAATGTATGTGAATTTCTGAGAAAATGGAGGTTGAACCATACCATTCGCAGCGGCATATCCATATAGGTCATATAGGTTATATATGAGAGTACCTCCCCCCCCCCCCCCCCCCCCCCAACCTCGGGTGTCAAAGCGACACGACACGGCAAGCACCGTTTAGCATCGCAAAGTACATCTCATAACTACGTAGTCACAGTAGGTTGCCCCAAATCTGAAGTTATATCGTCCCCATCAAAATAGTCAATGCCACACTGAGGAAAGTACAGCTTAATACGAACAGTTATATACACCCGTACTCGTTGTACTCGTGAAATACAGAAGAATCGCTAATATACATTCAATAAACGAATATTATCTGTTTGAAGTTCTTTTCTTTTTCCCCAATACATGGATATACACGTCACCTCGGCTTTCAATTCGAACATGCTTTAAACAGACTAACTGAGCACTTACATTTACTTGTGTTTCACCGGACAGTTCGAGCTAGCAAAGCGATATTTGCTGCCGGCAGGCAGTCTACTAATCGTGTAGAATCGAGAATTGAGAATTCTGTCCTTCTGGTTGTTTACCATTTACAAAAAAAATTGGGAAATTCCGGTCGGAAATTTCCGTTCGGGAAAAACGCTTTCCATTTGAACCCCAGTTTCAATCCTGCCATTTGAAGTTGAAGGAAGACTGGACACCAGTTTCATCAAAAATGGCGGCTCAGATGGGCGCTCAGATGTTGATGTTAGATGAAATTTTAGAGACAGAAGAGGAAATTCTAAATACGGAAGATAACGGAGAGATTAATATTAATATCCTTGCAGCAATTGCAACTTTCATGAGACGCGATCTTCATCGTAATGAAAACTTTTGGGAAGTGACAGTGCCATCGTATTCCATCGATGAATTCAAAAGTCATCTTAGAATGACAAGAACCACCATGGAAGCTCTATGCCGAGCAGTTGGGGGAACAGGCAGAATTCCACAGCGGCAAAACTTTGGAAGGGTAGCAATTCCCCTTCAAAAGCAGGTTTTGGCGTTCGTATGGTTTCTATCGAACTCGGAAGTGATACGTTCGGTGTCGGACAGGTTTAACGTGACCTTGAGCAGTCTTGACAGGATTATACATCGCGTGTCTGGAGCGTGTATTGATTTGCGACAGGAATACATCAAGTGGCCCAATAGTACGTTCCGTATTTATTTAGTAATTTTAACGGTTTTTACAAATCCGTGAAATGATCTTTTAATAGGGCTATCTATTATTATTAATTAAGTAATAACTTACCGGTAGTTCTTGATTTTTTTTTTCCAAATGCCGCATGATTTTATTTTTTTTAAATTCTGTAGTGTCCTTTTTTCTTTTCCTCAAATTTAACAAAACCAGTCTTAATTTTACAACCTGATATTGTGGACCGATCAAACAATCAAGACTTCACTATAACGCAATCCACAAACAGATTCTTTATGATCTTTCCAGTACAAAAGATTTTTTTAAAATAATAACCTGTTTCAATTTAAGCATACAGCAGGTCCTTATATGTTAGGTGTCTAAATAACAAATTTTATTTTTTACAGGTTCTTATAATCCACTAGTTCCTTATATGCGGTTTTTTTTGTATTCAACAGGGGATGAAATGTATGAAATAATGACAAATTTTGAGGCAGAAGGACTTCCCGGGTTCCCAAGAATCATTGGAGTTATTGATGGAACTCACATAAGAATTAGAGCTCCAATAAAACAACCTGATGCCTATGTAAATAGAAAGAAATTCCACTCTCTTGTTACCCAGGTAAAAGACATGAAAGAAAGAAAGTTATAAATGGGAAGTCCACAGAGTGGCTATTCCATCCACTGGACAAATTTTAATTAAATTGAAAACAATTAAGAACAAAAATTTGAATATTATCACAGGTGAATATTATCACAGTCATTCCTAAACACAAATACTGGGACATTACCAGTCAAAATGATGTCATTCTGTTTTTCCCAGTGAATATACATCTCTGCAGTGTGATCAATGCTACAACTTAGATCACTATAGGAAAAGACTTTTCTCACTTTCTAAATGTCCCAGGAGCAACTTCCCTTCTGTGTTTATATGAGGGAACTGGTTGCAGGGACAGAGCAAACTGCTCTTTGATTTAGTTTATTTTAAAATTTACATTTTAAAATTTCAAAGGGAGATCTCCCTGGATTAAAACCAGTTTAAAACAAGGAGACATTAGTCAAGGGCAAGTCTTAGTTACTGGTACAAGTCCCTTCTATTGTGCCTATACATAAAAGTTATAAAATATGGAGTTGTCTTAATATACATTACTTGTCTGATTAAAGAAGGTACATGAAATAAACAGTCAAGTAATAACTAAATATAAAATAAATAAATAAATAAGGGTATTTTTTAATTGATCTGTTGTTTAGGTTGTGTGTGATGACAATATGGTCTTTAGAGACATTCTAACTGGTTGGCCAGGCTCAGTACATGATTCTCGAGTTCTGAGAAACTCGTCACTGTTTGCAACAGCTGCAACAAAGTTTCCAGGAGATACGCATCTTCTTGGCGATGGGGGATACCCTTTGAAAAGGTTAATCAGTCTCTCAATATATATAGATTTAAAAACAATTCATACAGCAAAAAATTAAGAATATGTTTAAGCCCTGGCCTGGTCAAGGTACTTTTATAGGGGCTTATTTTTGGGGAGAGCTTGTTTTTCAGGAGGGGACTTGTTGTTAGAGAGAATTTTGCTTGGCAATAACAGCTCACCCTAAGAGTCCATGGAATGGATATTTAACAATAATTTATTTTAACTTTACTTCAGTTATTCATTTTATTTGTGCATGCAATTCTATCAACGTTTTTGTATATAAAGTCCTTTTTACCATCATTTTCTACTTGAGAATGATGCCATGGCAGTGTCAAAACGTCGGTCAATTCTTTCACTCAGTTTTCTCGTTGTATGTCAAACTTTAATTTGATTAGAATAATTTATTTTGTCCTTTTTTTGCTCCAGTTACTCTCTTTACATTACATTCTGGATCCACCACCAATTGTGTAAATTATTTTTCCAGTTGGCTGATTACCCCATTTAGAGACAACGGTCATCTTAATGCAAGGCAGAAACGGTTCAATACCAAACTCTCCACTCTGAGGTCAGTGGTGGAACGATCGATTCGTCTACTAAAAGGGCGATGGAGGAAACTTGTACTATTAGAGCACATAGACATGGAACTATTGGTTCATATTATAATGTCTGCATGTGTGTTGCACAACTTTTGCCTCTTGCACGATGACTTCGATGACGACTACTTCTTACTCTTAGATCAGGATGGAGATGGGGTTGCTGATGATGGGCAGGCTGCAGGACACCTAGATGGAGGTGCATTAGCTGCCGAGGCTAAGCGAGTGCAGTTGATGCATATAATCTGTTAAAGTTTAAATATTCTGGAGAGGGACAAGGAGAAACGTTTCAGATTGATTGTTAGTGTAGGTGTTGAATTGACAGTGCAGCATTTTGGGGTGTTAAACATCTTAATCAAAAAAGTTGTCAATACTTAAATAATGCAAGACACAAATTAGATTTTCTTTTACAAAGAAAGCTGCCAACTAGCTTTGGGTAAACTTGAAACCAAAAGATATAAACACAGTATAAACCCAACATAATTATTATATTTATTGATTCATCTTGCCTTGCTTACACATGTTGTTTCCAGGTGTTGGCATTGTGTTTGTTCTTAGTTAATTTCTTAAATAGAGTCAATAATAATAACAATCATTGCCATAGTAAGTAAAATGTACCCTGAATATATAAGGAACTTCACTAACTGTAAGAAAGAGTTACAATCAACTTGTAAATAATAAGGGAACCATTCATACTTTACGAGGCAGAGTGGAATGGAACTTGAGGGGAACCATGCATGGGGGAGGGAATATAAATTTGGATAGATCCACGAAACTCCCCTACAAAAATTGAATGGTCCAAAAAGTGCTACCAAAAATCTAAAGCCTGAAAAAAGAACATATGTAATCATCTCTATACACACTGTATAAACATTGGCTGCAATAAAACTGCATTCAGGAAATATCACTGTGCATTTTTTGTCTACTGAATGATTTTACCAGCCATAAGTCTCTTAATATTGTTTTATAATTAAATTTGATATCAAAATGCCAAAACATACCAAGGAAATAGCTGCACCTTTTCTAACAGGAACAATAAACAATAATCATCCCAACAAATACATTATATGATTGTACTTTAGCCTTTTTTCTAGGCTTTTGTAATGTTATGCACCGACCAATAATTTCTATTGCAACCCACATACCCAATCCCTTTTGCTAACCATAAAACTAGACTTTTTTAAAGAAATATTTTTGTTTTGATGTTTTTTCTTTGTTTGTATACTGGAAGGTTTTATTGTATGATTCCTTAAAAAAAGTGGTCTCAAAAACCTGACCTGGTTCATGATGGGTATCTTACAGCAAATGCTGGAGGCAAGGGGGATTTTACAATGATGACATTGAAAACCAAACTCTGAAGTTAAGGAATCCAGGGTTACTACTGAACAGCTTATGTACAACACAATTCCCAGAAATAAAAATCAAAATACACTCTTTTTCTTTTTGTACAACAACATGCCACTAAACATGCCATAAATGATATAAATACCATTTAACAAAACAGGTACATGACTTTGTGTAAGTTATGTTTATGGATATTTATACTCCAATTAAGTTCAGCTGCAGGGAAAGAACTGACCAAGCAGATGTGAGGCATTTGATCTATTTTTACATCCCCACCCTGGCCATGGGCATTTAAGTGTTTAAATTTATGAGCAATATGTACTAGCTTGGAAGTAAAATAAATCACCCAACCTAAGGATATTTGACCAAAATTTTTGGCCTTGGTGTGGGGCAATCTTCATATTAAAATTCAAATGCCCCTCATCTGACATCCCTCCCCTCCCCCCCCCCCCCCCCCCAATTTCAGCACACCCTACTACCGCAACATACATGTAGGTGCATCACTAATGTACTCTAATCTTTTTTGTTTTTTTCCATAAACTCAAAGAAACGATCAAAAAATGCACTTTTTTCATCCTTCATTTCTTTCAAAAGCTTGAGCTTTTCTTCTTCTGCCTTCTCTTGCTTGTCGCTGTAAGATTTTAGAAATTCTAACATTTCAGAGGCTGAAGATCGGCTCTTTGGCTTTTTTCGACATCTTTTCTTGATACTTGCCTTCCTTTTCCCGGAAGAATCACTGGATTCCGGACCTGGCGCAGACTCTAGTTCTGAGGACGAGTCAGCATCCGACTGTTGTTCGCTGTTACTGTTTGCTGAATTCGAGTTGTATACTTGCAAGGAGCTTTCCATTGTACAGACGGGTTGTAAGGTAGCGTCCTTTGCAAGACATTGGGACAACTCATCATAAAATTTCCAACTTTTTTTGTCATTGCCACTCTTATTATTGTGGTCTTCTATTTGTTTTTGCTTTGATAGCAATCTTCCCCATTTTCGCATACACTGTTCTCCAGTGACCTGACGACCAGAAACCCTTGTAAGCTGTTCCGCAATTTTCGCAAACACATCCTTCTTAGTCTGACCCTGTCCTCCAAACAAGTGCTTATGATCGCTCCAGGTTGTGATGAGAAGTCTTACATCTGCATCTTCCCATCTTTCAATTTTTTCAGACCCATCCAGGATATCAGAGCACACAGACGGAGATGGAGAAATAGGTCTACTACTGGAAAATGTAGAAAGTTCAAGTGGCCCACTTGAACTGTTAGCTGTGAGCAAAGAACAAAACAAAGAGATGTTGCAACGTTTTACGCGGGAAACAGTTAAAGAAAGCTCCGGTGGAAATTCGACTTTTTCAACGATTTTTAAACATTTAAAGTTCCACCTACCTACAGTACCTGCTGTACAGTTATGATTTAACAAGCCTGTCAGGGATGGTGAAAGAATATGGCATGATGAACACTCGTAAAGTGAACCCAAAGAATGCACAGATGAAACCTCCGCCATCTTGGGGGACCTTGGGGCGAAATGGATGGCCGCAAAAATGGCCGTGAAAGGCCTGGAACTGGTATCAAAAATGAGAAAATGAGTAAATGGAACACAAATTTCCGTTCAGAACATCCCAACCGGGAAAACGCGACTACCTTTTCAGAAGTCTCGTTCATTTCGGAAATTTTCCGGTGGAACGGACGAAAACGGCGTGTTCCATTTACCTCCCAACCGGAATTTCGGGAATTTTTTGGTAAATGGTAAACAACCTCTGTCTGTCTCGGTTTTCCGAAAGTAACAATAAATTGTTTGAGAACCAATCAAAAGTGGAGGACGATCGACTACGAAACCGTCGGCAGTCTCAGGATAGCCTCGGCATCCAATCAAAACAAAGTGATGACAAGCTGACTCGAGCATGCATAGATGCACGATTTATAACATATTTGTTTCGACGCCATTTTCGACTGGTTCAAGGTTTTTCTGCTATCCATAGACTTATGTCTAAAAGTACGTTGGAAATCAGTTAAACATGGACAAAGGCTCTTCTCAGGGCCAACAAAGTGTGAGCAGTCTAACAAAGACACAGCATAGCTTGCGTGCGAGATCGCACTGTGTCAAAAGACTAGAGTGAGTACTAAAAAATTCAAATCGATGCCTACTTTGTACTTACCGTTGAATAAAAGGCCGTATATCAGAGTTTCCCGACGGTTGTTATTGGTTTTAGCTCAATCTCGTAACTATCTGGTCTGTGTGTCCGACACTTTTGAAGTGAATGCAAATTTGCAGCCATAAAGTGGCCTTTCGAAGCCATAAATCTTTCAGTTTTATATTTTGCCCGGTCTGGACCCGGACGTGACCTGGGGTCAAAAGAACTTTTCGAATTGAAAGTTTTGCTGGAAGTATTCCTGCCATTATTATAACAAATTTGGAATGAAACATAAATTTAATCCAAGTTTACGACAGAAATGATAATTTACGAGGAGAGAAACAAATTAAGCCCTTTGAAATACAGTATATTTTTTTCAGTTGAGGTGAAAGTGTTGCAATTTGCATAATGTAAAAAGTAATTTGAAACCTTTCCAGTAACGCATAACGCAGCTATTTCATAAAGCATCTCGCAAAATTATCAGACACACGAAAATATATCCAATTTTTATTCCTCTCTTTCCGAAGCATAGAAAAGAAAATTAATTTAAAAAGTAATCGCTCTAAGGTTACTTTAACTAGCGCAAGCGAAACTCGCAAGACAATTGCATTGTTTTAATACATCTTCTCTCGGCGGTGAATTTTTGTAGCCGAGGCTGTTTTGTTCCTTCAACTTCACGAAATAAAAATTCATAAAAGGCAAACAACCGAAAGAAGTGAAATTAATTGGGATACCTACCACGCTTATATTTCTTCCTTCACTGTCCAGTGTTCGCTTTTTATTAAACAACGGCGCTATGTATTCGTCTAAATCTGAGGCGTATGATTCCAGAATCGGGAAAATAACCGACACGAAATCAAGACAAATTATTACATGTGGGAAAAATCTGAGACCTTTCGGAGTGCACAGCACGGCAGAACTGAAGGATTTTGCCTAATTCCACGGCGATGGCTTGTAAAGTTTGATTTATGTCGGCGGCCCAACGTTTTCAAGATTCTTAGCCAGCGTCACACATCTCGCAATGTGGCAGCACTTCACTTCCAATATGGAACTACTAGTTATAGTTTCTAGTTGCACTGAAAATCGCCCACACTGGAAATCTCAACCCCGACTAGCACTCGTATTTACCGGCTTTCGATTACTCCATGTTTTTTTTTTTTGTTTGTTTTTTTTTTATGTCAAAAAACTTCTCTTGCAACGAACAGATACGTACTTTAAGATTTGTTTAAAGAAAAACACAACAAACGGAGTTGACTGTCAACAAAATTTGCTCGCTTGGACGCGTGAGCATGCAACTGCCTGCCCACACACGTGAAGACATTCTATTTCTTCCTTAAAAACTGAAAACTCTTGGCAAAAAAGTTCTTCTATTAAAAGCTATTTGTTTTATTCATGGTTTTAGCGAGATGCAGTAAAAGTTCTCTGGTAATGTCTTGAACTTTATCGCGCGCAAAGCTGACATGGCCACGTGTTGAAACAGAACAATATAAACGCCTTTGACTAACACCGGCTTGTCATAAAATTCAAAATACCAAATAGGAATTAATTATATAAACTTTTATTCTTAGGCCATCGTAACTTGATTAAAAATGAAACACAAACAGCGGTAATAAACATGGTAAACCAACGCATTTTTATAATAAACTTGACGTTTCGTATGCTAAGCAACATACATTTCAAAAGTAACCATTACGGTGTTTGAAAACTGCTCCAACAAAACTTTCATGACATTCATTTCGATTCATTCACCAGAAGAAGACATTCACAGGCCTCTACACTAAATGGGATTCATTCACACCTCGCAAGTACCAAATTCATAGCATCCCTGTTCCTCAGTAAAGTTCCCAAGAAAGATATATATCATCATCAGTTTACCTTACTTAGGTCTTCACAGCAACCAAGTCACCAAACGTCTTGAATACTGTGTATACAACTTCTATTCTTGCATCAACCTCAAAATTATATTTCAGAACACACTGTGACGCCCCATCTAATCTGAGGACTGACAGTACTATTAAATTACTATTTATAACACTCATAATGATATGCAAAGTTGAAATATGTGATAATAATGCAGATTTCTTGAACAGGTGAGCATTCCTCGCACTGGTTACGTAAGAGCTCCACAATAAATATCAAGATGATTCGTTCACTCCACTCACACGCACCCTCCCACTTTCATCACGCGCGTCTCGCCTTTTTCGCGTGGAGTGATTTTCACGCGCGCTCGCGTTTCGCTTGCTCTACTATCCCTGAGGAAAAAGGAGGGACTACTCGTAGTCTATATAAATGGGAGTGTTGTGAAATAGTATACTGTTAAGATTGTTTTTTCTTAATCTTGGTTCCAGACCCCTATTTTGAACTATATAAACAGTTTTCAAACACTGTAACGGTTACTTTTGAAAATGTATGTTGCTTAGCATACGAAACGTCAAGTTTATTATAAAATTGCGTTGGTTTTACCATGTTTATCACCGCTGTTTGTGTTTTATTTTTAATCAAGGAATTAATTACCTTAACGATATTCGCCGAGGTATTCTTTTGGCATACGTGACCTTTAAACAGATATTTCTTCCAAACAAATTTCTATCAATAAATGGATTAATTTTTATCTCAGGAATGAATAGTGTTTCATTTTTTAACAATTTCTGTTCTTTTTACCTCTGTGAATACCACTAAGGTAAAATTCCTATTTGGTATTTTGTTTTTTCTATGACAACAACAACAACAACAACAACAACAACAGCAAAAACAACAACCGTGATAAAAACAACAACAACAACGTTTATTTGAACTGTAAATTGCAGAGCTGTATACATAACATATAAATTAAAAATAGATACAGTAGCTGGTTACCCAAAATAACTAAAAAGCTAAACTAGTTGGGTGACCATAATGTTTCTGAAATTGATATTAGACAAATTACAATTACCCACTAATTCCATCGTTTTGTTTTGTTTATTGACTATAAGACAATGACTGTTTAATTTTTTCACGGTTTTTTTTCTTGTCATTTTATTATATAAAACCGCTCGCGCACACGAGCACAGTGCTGTCGCATCCATCCATGTAGTCGCTGCAAATACGCGCGCCGAAAGAACAACAGAAAACAAGCCGGTGAGTTGATAAACATGTCAAACATTGTATTTTACTAATTGTGGGCTCCCTGTGGTGTGACGTAAGGTTTCATTTAGGCTTTTATGACGTGTATGTGTCCACCCTCACGCGACTTTACTTGGAGTCGAGGCCATTATGCCATGTAAATCCAAGATGGCGGTCGCACTGTGGAATGGTGAGTTGTATTGGATCGCTCTTTGTCGATTCAAATGGCCTTATTTTGCTCTTAGTTTGTATCGATGCAACTCGTAAATATTTAGTTACCTTCTTATAGATTTCTGCGGTTGTTTTTCTAGTTACTTTCTCGTAGTTCCTTTCCAATTAATCGTGATTGGTATGTCTGCTGTGGCGTGTTTTGAATTGTGTAGATATGACGAAGTGTCTTGTCTGCTGTGTTACGTACATGGCAGCGCTTACATTACTTACATACGTGAGTTAAAGGCATTCCCGCTTGAATAGTTGTTTTTTGTACACACTTTAATTTCGTTCACTCGGTGTTCTGTTTGATACAATAATAATAAGCTTAATTGCGCAGAATAGTTGTCAAGTTGTACATACAGTACAAACACTATATGGTAGATTCTTTTGGTTTGAATCGCTGGATCGTGCACCTGCACTGCATATCCAGCCACACCAGCTGATAAGGGAACTGGTAAAACTGCTAGTTAAAGGTAGTCAGAACTGTCTGGAAATATTTTAAAACAACATTTTTTGGATAAATTCTTTATCATGCCTCAGATCTCTGTGAGTGCTGGTTGGCTCAGTAGATTGAGTGTCGGACCAGATGTCGGGAGGCATGGGTTCGATTATCATCAGGGACTCCAATATTTTCTTTGTCCTTGGGCTTGTGACATATGATCACTTTTATGTTGTCATTTCTTTACGAGTTCAACATTCACCATCTTGCATTCATAATTTTATCAAATAAATAATTGTCTGTGGCCCACTTAGAGTATTGCAAAAAAAAAAAATTATGCAAATTTTGTTCTTTGTTTTTTCGCTTGAAAATTCGAGCAAAATTTTGTGGTGTTTAGAGCAATATTTCGCTGAAACAAAGGGTGATATTTCGTCGCATTTTTGAGACCTCAATGAAAATTGGTGATTATCAGCAAAAAGTCACCAGCCAACACACAAAGTTTTGCTGGGCAATGAACAGCAGTTCATCAGCATTTGTGCAAAGTTCTCCATCGTTTAATTTTTCGATTGGTTGAACGAAAGTTTACTCGAAAATTTGCAATGAATTTTCAGAAAGAGCAAATTATCGCCGCAAATTTTCAAGAACAGCAAACTATATAAAAACCTTTGAGGTGAAAAAAGACATGTCATTTTTTGCCACATCCAATGCACCTTTGGTTTTAAAAGCAGGTGTGATTGACAGCACTAACACCAGTATGATGAGGGTAAGGTGGGTGTTTTTCCACTTCTGGAGACAAATACCACAGGAGGAACATCAGGACTTAATTCCAATTGGTTGTTGGTTTGTCAAGTTCATTTTGGATAATGCAGCTGAGAGACTCAATACATATGTCGTGTTCTGTTGATCACATGGATAAAGAATGCTTGTTTACTCTGACATTTCTTGGTAACATTTCTTACCAAAGAAAAGCAATAATTTTGGAACACTTTTGATCAAGTCATTATTGCTCAAAGAGCATAAACAGGGCCTCTGATATTACGTGATAAAAAAATGGAAATTATGCGATTTTTTTCGTGGCAAATTATGCGATAAGCAAGGACTATTATGCGGAAAATTATGCAAATTATGCGATTTTTTCTGGAACTTTTTTATGCATGTTTTACTAGGTTTCAGAGGAAGAAAACGAAAATACCTGTTTTAAAACGGTGCTCGCTATCTTTGTGGGACATTTTGAAGCTTTTAGGAGGGGGGTGAATAGGTTAAGCCGGTCAACGGATTTGGCTAAAAAAACTGCTCGGATTTCGGATTTTGAGGATATATTTTACGGATTGGCGGATTTCTTCAATATTTCAGCGTGGATTATGGATTTTGTTTGTTTTGAAGGGCGGATCGTGGAACTTAACTTGGCGGTCTCTTTCAATTTATTCTTCTGTCTGACCTTAGAACATCAGATCTTTGACCTTCGGACTCCAGAGCACTCTGGTACCCCAGGATCCCGGTTTCCGACCAGACAAGAAGCCATTGTCCTCGCCAAGTGTACCATCGGCATGGTCAAAATAGAGGGTCAGGTCGTCTGGTCGTCGAGATAAAGACGATTGATTGCGTGGCATTTTTCTACCGAGAAGGTGCCAAAGGCGATGACTTCCTTGAAAAAAAAAAAACGTTTCGGTGCTGTATCGATTAGCGTTAAGTGAAACTACGTGAGCATGTGAGGTAATACGGATTGTTATGTTTTATACTACGAGACTTCTGATGTCTTTAGATTAGGTTTCTTTAATGATCAGTACACAACTAATAGTCGTCATAGTGGGGATTAACCTTAGATTTATACATGGTATCTGTACGTTTCAAGGACCTGTAGGATCCTATAGGTCCTCTTACGGATTTGAAAACGTAACCCCAAATAAAAAAAAAAATGATACACGATGTGCTGTTGACAGCAGGTTTCGAATGTCAGCAGCAAACATTTTGATCTTAGAGCATTGCGGACGCGCGCGAGCGCGAGGATGTCTCTCCTTTCCGTTTTTTTCGCGTCTCGCGCTCGCATCTAACATACACTTCATGACCCTTTGTGTGCCCAGTTGGCTTTCTAATCGCTGAAAAGAGCAACTTGATTACAAATGTAATTTCAACAAAATCTCGCTTTTCCATGACGTTCATGTTTATTTTATAAACTAAGCTTTAGCGTGTAGGCTAACTCTGTGGGACCTTCAGCTAACTAGTATTATCCACCAGGCGTGAAAAGAGGTTTATAAAAGGCGAAGCACTCAGACTACTGAGAACAAACTCTTCTGAAACAACGTTCGAAGAACGTATCTTCAATTTCAAACCGTGCCTCATTACGCGCGGGTATCCCCACAAAATGATACAGACAATGTTATCAGAAATCAACTTCGCCGAAAGACAGTCGGCTCTACAGCAAAAGAAAAAATCTCGTAAACAAATCTTGCCCTTTGTTATGACATACCACCCATCGGTGCGTAACCTAAAGAATATATTGATGGAAAACTGGAACTTAATACAAAATCAGCCTTTGCTGAACAGCATTTTCAAAAATCCTCCAATTATATCCTACAAAAGAGGACAATCTCTTAAGGACAAGCTCGTAAGGGCAAAAAAATAAGGCAGCGTTCATAAAAATGTACATAACATCAGGCAGAGAGCCGCCGTGCAGGCCTGTCATTTTATTATTATCCAAGAAAGAATATTGTCGAGACTTTGGGAACACAATAAAGGAAACTACGAACTATTACTTTACAAGTGAAAAGAACTCTTGGTATCCAGAGCCAGAGCATGACATCACGCTTCCTTGCCTGCCATCCATTCCCCCACTTCCAAATGTAAAGATATCGGAAAGGGAAGTTGAAGAAATGCACAACTACTCACGTACATATGGAGCTGCAGTCAGGCAGAAAACAAATCGGCAGGAAATAACAATGGCACGACATGGAACTATACCAGAGATAATCTACCAAAGGCATCTGCAGTGGATGTGTCCGGAGTAGCTGCAAGTCCTGCAAGTACGGCAAGTACTCACCAAGTATGGCGGAGTGTTTAGATGAGATGCCCGATTGTGACAGAGATGCTGATGATGCTGACGATTAGGTGACTGAATATGACTGCAGCTCTGACGAGGAGGAGACGGAAACTGACGTTTCAGAACTCGATAGAGGGTTCACGTTCTTGTTAGGAATGACTTCTCGATTTGCGCGCCAAGTGCAGATATAAAACAGTAGGCTAAATTCATGACAGGTATTTATTTAATGTCAGTTATGTTGCTGAATGTTCCAAGGTGCTCACGTCTGTAACAGTACGGCAAGAGAAGAAAAACCTTGCGGATTCGGATTTTTGTAAAAATATATGCGGATTGGCGGATTTTGCTAAAAATTAGCACGGATCAACGGATTTGCTGACCCCTATTCACCCCCCTCTTTTAGCTATGAAGGAACATCCAAAACGAATGACCAGGCTAAATAAACCATGTGCTTGAGAATTTTACGTGGTTACCGAGCTTGTTGTGGCGAATCGATCGAAAGTGGCGGTTTGTCTACATTTGATACAGGATAATTCAATAGAAAACAACAAATTTTAGCTTAAGTTTCTTAGCTAAAGCGATAGTGTATCGTGTAGTTTGTTCATATTACCAATTTTGTGTGATTTTTTACAAATAATGCGATTTTTCGTGAATTATGCGATCGGATGAGATTTGAGGCCAATTATGCGAAATCACACCATCGCGTAATATCAAAGGGCCCTGCATTAATAGTGTTACTATCATCTTATCTTGTTCATGAGGTTGTTTTGTCTACACATAAGGAGTGATAGTATGATTACTCATGCGCATAGCGGCATGAGTCAAGGTTTCAGTAAGGTTTCTGTTTCCATTTTTAGCTTTTGTCCCGCTTTTTGTAGTCACAAATTGCCTTGTTTTTTTAAAGTTTCCCGTATTCCGCGGGAGGACTTTCACTGGTCTGATTGGTTGACATGCGACCTCGTGATTTCACCGTGCCCGTAATCAGGTTCTTGTTTTCAAAATAGCCGAGTCAAGCCACTGGCATTTGGTCTTCACCGGAAAAGAAATTACATTTTTCGATGGGAATTTATGTTGATATCAATTTGTGATTGAATTTTTCTTTGTGTTGCGCTAGATTTAGAGAAATGCTTATAAAACGTGTTTAAATTCAGTTGTAAATTCAGTCGTAATAAATGATATCTGATAGTATGTAAACAAAACAAGACTTACATGTCACACAAAATTCGTTGAGAGGGAAGGGGTGCATGACCCAGTTAAAATAAACCATAAAACGTTCTTATGCAAGCGCATGAGTACAGGCTACCAGCTAGCCTCTTGTTTTCCATATTTCTCATCTTTAGTTGTAACAAAACAAAGAATACATTCAATTAATAAAAATCTTTTTACTATCATTTTGGTGAGAAATGTTCATAACTAACAACATGGTTCCAAAAGAAAGATAACAACCGAGTCAGAATTCCATGGCAGTTTATTTTAAAATAAGCTATTGGCTGTCCTGCAGTTCTCTTGGAACAAGTGAGAAATGACTAGAAATAACAGCGAGAACTGTTTATACTTGTTGCTGTCACACAATATAATGTACTTTCAATAATATATTATGATAGGGAACCCTCAAACTACACTCACTAGGGTCTGTAGAATTTATATTTTGTGAATTAAAAACCTATTTTGGTATTGTTTCAGGTCGCAGTGCCTTGCCTGCTATAAGCCGTGGATTGTTTAACAGCGTAATACTTTGGAGGGCAGGTCCTCAGGGGTAAGTTCAGTCAAATCACGACTCTATGTATTAAACACAGAGTGATGATACAAAAGGGCAGAACACCCACTTCCCTCCTTTCCAGTACTTTGTTGGCTTGAATTTCAAACAGTCACATGTTCATGTGTACTATATGTCGGACAATGAAAGTAACAGTCACGGAACGGAAGGGCTCCATGGAATTCCCTTTGTTGGATGCAAACCATTTCATTATGTTGAATTTTAATACCTTTCCCTAAAAAATAACCCACATTGTATAGTACAGTTAACTAACAATTTCCACACACCAAAGCTTTATTTACATTGTATAGATCTAAATGGAAATAGTATCATTATTTCTTTGTAGGCTAATAACTTTGAATAAAAACCAGAGCACTGCTGCAGCTTCAGCTGGTAAAACAAAAGGACGTTTGGACAATGCTGCAGGTATTCTTATAAATGTAATTCATGTACAACATTCTTTAAACATACAGTAAAACAAAAAGTAGGCATCCTAATGACCCGTCCAGGTGCATTTTCCTTTGATTTTTCTCAAAAAAGGGCATCCAACCTTGTGTATGATACTTGTGTGTTTCCTTAAAGTACATCTTGTCTCAGCTCAGATGATCGCATCATTGGACAGTGGTGTTAATAAGTTAAAGAACCCACATCACTGTTCAACAAGAGTTAGGGACGTAGATGCCAGTGTGTGGTCTGGCCTTGCCGGTTATTTGATTTCACTTCACAGTAGATGGGTTGGGTGGGTAATGGGTTTGAGTGAGATCAAAATGGACTGAAAACGATAGCCAGAGGCGACTTTATATGTCCAATCTCACTGAGAATACAATGTAAAGCGGACACTACTTTGTATGCTGCTCATTCATCCACGACTCTTCATTTATTTATTTATTTATTTTATTAATATTTTAATATTTTATTATTATTTATATTATTTATTTAATATTTTTATTTAATCCATGACTTTCTTCAAAATAAAATAATTTGATATAAAATAAGTCATTTTATTAAGTTCCAGTGTGGTTACATGTAGCATTGAAGTGCCATCTGAAGACAATTTAAACATAATTATTATTTTTTGCAGAATTTGTTGTTGCCAGAATTGATGATATTGTCAACTGGGCACGCAGGGTAAGCTTTGAATAGTAGTACCAGATTTAAGAACAAATTTTATTATGACTGTAAAACTCTTATAGATACTGCCATCAACTATACACATTTTCTGTCTATTTTATTTTAATTTTATTTTAGCTCAGTTAGTATTAGTATTATTTTTATTAGTTACTAAATAACAGTAGATCAAACCTGATGAATTATTTAAAAAAAAGTTAATAAACTAACTAGAGTATCTACTGTACTTGTACATGTATCTACCACTCTATGTTTTTATTCTATGACTGCAAAAACAAAAAAGCAAAAGATAGGCTCAGGAACTCTACAGTAAGTTATGGCTGATAAAATAATTTATGCAGGTGGTCAGCAATCTTTCTTAACCAAGGAACCATTAGTTGGTACCAGCAAGCAAACCAAAGGATCGTTGATAGTAGATGGGATCTTATTAAAAATGTTTTGATGATTTCTCCCCTGTTCTTGATTTTTATTCACCATCTGAACTATTTCAAAAGAAAAAACTCTGGAATGTCACTTGTATCAAGGCTGCAAATAACAGCCTGTCATCAGACAAATGCCTGGTAAATTTGGTATTTTGATTGGTAAAAGCTTTACCTGGCCTGACAGATGGACTGGGTAGTTCTTCTACAATTACATTCAGACAGAAAATCTTTTCTCTCTGTGAAATATGGCAAACTTTCCATAGTTAGCTTTGATCACAAGGCACTTTTCAGGAAAGATAAACCATGCACAACAATTATTGTCCGACTGCCAGACTAACTTCTTGTCAGGTCCATATTGTCCCTGAACCGACAAATGACTTGTTTAGAGAAGAAAACTATTTGCAGGCTTGTTGTATGGTTGCTGTAAAATCTGAACCTAAAAATTGAAGAATCTGTACTGTACCTCGATCACACGTTTCTGAACTTCACATGACTGTATACACTGTATGTTGTAGGTTAGAATTATTTTAGGTTAAAATTATTTCAAACCAGGTTAATTTTTCTTTTTTGTTATCTGAGGTTACATGTATATTAATAAATCTGGGACAAAGGAAAATAAAAATTAACCTAGTTTAAAAATATTTTTAACCTAAAATAATTTTAAACTACACCATATATTTCCTTTTTCTTGTGTGTTTGCAGGGCTCTTTGTGGCCAATGACGTTTGGTCTTGCGTGTTGTGCTGTCGAAATGATGCACTTTGCTGCACCAAGGTAAACAATAGTCCACTTGAAGATTCATTACAAAAGCTAAAATTACAATGTATATAACAAAACGTTGCCATACACTGTATGTTCATTGGAGTTAAAGAAAATGTAGAGAGATTTTTCTCCAAGTACATAATATTATTATTATTATATACATGTACTAGGAAATTTCCAGGAAAGGGTTGTATTTTTGATGACAAAATTATTTATGTTAACTTCGAGAAAATTATGGTGACGTTACACAGTTTGCAAACTGTGAATTCCCTATCCTTCATCATTATTTTTTACTATGATATTATTTTCTAGATTCAACTGTAGTAGTTTCAAAAGAAGGTGGCTACCCCCAGAGCTCTGACATCCCTATTAAATAAATACATAAAATGAATACATGTAAGTTGGCTTTGTTTAGTGATGGTGGCACTAATAACAGTCATGTGACTGAAAAACCTGTGGCCCTTAAATTACATTTGAACCTGAGCAATTAGACACCAACTTTGTCTTGATTTTAATGTAAAATATTTACTTATATGCAAAAGTTCTCAGTTGGCTACATGTACATTGGGCTACAATTTGTACATGTACCTCTGACAACTACTTTAAAAGTTAAAACCCTGCGCTGCAATTGGGATAGTTTTGTTTCATGTACATTGTAGTTATATCCAGGTATCTCTTAATTTTTCCCCAGGTATGACATGGACAGGTTTGGTGTTGTGTTTCGAGCAAGCCCTGTAAGTATTCTGAAAACTGTTTTTTTTTATTCTCTCATACATTGTAAGTGACAATATTAGCATAATTACAATTGCCAGAGGATTTTCTTGACACAAAATTCTCTTCTTAGGAGTTAACTAGAGAGTGCCAAAGTGCTAATTATTTGATTAGTTTTTCAAAACATTTGACTGAAAACTAAACAGCACCATAAGTGTCAACTGGATTTTGCATTGAAATGTTTTAAACTCAGCGCATTTTACCCACCATACAAGTCATGTTCACAAGTTTGAGGCCATTATTTTTGTTTAAAATTATGATTACAAATTGATGCAATTCTGACTTTCCCCTTCCCCTTTTTGAACTTGATGTTTGCAGGTTTACTGTAGATGTAATTCCAAAAATTGATAACAAGTTAGATGAAAATATATATATAATAATAATAAATTATTATCATATGTTTAAAGTGGCCCTCACTATGTCAAGTGTCTTGTCTATAGGCCACACTTTATTCCCGTGGTTGTAGCTTGTTTGATTCTCAGCTGGAAGTCTAGCCTGTGAACAGGCTCCTTTCAGTCCTTTCTATTTCCCAGACCACACTTGGCTCCCTCTGATGCCGATTACATTTAACTCAGTGCCCCCTGAAAGGAGCCTTTTCACAGGCTAATAGAAGTCTTGGCAGTGGACTGTCAACTTGTGATGGAGAACGCACTACATGTACATGTAGTGACTGCAAAGACTGCCAATCAGCTCAGTTCAAGTTGCAGAGTGAATAAATCTAAAATGTGTTTAATAAACTTAAAACATGTACACTGTACTTATGCTGGTTTTTAACTGTTTTTCTTTGTTCAGCGCCAATCTGATGTGATGATCGTTGCTGGAACTCTGACTAACAAAATGGCTCCAGCTTTAAGAAAGGTACATGTAAGCCAAACCCATGCTGTAGACTCTTCTTGGAAAAAGTAGCCCTGATACTTCCATGATAAAATGCCTTGTTTGGTTGATTTTTGGGGAGGGTCTCTGTTTATAATTATTGTCTTTCTTGGGTAGTGGGGGACTATTTTCACTATTTTATGAGAAGACACATTTCAATGTTTTTTTAGTAGTCAAGAGTACAGTCATGTACATCTGCAGTAGATAGATGTTGTTAAATGCAAGTCACAGTCTCTCCCCACCCCTCCTTCAAATAGCAAATAGTCAAGTTTAACCAGAATTTTCATCTCTTCCTCTCCTGTTGCTATAATTTTGTGGTGCACCCTCCCCCAAGCTTCGAGAGCGGGTTCTGTGAGACACATATTATTTTCTAGTTTAAAAATACATACATGTAGATGGGAATATCAAGTCAAAATCCTCTTAAGCAAAGCTCAGTTCTTGATATACATGGACACTGTATATTATACATTACAATACTGCTAGCTTAACAAAAGTCGTCTAGCCAGGCACAGTTACCTACTAATCGGGGAGACTATTTGTAGTCAACTCTGTCAAAGCAGACACCCCTGTAAGGCAGACAACTTTAAAAGGGGGACACCCCTATAATGCAGACACCTCCAAAAGGCGGTCATTTTACAATGGTCACAGCCAAATTTCACTTGTCAATAGCTAAACATTATAAGGTGGACACCTCTCTAAGGTACATGTACACAGCTAGACTGTTAGACTGAGCTACATGTAGTCCAGAATATGTCTTGCTTAGAGGGAGTAGTCTGAAAAGAATGCCTACATAATTTATGGTTTGAGCTTGAGATCGAGTACTTCCCTGTTTATATTTTGTTTAGGTGTATGACCAAATGCCTGAACCACGCTGGGTAATCTCCATGGGAAGGTATTAATTAAGAAAAAACTTCTACGCCTGATAAACATTATAAAGTGCAGTCATACATAAAATGTAGCCTGTGTAGCTGCAAGTTTGTTGTCTAAGAGATTCCAGGCCTTGAACCTTTTACATATACCTTCAGTTTGAAAGTACAATATGCTAATGACTATTTGTACTTTGTACTATTTTGTACTTTATAGTTCAACAACAGTCACTTTCATGCGTTTAGTTGCACCCCATACACACCCTCAGATTCTAAATTAATATCCACTGGACAACACATTAAACAAAGTAGCCATAAGTACAGATACATGTATTCATGACAGGCCTATTTTTATGCTGTTATAGTGTATGTTGTGGCCCTAGACACAGGACACAGAGGAGTCAAATTTGACATCACTCCTTGAAAGTTAGATTTTTTGAATACTTTTATTATACTGGTTAAATTTTTAATCAGTCTGGAGAAAAACATTTGCCAAAAATGAGGCCTTTTTATCGATCCGAGACGACTTGCGGGAGATTAAAAATTAATGTGACTGAAATTGCTTGTGGCCGTTTTCTCTTTCTTTACATTGTTGTACATGTATGTGGCTTTTGGCTTATGGATAAAATTTCACTATTGAGACGCCTGATGCTTTGTTCGGTCACGTTCGTAATTTTGCTCTGAAAAAACTGATTGATTCGCGCAGTGAAAATGCAGATGTAGAAGAATTTACAGTGAAATTTGCCATATCTGCGCCCTGTGCACCAGGGAAAACCAACAACAAATTTTGACAAAATAATTCTCACTGCAATGTACTGACAGGTTACATGTACTTTATTTCTCGTGTTGTTTATCAGCTGTGCTAATGGTGGCGGCTACTATCACTACTCATACTCAGTAGTGCGTGGCTGTGACAGGATCATTCCAGTGGATATCTACGTACCAGGCTGCCCTCCTACTGCTGAGGCACTGCTGTATGGGGTCCTGCAGCTGCAAAAGAAAATTCGCCGGAGCCAACCCATCCGCATGTGGTACCGGAAGTGACGTAAGTATCAGTGCAAACGCAGTCACGTGTTGTAACAAAATTCTCATTCAGTATCAGCTATATTTCTAGCCAACTCCAGGCACTCGCGTTATTGTGGAACTGACCGCAAGGTGATCACTTATTAATAACCTTTCGCTCCCAGAGTCAATTATGGAGACATGTACATGTACATAGTGTAGTTCTAACTAATTAAGTCTAATTAACTAATTAACTAATTAACTTATTAAGTCTGTGGACGAAATCCTGTGGTGTGACCATTCAAATGAAACCTCTTCAGCAGTACTTTTACATGGTACCATTTGTTCTAACTTTTGAGTCTGTGGATGAAATCCTATGGTGTGACCATTCAAATGAAACCTCTTCAGCAGTACTTTTGCATGGTACCATTTGTTCTAACTTTTGAGTCTGTGGACGAAATCCTGTGGTGTGACCATTCAAATGAAACCTCTTCAGCAGTACTTTTACATGGTACCATTTGTTCTAACTTTTGAGTCTGTGGATGAAATCCTATGGTGTGACCATTCAAATGAAACCTCTTCAGCTGTACTTTTGCATGGCACCATTTGTTTTTCAATATTTCACAAAAAGAAAATGAATATTTTTGTTGAATTTTGATTTTTGACAATATTGGGAGTCAAAGGGTTAACTTGATACACGCAAATTAATTTGACTTTTGTATAATAATGTATATCCTGATTCTCAGGCGGTGTGAGGTCACTCGCTCTCCACCTCGTTCCAGGGCTTTCTTCTTCTTCTTCTTCTTCTTCTTCTTCTTCTTCACTCCCTGACAAGGCCGCTGAAATACGAGGCCAAACCTGCACTTTGAAAAACATTATGGTGTTTTTAGGAAAGGCCTATTGTCGAACTACTGCACACAGTTTATTTGAAATCACGTGACCCATCGTTTTCAAACGTTTTGCGTTTTCGCTGTCCATGCCACACAGCGTGTTTTATAAAAATTAATAGCGTTTTCAAAAGATTCGACCATGGATATCATTTTTTAAAAGCTTTTGTTTTCGATGGATATTCGTGTGTAAAGTGTAAAGCAGCAAAGCGTATAGAAAACTTTCGCTTTAAAACGAAAACGCAACATTATGGACGGGGCCTAAGCTGTTCTGGGTCCAGTTGTTTGAAAGCCGGTTAACGCTACACAATGCTACACACTAAATGTCAATCTAATGTAGGTTTCTGTTTCGAACTCTGCTTTTTGGAAGGGTTTTTTGTTAAGTGTAATCAACAATTTGAGAGCAGTCGAAGTCAAATTGAAGGCTATAAACGAATTTTACAGAAATCTGCTTCGTAAACGTGTAGATTTGGCGTTAATGTACCTTTGAACAAGCTCGTTCGAGTTTGCCTACCCGCTTCTCTTTTTAATGTTTTGCAATTAAATAATTTAATAAGTAAGTTGAGGGTTTATATTAGCACGAAATGGTTAATATCTATGCTGAAAGATTGGAATGAGCTTGCACACGGGCATAGTGATATTATTACAAAATGTATACAATTGTTTACAAAAGTTGCGCCCTGTACATCAGGCCTTAACAAGGAATAATCAATATTAATTTTAATAGGCTTAAAAGTGTTGTTTATTTTATTTCTAATTACAGATGCCATTCAGTCTTGGATTGAATTTGATCAACTTGAAGTCCTTTTCTATTGTATATACGAGCACCAGGCGCGGTTTGCTAATGAGGCAGTTTGCATGTAGCGGTAAATGATTTTAAAAAACAGTCTTAGTCATTTCCTTAGTGTCTGTCATGGATTTTTGTCTTTGCGATAACAAGATCCGCCGCACTGATAATGGCAGATGGAATATTGTAACAGGAAACAAGTTGCTTTTTCTTGACAGGCAAGGATGCTGATAAGAACTACATGTAATTCGCATTGTGTCAATCAAAGAAATACTTAAGGAATAAAACATTTTTTTTTTTGTCATCTATTAAGTGATGTTTTGTCTACAAAAAACCCGGAGGGCTGAAAATTGAGTATACGTGTTTTGAGCCTGTCATATTTTATCTTCTAAGGAGGTATGTCAAGGGGATTTGAAGTTTCTTGGGTCAAAACAATGGTCAAAACTGCTCCATATTAAAAAAAGTACCTGTGTCAAACACGAAATGTTTATAGAATAATATGAAGTGAATGTTGGAAGAGAGATCCTGCCATAATAAGGGTTTTAGCGAGTTTTAGAAGACACAAGGCGAAAAAATACTGAAACTTAAAAAAAATTCAAGTTGCATGCAATCCATTTTTATCACAGCCATCTACAGCTCAAGATACCTATCTTTACCTGACTCGTCCCCAGTCGTCTCTCGATGCTTCTCTCGTTCCGCGTCTATCCCCCACGCGCGTCTCCCGCGTCTTGCCAAGAAAGACGACTGGGGACGAGTCAGTATCTTTACTCTAAGAGTACTAGTAGAATAATTGTTAACAAAACTGGACCATTCCTTTTGGGTTTCCATTGATCTAAATATGTCTTTTGCCTTTTTAAAGTAAAAAAGGTGACTTAGCCCCTTAAAAAAAAGCCCAGGGGTAATGTCGCTATTAAATCGCGGGTTTATTTGGCATTCCATTGACCCTCTTAGTTGCAGTCTCAAAATGGTATTTCTGCTTACATATTTCTTGCGATGTAAAATTGTATGTGTGTTAGTGAAAATATTTTTAAGCGGTTTTTCTAAGCTCAAGTTCTCTGCAGAATGAAATGATTTCAGAAACGAAAACAAGAGTGCTTCTATTTTGACCAAATAAACAGGAGCACCCGTCGTATCATTTGGGAAGGCCTTACAGGGTTCGTACGGTCATGGAAAACCCTGGAAAGTCATGGAATTGTATAATTTAATTTCCAGGCCTGGAAAGTCATGGAATTTAAGTGTGGGTCATGGAAAGTCATGGAAAATTATGTTCATGGTACAAAATCACTAAGGCAGCATACGTTGTGGGAATAATAAGGCAAGATGAAAAATTAAAAAAAAAATGATCGTTTTGATAAAATTTTGAAAACAATTGTTGAACTCTTGGTAATGAAAAATTTGAAAAGGTCATGGAAAGTCATGTAATGTCAAAATCTGAAAAAAGTACGAACCCTGCCTTAGTGATCTTATAAGATATTAATAAATTCGATTAAAAACTAGTGTTTTCCTAAATAAAATGTCGCCTCAAACTTTCGCGCGATGTCGCAGAGGTTTCGAACATGTTCGAAACGTGATGCAACTTGGTGGCAATGTGGGGGAAATCGCAGCAAATATCGCACCCGAGTCGCACTGAAATCGCCGCACCCGTTTACACATGCGACAAAAATTGCATTGGAGAGCGCGACAAAAATCACATCAAAAATCGCATGTGTAAACGAGCCTTAAAGCAACTGGTAAATTCTGAAGATAAAATTCCTTTTCTTAAGACTCTGTCACTGAAAAATTGAGCTAAAACAACTGAGAAGCTCAAAACTCACATAGTTTCCTCTAAGGCACTAAAATGATATGAAAAAAAAAAACAGTACAACGTCATTCCCAGTGTTTTTCAGCAGCATTCCTCGTTGGAAAAAATGGAACTTTTTCATAAATTTTTGGCACTTTTGAACATTAACACTTTTCAATTTTTCATGATCTATATCCAAATGCCATGCAGCCACCGAATGTTTTACCAAATTCCTTGTTGGTTGTCCATGAATAAAGTGTTCATGGTTTCATCCAAGTCCTAATGTCTTGCGATGAATGGAAAAGTGTTACTTAAACCATTGTTGGTCCATTCTCGAAGGGAAGAGAAAAATCGGAAGCTTTCTTGAATGAGGAACCAACTTCCGGTTGGCCGTCTCCAGCGAATGCCAAGTGTCGTTTACATCCGGGCATCACCGTCTTAAGCGCGCGGCGAAAGCTGGGAAGGCGCCATGCGTACAGAAATGGATTAATCGCAGAATTCAAGGTCACGGCAACAAAAGATGTGTCACGCAACCAGTGGATAAGATCGCAAGAGCACTGCATGCATAAATTCATGATGTACATCAGCAGGCACGGGATCACGTAACAAACTGCAAACAGAATCAGAATCGAAATGAAGGTGCTGGTCAGTTTTTCTTCAAACATTGTTGCTTTTTGATTGGCCATACATAGTCCCTGGAGACTTTCCTTTCGAAATTGTTTCCTTTGTCGCATCGTTTTGATAATTTTCAAGTACGCGTAAACCAGGATGCAGAATGTCAGTAAGATCACAAAGTTGGCAAAAACGAACGAAAAAGCGCGATAACCCATCGAGAAATAAGGCGCTAGAAACACGGGCGACGAAAGCCATGTTATTCCCGAAGCAAGCAACACTCTGGAGTGTTTCACGCTTTGCCTGTATTTGAACGGCTTAGAAATTGCAAAGCATCGCTCGAGGGTTAACGCCAGTATGCTAAATATCGAAACGGTGCAAGGAAGAAAATATAGCACTTGTAAAAACCGGATCAATCCTGGAGAAGAAACGGACTGCGCCTCCATAACATGATAAACAACAGAGATGGGTTCTGTAACGGCTCCAACCAACAAATCTGTCACAGCGAGGTTTAAAATAAAGTAAGTGAAGGGCGTTCGGAGGCTCTTGAACTGTGCGGGGCTTTTCAGGATCACGATACACACCAAAATGTTGCAAGGAACAGTGACGAGCGATAAAATCCCACTAACAGCGGCAGTGAAAAAAGAGAGAGAAGTGGGTGCTGGGACAGCCACACACGGGTCTTCTCCTTCCAGCTCAAACATGTTGTCCTCAATCAATTGTCGCCTGAGTGTTTAAGATTTCAATTTTTTTTTCTCTCTACCTGCGTCAGTGAAATCAGGATGAAATACTTTCTTCGCTTTTGTCTCTGGAGTATTATATCCTCTCCGTTTTGGCAGACAAACTTTCACAACTGATTGGAAAAGTCAGCTTGTGATTGAATACGCACGTTTTAATTTCGAGAATGAACTGTAGATTGCGTTCGTGATAAATCTCGCCGGATGCAATCTCTGAAACAAATAACAGTTATGTATATATACAACTAACTTACCCTGAGGCAATGCCATTTTCTTTTGCTTAGTCTTTCTTATGTTCATATTCAAAATTACTCTGCCAAATAAAACATTTTTTTTTATGAGCCAGTCTTGCAACCGTCACAAAACAAACACGCATTCAGCATTTGCCTGAAGCACTAAGTCTCTCAAGCGCATGCAATCTACCGCAAAATAATTGTGTCAGAAACTCATTTGCGAGCTTTCTAGTCCACTCTTACCGGAGACCGTATCGGTTGGTAAATCTACAAAACCGATTGTAAAACCCTTATTATTTAAATACTTGCGCCAAAAACGTGCGTAAAGTCTGTTCAGCTAGTGCACCTTTTAATTTCGTGTTTTTTTTTACTATAATTATTATATAATTTTTACTGTATGATAGGGCTTCCAGTTGAGGAAAATCATGCAGCTATAAAAGTGAAGACGAAATCAGTTCTTCATTTATTTCCTTGGATCGACAGGTGGAAAGGTTTTTTAGTTTTCTATCCGTAATGATTGCGTGAATGGCAGAATTTTCTATTTCAACGTTTTACAAAGACAAGTGTGTAATAAAAGTTAGAATGGGAAAACGTTTTGTTTAATTGATCGAAGGAGATCCGGAAAAGACAGCATTATAAGTTAAAGCAAGATTAAAGACGGAATTGCCAGTTCAAAAGTGGTCGGGAAGCCACAACAAGTAGGTTTTTACTCTATGAGTATTCTTTTTTCATGGGCTATAAAATTTGAATTATTTTTCTGCTGAAAATCGCTTGTCCTGAAAAAAAATAAAAAATAAAATACATTATAATTATATCGTGCAGTTACACTCAAATTTCTGAATTTCTGTCTTAACTGTTATTCTATATACAATTTAATTTCTTTCCTGCCGCCTTCTATGAATGAAGTTGTCTTTCTCAATCGGCAGCTGTCAATGCTAAAACATATTCGATATTTTTTCACTCCGTAAAAAACTGTTCATTTCAATCTGCATAATAAGCGTGCCGTATGATTCGATAATTTGAAATTAACCAATTAGAGCGCTGCTAGAAAAGTTTCCTAGTCTCATAAGTGCTACTACGACGAAATTTTTTTTCGGCCTTTTTTACTTTAATTCATTCAATGGGTTCATAATTATACAAATCGCTATAGTTTAGAACGATATAAGCTTACTGAGCCTGGAAATAGCTGGCTGAAAGCAATCGAAACACCGTCCGCCATTACTCAAGTCAGTAATACCCTAGAAAGTGATCTTAGGTGTGATTATCTTCTTGTATGTCGCTGTAAAGCAGGCCCTAGAACCACTAACATTAAAATAGTCTTGTCTATGCGAGATCATCCTTTCCATACAACGAAGCGGTCATGTTTGTGTTGTTTGGATGACGTCATATGACGTCTCCAATCGTTTTTGGCCAAAAAATCGTTGCCAATACTGAAGACGAAATATTCTAACAAAAAATGCCCTTTAAAAATCGCCATGTTTTTCTGGCATGTTCACAAAGGTTTTGAACAAGAAAGAAACTTTTAGTTACATGCAGTCATTCTGGTGGTATGCATTGCCGGAACACATACGCATTGTTACAATTATTACGCTTTTTAAACGCTCTATCAAAATTTTTTACTATATTTCCGGGCCTTTATTATTTTTCGCTTTACGCTGTAATTATATCATACCGTCAGCTAAAGACAAACATGACAATTCTCACAATAACACGGAATGGCGAAATGAAAGTTCCAAGTATTCGAATGTAACGGTTCGATTTCACAAGCGAAACCTGCTAAGCCTTTAGAATAGGCTAGGGCGCAAATGCAAAGGACGCGCGCGGGAAAGGGAAGCGCGAAAGGAAGCCCTCTCTTCGTGCTCCTCGCGCACGCGTCCCCGAAATAGGCAACAGCTACATAGCTTTTGACGATAGGTTGAGGACATAGAAATTGAGGCGAGAATCTCCTGCACTGAGGAACCAATTACAGTTCTTCTCGCTGCTTTGCCGTTCATATTCGCCGGTCAGTGCTGCCGAAATCGAAGTCCGCTAGTTGTTTTAGTCTTCGTTTGTCCACAGAGATTTTAAGGTCAACAAGTGATACGGGAAACATTTTTTTGTGTAACTTATTGCGCAGCAATAATGCTTTGCAAGTTAAGACTGTCTGTTGCGCGTGTTACCTCTTACGCGCAACAAACTTCATGCTGCGGAAAGTAGACGTCGCTTTTACTGTTGGCAACATGTACGGGCAACATTTTTGTGCAACTTGTTTGTTAAGCATAACACCACCTACGCGCGTGACATAAAAATTTGTTGCTTGCGTGGATGCCAATAAGCGCAACTCCTACATCATAGCTGCAACCTGCAACGGCAATATTGTTGCGCGAAAGTTGCACGATAATGTTTCCCGTATTATTTTGCCTTAAGCCCGGTTTCCATATGATCGCTACGATCGCTACGATCGCTACGATCGTTGCGATCGCTGCGATCGCTGAAAAAAGATAGTTCAGCGATCGCAGCGATTGATGGTTTCCATATGATCGCTGCGATCGCTACGATCGCTGAGAAAGTGAATGAAGATCGAGGGGACCTGGGTCTGACAATATCGTTTCGCCTCATTCTTGAAATTCAACATAGCGGCTGTGAATTGTTTTTAAAATTTGTTGTAAAGACAGTCGTATCTTTGCACTTCTTCCATAAAAAGGGCCAAATTGCACCCTTTGAGTGAGCTTACGCAGTGCATCATGGTATTTTTGCCGTCGCTGCGATCGCCTCAAGTGAATTAAGGCCTGGGTCAAGATTGGTTTTGATCTTTTAGTTTTTTTTTCCAAAACTCGCCCTTTGAGACGTAATGAAGGAACAAATGATGGTTAAATAATATAAAATATAGAAACTAGAACAAAGAATTTCAAAGTGCCTGGTCACGTGGCTGACCACGCCCTTTATTTCGAAAAAACACAAATAAAGATTCCCACCACTAGCTGCATCCCCCGATTTAGTTTTTCTTTATAAAAACATTCAGCATGGGCAGGGATTAGGAAACCCGGCTGGAATGATTCGGATCGTTGCACTGGTCAAGTGTTATTTCCAGTTTTGTACTAGTGCCAGTCCTACTCCAACTAGAAATCGGTTCAAAAGAAAACCGTTAAATGGTTTTCTCTCATTCCACCCGCTGTTCCAAGAACAATACTGATAGCCATAGTTAGGACGTAAAATTTGTTAAGAAAACTATTGCTTACTGGTGGGAATTTTGAGTCAACGGATTTCTTACAAAATTGGGCGTGACTGGTCACGTGATGAAAAAATCAACAATATTATATATACATTTTAAACAGTTTATGTTTGCGGTTTGGCCTAAATTGTTATCTAAGAGATACCTCTGAATCCGTTTACGTTAGACCACCCTCTTTTAAATCGACAGGGACCCAGGCCTTAATTCACTTGAGGCTGCGATCGCTGCGATCGCTGGAGAGTGGTTTCCATATGATCGCTACGATCGCTACGATCGCTGAGATAGAATCACAGCGATCGCAGCGACAACGATCGCTGCGATCGCTGTGATCGCTACGATCGCTGGAGAGTGGTTTCCATATGATCGCTACGATCGCTGAACTTTTTTTCCAGCGATCGCAGCGATCGTAGCGATCGTAGCGATCATATGGAAACCGGGCTTTAAAGGTAGACGACAGTTGGCACGAGCGCTAACTTCTTTTCGTTATTATATACTAATTAAGTCAACTAAGATTATCAAAATGAATTCTATAAACCTTTCTGGGTTCAAAATTAATAGACCGTACAAGAACGAGATGAAAATCATAGGCTCCTAAGAGCCAATCCGTGAATAATGCTAACGCTTACAGTCAAACCGGATGTTCTTTTGATGGCAACTTTGCAAACTTCCGCCGCAACATTGGTATTTTGATTGACAGTTTGCTTCGAGCAAGTTGGAAGTTGTGCGAGCAAGTTGCAACTTTCGTGAGCAACTTGCTGAATCTGAATTGAAAGTCGTTGGTTTAGTTACCTTGCAGTATTCCACAAACTCTACGATGTCAGGAGTAGAAACTGTTCATTCCTACCAACCAGGTTTACCGGGAAAATCTCGTGTTGTCAAAATCTGTTTTAGCCGTGGTTGGATACAGTTTGCCTTGATAATCCAACAATGCGTGCGATTTGTTCTTGTTTTACACCAGACGACCATTATTCTCTCTCTTTTCTCAACCGAGGTGGTATTATTGCGATGTACGTGAGCCATAACTGAAGAAGGACGTGTTTTTACAAAATTCGCAATTTGCAACTGACAACAAGCAACTTGCTCGCGTAACTTCCAACTTGCTCGAAGCAAACTGTCAATCAAAATACCAATGTTGCGGCGGAAGTTTGCAAAGTTGCCATCAAAAGAACATCCGGTTTGACTGTAACGCAATATTGCGGTAAGCTTATGTTTTGACAAATACGGTTCGATATTTTTTTTAAATTAAATGTAAGGATTTTTGACGAACAAACAAAAAAAACGGTACATCACTTTCATAATGTCCAGTCCGAAAAATTAAAAAAAGGTCCTGAACGTGACTTGAACTCGCGCCTCCCGACTGCCCATTTCCGGCGGCTAGTACTTGGTGTAAGCCGGACTATTATGTCCCGGGCCACACCCATCTGCGTAAGAGTGGTGCAGTGTGTCACTTTCAGTGCCTGTACTCATTCTAGAAGTCCGTTGTGCCTTTAGTAGCTGGAGTGCCTGTAGTAGTTGTAGTATCTGTAGTACCTGTAGTATCTGTAGTACCTGTAGTATCTGTAGTATCTGTAGTAGCTGTAGTATCTGTAGTATCTGTAGTACCTGTAGTATCTGTAGTACCTGTAGTATCTGTAGTACCTGTAGTATCTGTAGTACCTGTAGTATCTGTAGTATCTGTAGTAGCTGTAGTACCTGTAGTATCTGTAGTATCTGTGGTATCTGTAGTACCTGTAGTATCTGTAGTATCTGTAGTACCTGTAGTACCTGTAGTACCTGTTGTATCTGTAGTACCGGTAGTATCTGTAGTACCTGTAGTATCTGTAGTATCTGTAGTACCTGTAGTATCTGTAGTACCTGTAGCAACTGTAGTATCTGTAGTACCTGTAGTACCTGCAGTACCTGCAGTATCTGTAGTATCTGTAGTACCTGTAGTATCTGTAGTACCTGCAGTATCTGTAGTATCTGTAGTATCTGTAGTACCTGTAGTATCTGTAGTACCTGCAGTATCTGTAGTATCTGTAGTAACTGTAGTATCTGTAGTATCTGTAGTATCTGTAGTAGCTGTAGTAGCTGTAGTAACTTTAGTATCTGTAGAAGCTGTAGTAAATTTAGTATCTGTAGTATCTGTAGTATCTGTAGTAAGTGTAGTATATGTAGTAAGTGTAGTAGCTGTAGTAAGTGTAGTATCTGTAGTACCTGTAGTACTTGTAGTAAGTGTAGTAACTGTAGTATCTGTAGTAAGGTTGGCAAGTGTAGTATCTGCAGTATCTGTAGTATCTGTAGTAACTGTAGTACCTGTAGTATCTGTAGTATCTGTAGTATCTGTAGTAGCTGTAGTATCTGTAGTAGCTGTAGTAGCTGTAGTATCTGTAGTATCTGTAGTATCTGTAGTAGCTGTAGTATCTGTAGTACCTGTGGTACCTCTAGTACCTGCAGTATCTGTAGTAGCTGTAGTAACTGTAGTAACTGTAGTTACTGTAGTATCTGTAGTATCTGTAGTATCTGTAGTAAGTGTAGTAACTGTAGTATCTGTAGTATGTGTAGTATGTGTAGTAACTGTAGTAACTGTAGTAACTGTAGTAACTGTAGTAACTGTAGTATCTGTAGTAAGTGTATTAAGTGTAGTAACTGTAGTAGCTGTAGTATCTGTAGTAGCTGTAGTATCTGTAGTATCTGTAGTACCTGTAGTGTCTGTAGTACCTGTAGTAGCTGTAGTAGCTGTAGTAGCTGTAGTAGCTGTAGTAACTGTAGTATCTGTAGTAAGTGTATTAAGTGTAGTAACTGTAGTACCTGTAGTAGCTGTAGTAACTGTAGTATCTGTAGTATCTGTAGTACCTGTAGTGTCTGTAGTACCTGTAGTAGCTGTAGTAGCTGTAGTATCTGTAGTAGCTGTAGTATCTGTAGTACCTGTAGTATCTGTAGTACCTGTAGTAGCTGTAGTAGCTGTAGTAGCTGTAGTAACTGTAGTAACTGTAGTAACTGTAGTATCTGTAGTATCTGTAGTAGCTGTAGTAGCTGTAGTAACTGTAGTAACTGTAGTAACTGTAGTATCTGTAGTATCTGTAGTAACTGTAGTAAGTGTAGTAAGTGCAGTAACTGTAGCAACTGTAGTATCTGTAGTATCTCAGTGTATTATGTGATAAATGTGTTATCCAATTTTAGCCGACTGTCGCGATCTTTGAAGTGGAAAGCAGATTCTTTTTCGTCATCGTCTCTGAACTTAACTTTGCTTTTAATACTGGAAGAAATGGAGATGTGGAAATGTCAGAACAGCATACGTCACCCTCAGACTGGGTACTATCCTCATGGTATCTCCCAGTGTAATCTTTAGAGTGCTCAAAGGGTACAGCCTCCACTCTTACTTTTCTTAGTACTCTTTTGCCGACGTAGAGGTCAGGGGATTGTGCAGTAGGACAAATCTGAACAGAAAGCAACTCGAACAACCTCATTTCTAAAACAGTTGAGAACTCTGGGGAGCTTTCGACAAAACTGGTCCCAGGAAATTGGAAAAAGACACCTTCGAAAGACTTTATACACAGTTTTAGAAACACTTCTTGGGCTAAAATAGGAAAGCTCAAAGAACGAACGACTGTCCATGGTCATCAAACTGAAGGAGGGGCTGACACTGAAATTGTCTCTATTTTCAAGTTATTTCTGATTATTACTTTATATTTTCATATTTTACTTTCTAAATGTTTCTAATAGCAAAATATTTAGTTATGAAAGGTAAATTTTATTGAATAATCGATATAATTAAATTGTATTCTTTCCACAACATAAGAAATATATGTTCATGTTATTTATATGACATTCAACATTCGACCTGAACAAAACGATAGTCTCTAAATATAGTTGTAACTGGCATTTAAGCAATTATTTAGGGTGCTTATGAAGTTATGCTTCGGTTTATGTTGGTACAAAACGCTCATTTTCTATTTCTTTGTAATCAATCAATAGCTATTACTGTAATTTTTTCCTGTTGTTTTCTTTCTTTCTGCTTAACTTATACTTAATGACTACTTCCATCTCTTTAGTTTTCACGCCTGAACAAACAGAAAACAATGTATCTATAACATCTTAATTGCATAACTAAACTAATAATTCCATCCGAAATAACACAATTCTGGCCGTTACATTGTTTCTATATGTCCTGTATTATTTTCTTACAATGTCAGAATCAAAATGCCAAAAAATGTAAAAAAAAAATGCCAAAAATTAGAAATGTTTCAGACGTTTCGGGCTAAACCCTTCTTCAGTTCATTGTCAATTTTTCCAATTTTCTCCAATGAAAAACCATTATCACTTGCTGTCAGTGTTATGTATGGGTGACCCTCCGGCATGACTGTAACCTCCTCCTTGTAAATACAATTCAGGGGTGAAACTAGTGATAGTTCTCACTGAGACTGCCCCCGCTGTTGACTGAGCATGCTATGAATGTGATTTATTATATATTAGCAACTGTTTGCGCTTTAATAAATTCGAATGTGAATGATCGACTGCGTTTTGCTTTTTCGCATATTTAAATACTATTTTTCACTGTTAACTTTAAGCGTAATGGCTGACAAACGGAAAGTTTAAGCTTTTTTGAAGTAAGCCGGAACCCTATTACCATTTCGCAATTTGAATTTATCCCTGGTCAGGTATCACCCGCCACCTAAACGTGTATTCAAGACTGCCACGATGTTGGTATCTGATAAAGCAGTTGTTGTCCGTATTGGCCGTTTGGATTTCTCGGGAATATTATCAAAAACAAAAGTTGTAATGTTTCTATTTTAACAGGGAATACAAGATTCCAAAACTAAAATTACAGCCAGCTTTATGTTCCCAAGCAGGAATGGGGGTGTTGTGTTTTGGGCTTTTTTACTCGATCAGCAAACCGCAAAACTCAAGGTGGCCTGTGCTCTCGGACCTCTACCCTGGGTGCAAGAGGCTCTCTCGCGTCCCGCACATCTCTCACTGATTACACGTCTCTCGTGTTTCTTCTATTTACGCCGCGAGAGAGAGCCTCTGGACCAGAGTGTGATTTCTTTGAGAGCGCCGAGCCAATAACAAGCCCAGTTATACAGCTACTACACATAGTAATCTACAGATACTACAGATACTACAGCTACTACACTTACTACAAATACTACAGGTACTACACTTACTACACTTAATACACTTACTACAGATACTACAGTTACTACAGTTACTACAAATACTACGGATACTACAGTTACTACAGTAACTACACATACTACAGATACTACAGTTACTACACTTACTACAGATACTACAGTTACTACAGTTACTACAGTTACTACAGGTACTACAGGTACTACAGCTACTACAGATACTGCAGGTACTACAGGTACTACAGGTACTACAGCTACTACAGCTACTACAGATACTACAGATACTACAGATACTACAGATACTACAGATACTACAGATACTGCAGCTACTACAGATACTACAGATACTACACTTACCAACCTTACTACAGATACTACAGTTACTACAAGTACTACAGGTACTACAGATACTACACTTACTACAGCTACTACACTTACTACAGATACTACAGATACTAAATTTACTACAGCTACTACAGATACTAAAGTTACTACAGCTACTACAGCTAGTACAGATACTACGGATACTACAGATACTACAGTTACTACAGTTACTACAGTTACTACAGATACTGCAGGTACTACAGATACTACAGGTACTACAGGTACTACAGGTACTACAGGTACTACAGGTACTACAGATACTGCAGGTACTACAGATACTACAGGTACTACAGATACCACAGATACTACAGATACCACAGGTACTACAGGTACCACAGGTACTACAGCTACTACAGCTACTACAGCTACTACAGGTACTACAGATACTGCAGGTACTACAGATACTGCAGGTACTACAGATACTACAGGTACTACAGATACTACAGATACTACAGATACTGCAGGTACTGCAGGTACTACAGGTACTACAGTTGCTACAGGTACTACAGTTGCTACAGGTACTACAGATACTACAGGTACTACAGATACTACAGGTACTACAGATACTACAGGTACTACAGATACTACAGGTACTACAGGTACTACAGATACTACAGGTGCTACAGGTACTACAGGTACTACAGATACTACAGGTACTACAGATACTACAGGTACTACAGGTACTACAGGTACTACAGATACTACAGGTACTACAGATACTACAGATACTACAGGTACTACAGATACTACAGGTACTTCAGATACTACAGTAACTACAGGTACTACAGACACTACAGATACTACAAATACTACAGTTGCTACAGTTACTACAGTTACTACACTTACTACAGATACTACAGCTACTACAGCTACTACAGATACTACAGCTACTACAGTTACTACAGGTTCTACAGATACTACAGCTACTACAACTACTACAGACACTCCAGCTACTAAAGGCACAACGGACTTCTAGAATGAGTACAGGCACTGAAAGTGACACACTGCACCACTCTTACGCAGATGGGTGTGGCCCGGGACATAATAGTCCGGCTTACACCAAGTACTAGCCTTTCCGGCATTAAGCCAAAAGCGCGTGAGTGTTCAGATGGGAGCGTACAACTTCTAAAAGAACAAGCAATTTGATTTAAAGTTTGAGATTTCACAAGACGAGAATGCATGATTATCAGAAATTGAAGAGTCACAAGTGAGAGTTGACGAGAGCGCACGATATAGGCGACTGGGGTGCATGAGAGGTAACAAGAACACGTGGGTTGACAAGAGCAATTGATGCCGCACTGAGAGTTAACGACAGCGTACTAGGGTTTACGAGAGTGCAATTGAGAGTTGCGTATTAGGAGAGCGAAACGTTAATTGCTTTGCAGGCCATGAAAATCACTGATGACGCATGAATGTTATTATAGATCAGAGCGCATGACTGAGTTCAAAAGATCGTTTATTAAACGTTGAGGAGAAAGGAAGAGTTGATAAGAGCTCACGAGGGTTCAGTGACGAGAGCGAATGCCCTGGGGGCACAAACTTGCCCACCCACGGGATTTGACATTGCTTCCCCTGGGTTGGGAATTTGACAAGTTTGTGTTGCCCCAGGGTCGGGGAAAATTGTCAACATTGGGTTGATGGGGACAGTAGAAGTACCATACACAACGTAAAGCCTACCATCGAACCCGCCATTTTGGTGCGTTCGGTGACGTGGGCATTCACAGGATCTTGAGAAGGTGAGTGAAGAGTTATTTTTTAATACCATATTTCTCCAATCTTTTATGTTTGAAAACTTTCCTTCATTGCACTATTAGCCGATAGATCGATTTTCGCCTGCCGGCGTTAAGTGAAGCAAGTTATATGTGATTTGAACCGTGTAAAATATGCCAAAGTCTCTTCATTTGACGATTGTAATAAGATTATTTTAATTAAGTTGTTTGGATATTTTATAGAATTTCCCTAGGGTGGGGAAATTTGAACCGAAATTTATGCCCCAGGGTGACAAAATTGACCAAAATTTGAAGGAAAATGTCAAACCCTGTGGGTATGCCCGATACCCCCCCCCCCCCTCCCCCTCCCCCGGGAAACCATTGACAGGTGCATAAAACGTAATGCATTTCGAACAAGCTCGATTTATTTCAAATAATAATTCGTTATAAAGGTTACAGTATAAAACCCGTTCGTTATCGCCTACAGCTAAAAGAATACATTGAAATGTTCATTTCGAAAAAACATTAGTGGAAATCTGGTACCGTTTTCTTGTAGCAACCCGTTCTCTGCATCATTCAGCGAACTTCATTTGCCGCCATGTTTTGAACTCGGGACCTGTCGAGCGCGCTCGGCCAGTCTCGCTCCGCATCACACATCGCTCAAGCGCTGCGGGCGCGTTTTCCCGCCCATTCTTTTGGCCAGAAAAAAACCTCAGTTATGGCCATTGTTTTTTATTCATTTATTTGTTCACCATGTTGTGAATTTCTCTTCCCATGAAGTAACAAAAGATAATATTGTATGGGGAACTGAGAGTAGGACACTACTGCAACTCCATTCCTTAAAAAAAAAAAACAGTAAAATGACTTTGTATCCGGCAATTGACAAGGAGAGTGAATAGCAAACTTCTGAAGAACAATTTGCAACACGTCAACATCTTGTGAATCTTTGATATAAGCCATAACTTTGTGTCACAAAGAAAACGTACTGTGAAAGGTGCATTTTCGGGGACAAAAACATTTGTTTCGCTAGCTCGTCCCTGTGACTGTGTCAGGTTTTAGGATAAAGTCCACGGTTGCATGGGTTAGTCAGGTATGACTAGGTATATGCCACTTTCGGCAATTTGCATATTCTCGTTCAAATTAACATCAAATTTTACGTTATATTAAATCGTACTAATGTTCCGCTCGATAAATTTTAAAACAAAATCACGTAGTTTAGTGGATATTAGTTAAATGCTTCTAATATCATAAACGTTTTAAGTCAAAGCGGAAACTTTCCGTCATACGATCTGAATAGGGTAGAGGGATACCCGTAAAGTACTGCTTATAAGCCGTGGGCTCAAGGGGTTTTAGATGGGCTTATAAACGGGGAGCTTATATTCGAGGGGGCTTATAACCGGAATAAAAAAAAACCGTTTCTCTCAAGCATACAATCTACCGCAAAACAATTGTGTCAGAAACTCATTTGCGAGCTTTCAAACTCTCGTATACTGTCAACAATCTTGCGCCCTCATTGACTCTCGAGCTTTCTCATCATCTCTCATGCGCTCACACATGCATTAGTTCTCGTATGCTCTCATCAACTTTCGTATTGTTTCATCAACTCCCATGCACTTAAATTATCGTGTGATCTCGTATGCTCTCATCAACTCTCGTACGTTCTTCATCAAATATCGTATTGTTTTCATATATATAGATAGGCAGAGCCTGACAGCGTAGCACTATGAACAAGCTTAACTAAGGTGGAACTTAATTAAGGTGAAAGGTAGGAAGCACAAGAATTAAGACTGACGACCGGGCTATTTTTCAATTTTAACAATTCTCAAAAAACAGTACTACCCGACCGTCTGAACAGTACATTTAGACCGTGGATAAGTTCACATAAACAACTTTTCTCCATCTAGAATTACAGGTACGACTACTTTCCGAATAAAATACAGTTTTTTTTGTCAAAAATTGCCCGAGAAACTGATTTGGAAATCAAAATTGCAAAAATACACAAACATATTTGCATATTAAAGGCGACGCGAGTGAAGACAGAAAATCTAAGTCTTGTTTTGTTTACATAAAATCGCTTTTCAATCTATGTAATGAATGAACAAGCACATAACAATGGACAACACAATCTTCTTTCGAAAAATTTTAATCAAATCTTCATTAGTTTATGTTTAAAAGTAAAACACGTACGATTTACAGCGCATCAAGGCAGAGATGTCCTCGATGAAATTCAAGATAACAACACGACTTAATTTGAGCACGTTTCATAAACATGTCTCCAAAACACAAAGGAAAAGTCAATCAAAAATTGATATCAACATAAATTCCCATCGAAAAATGAGATTTATTTTACCTTTAAGTCACTGGACTGCTTGGAAATTCATTTAAAACTCCGCTTCTTCGGTTCTGAAATCCGTAATAAAAACAAGGCATCTCCCCGCATTGCTCCTGCATTGTTTAAAAACGTATGAGGGTTCCTTGAAGCAAGATATTTTATCCCCGAAAGCTCTTCCTTTTCCACTAAAGCGGCTTCTGAGTATCCCTTAATTAGTATCCCTATCTTGAGTAGCAAACCGCGAAAAAATGCAGGGAAGTAACAACTTTACTGCTCCGCTAAACACTGCGAAAGATCCAACGTTTTTAAAACTTTAAAAAGTGTTTACAGAGCTGACGGCTGTGTAGCCGCGCGTGTGGCGTCATACGCGCATGTTTTGCGACGTCATACGCACCCGCGAGTTTGCCTTGCGCGACTGACTTGACTGCTGACTGACACATGTCACGGAGGCGTGCCCGCGAAACATTCCGCTAGCCATGACCATGAAAAATGACGGGCATAGGTTCTATGAGTATGGGGCTAAGCAGTCGGGCCTTCGGCCCGGCGAGTGCTCCGCAATCAGCGCTCATGTGCTCTCGTCAACTTTCGTTCGCTCTTCATAAAATATCGCATAGTTTTATCAATACTAATGTGCTCCCATGATCAACTCTCGTATAGTTTCATCAGCTCTCATGCACTCACATCAATTCCCGTGCGCTCTCGTATGCTCTCATCAACTCTTGTGTGCTCTTCATCAAATCTCGATGCCGGCTCTTATCAACTCTCGTTGCTCCCATCAACGCTTATAAGCTCTTCATCAACTCTCGTACTCTCTTCATCAAATATCGTATAGTTTCATCAATGCTCTCGCGTTCTCATCAACTCTCGTGCGCTCTTATCTTTATGCGGTTTCTCCAACTCTCAAGTGCTCTAATTAACCCTCGAACGCTGTCATCAACTCTAATGTACGTTCTCTGTACACAGTCCTCAATTCTTGAGCACAGTCGATCGTCAACTTTTGTACGCTGTCGTCTATCCTGCTGCGCGTTCATCGACTATCGCTCACTCTCCTTATCTCCCATTAACCTGCGTGCGTTCTTATCAACCCTACTTTCGCTTTCGCGTTCCTACGCTTTCAACAACTCTTGTTCGTTCTCACGAACTTTCGTTCCCTCTCATTTATTCACGTTCGCTCTATAATCGTGTGCTTTCATTTACTCAGATGCACACTCCTCAAACGCCATACCCTATCATCAACAATCTTATGTCCTCATCAAGCATGCGCTCTCGCCAACTGTCGTCCGCTGACTTAGACACTTGCGCTTTGATCAACTCTCGCGCGCTCTCGTCAACTCTTGTCAATACTTGTACGCATTTATATCGATACTTTTGCAATCTCGTCAACTCTAGTAAATTGCAATCAACAATTTTGCTCTATCGTAATTGTCGTCAACTCTAGTAAGCTTTCGCAAACTCTTATGCGGAAATGTAGAGAAGACTTTACCATACGAACGTAGTAACGTGGGTTTCGGAAAATTTTGGTCCGGTCTCGAAATCTTGACGGTTTTTCTCAAAGTCTCGTTTGGCAGGTGCTTTTACTGTCTCGAAATCTCGGATTTTTTTCCGCAAGGTCTCGGAGTCTCATGGATCGAACCCCGTGCCACCCGACTGCGAGTCCGGCCGCCAGACCACTAGACCATCAAGGATCACCTGCTTCATTAAGTCAAATTTTAATATTTGAAGGTTGATACGTATCAAAACGCGTGTCTCGATTCGAAAATCCTTTTAGATCGATTTTAATGTTGTTTATATTCGTTTACAACAAATTAGTTGTTATCGCTGGATTCACGCTTTTTTGTTACGAAACGCATTCGTAACAAAAAGTTACGAATAATGGAATAATAATAATGGAAACTTGAGACGTAATAGGCGCGTCGTATTTACGAAGCGGCAGACAAGATAATATTTGAAACGTGCAAGGTCAACCGTCTTCGCTCTGATTCAAATCCCTTCCAAAACGACTCAAAAAGACACAGGAAAACCCGATAAAGCGTTTGGGCTCCCTGTGTAAGAACCTACTAAGAACCTAATCAGCCTGAGTTCGGAAAAACTACCCCAAAATCTAAGAACCCATTCAGCCTGAACCCAAAAATTCTAGGTTCTTATACGCGGGTGTTTACTGTATTACAAATCAATATGAAAAAGTTGAGAAAATGTTCAATTTAAGTTTTTTTTGTCCAACTATTTTGATTGCTCCATCAAATGCAGACAAATAAAAAAGGTTTTAGTTTATCCAGGAGCACTCTGCGATGAATTTTAACCAATAAATTATTTTTGGGGTTTTCTCTTTTCCCATTTGGGTTTATGGTTTTTTTTTTTTTTTTTTTTTTTTTTTTTTTGCGATCGCTTTGTGCCATTTTCAAAACTTTCCTTGCAGTCAACGAAATTTAATGAAACTGCTCCAACAGACACATAATACGTTGGACTATCCATCGCCAGTTGTGACCTATGCATCGCAACAAAGTAAGAGAGAGAGAGAGCTCGAGAAACTCGTCGCCAACAGTATCAATGAAGTTATCAGAACAGGGTTAAAGTCCCCTTTGCTGACCTTCGAAGGTAAAAATGTCAGTAATTATTACATTGCCAATAGCTGTTTTCTTGAAAATGTGGTTGCAATTTATCCTTGTGTTCGCCGAGTTCGATCGTTGACCTAGTTTAGATATATGTTTAGCTGCCATCTTGAAAGACTAGAGTAATTAGATAGATTACAACAAACTCGAGTTTTCTAATTATAGCTTGGAGTTTTTAGGGATAAGATTCTCTTCCCTAAAATTTTCTGTTGTTAAATGCATGTCCAGTTAAAGAATCCAAAGAAATCAGATTGAACTGTCACTGTGTTGGATTTTGCAATAGATTTTTATTGCCTTCAAGGCGACATTAACGGAAGACCGCAATGTCTTCCTTTCTCGTTGGGTGCCCTTGAGCATGGAACTAAATGCTTTCTTAGTTCATTCATTCATTTATTTTTGCCATCAATCACAAATACAACAACAGTATACAGAAATTTATAATACATTAAAGATAAAATACACTATTCTAACTAAATTATTTACAAAATCAAATGTTTAAAGTGGTAATGGCAAGAGAGTCTATATAGAAGCCGGGGGCTTATAAACTATAGCCGGGCTTCCTTGAACTATAGGGTAAACCATGCAATAGTAACTGAGCCTGCTAACCTGTTCCTGTAACAGTGTTCGCATCCCCATTTCAGAAACGTGCTTAAGAGTAAAGGTGCATAACTCTAATTATGCACCTTTATGTGTTAATTCTCATTCCTTCAGTGTGACGAGTAAAGTAAATAATGACACGACATAACAACAGGTCATAGCTTTTCATTTAATTCATATTACTTCAACAAAAATACAATCAAAAACCTCTTTCTTTCCGGGCGTACTATGCATTTTGCTATCAAACTCTGACTTGACGTCACGTTGCGATCGCTTTGTGTCATTTTCAAAACATAACAACTCAGTCTTGCAGTGAACGAAATTTAATGAAACTGCACCCAAAGACACATAATACGCTGTACTATCCTTCGTCAATTTTAACCCGGCTTTGCATCGCAATAATTTAGTAAGACAAGTAAGAGAGAGAAACTCGTCGCCAGTAGTATCAATGAAGTTACCAGAACAGTGCCGGTTAAACGGTCCCCTTTGCTGACCTTCGAAGGTAAAAATGTCACTGATTATTACCGCCAGTAGCTGTTTTCTTGAAAATTTGGTTGCAAACCAATTTATCCTTGTGTTCGCCGAGTTCGATCGTTGACCTGATTTAGATATACAGCTATTTCAAATAACGTTGTCGGCTGAAAGCTCAAAGCTACAAGCCAAGATAGTTGGGAGCGGCGCAAAAGAAACGGTTTATCCGCTCGCCGCATCGCTCATTCGCGCAGTTTCTTTTCGTTTCCCCGCTCCCAACTATCGGATGCATGCCTGGAACAGGTGCTCCGTTTACTCGTTCGGTCTTGACTCAGACTTGTAGGCTTTGAGCTCTGAGCTTTGAGCTTTGAGCTTTCACCCGACAACGTTAATTGAAATAGCTGTATGCCGTTTAGCTGCCATCTTAAAAGACAAGAGCCCGTAGAGAGATAACAAACTTTCTAATTATAGCTTGGAGTTTTTGGGGATGAGATTCTCTTCCCTAAAATTTTCTGTTGTTAAAATGTCCAGTTAAAGAATAATAAAAAAAAATAGCTGTCACTATAATGTTGGATTATGCATTTTAGATTTTTATTACTTTAAAGGCGATATTAAACGGATAACCACATTGTCTTCGGATCCTTTTAGATCGTTGGGTGCCATTGAGCATGGAACTAAATGTTTTCTTAGTTCCTGTAACAGTAGTGCATCCCCAATTCAGGAACGTGCTTAAGAGTTAAAGGAACTTCGATGTTATTTCCATAAAAAGTTATGCCTAAGAACATATCAGCAAACTGTTACATAAACACGTAAACACACGGCCAGCCTGAAAGGAAAGTTTAACTGAAACAAACCGGATAACCGTGAGTAAACATGCAAACCAATCGGACAAGGTAAAGAAAAAGTTAAAGTTAACTTCTTGCGGAGGTTCAGTTACTTTTCTGGAAAATAAGATGGCTAGGCCTTTGCTCCTCCTTTATCCCTCCAAGAGTTTTTGGCCCCCTTATTCTACAGGTAAATTAAGGTCAAAAGGGCGAAAAAAGTTTTCGGTCTCAGTCCCACCTTACAGGAAAGCATGGATACACCAAATCAGTGATTATGCATCCACTAAAAAAAATCAAATAAAAGGAATTGTTTACATCTGTTACGGAATTTTTAGTCGAGAGCAAACACTATATTTCCATTTGAAGATTGAAGTTACAGTCAATCCAGACCAACATTAACGGACATTTTCGGGGCCTCAATTTAGTGTCCGCAATATTAGCAAGAGTCCGTAAAAGCGAGCTGTCCTTGAAAGCAGGGTGTCTTTCTTTCATAGCAGTGTCTGGAAGGCGTCCGAGTCAGGTATAAATGATGATAACTCTTGAATAAAACTGACTGCATGGGGCAGGCTATGTAAAGTTTGATAGGGACAAAAAAATACGTTTGCCGGTTTACAGGATTTCTTGCTATATTCTGCAAGTTATTTTGATTCCTGTAGTGTCTATAGTGATAGTTTTGAAACGGACAGTAGGGTAGCTCATGTTCCATTTTGGTAAATATTAAAAACCAACACTGACATGATCTGTGACAAAGCCATTACCATTGTGTCACGTTTGGCTCGCCTTAAGGTTGCAGCTTACTGTGAAGATGAAAATAAAAAGGTCGAAGCTAACTATAGCTCTTATGAGTGATGTGGAAGGATTTTTTTTTTGAGTATAGCTGCATGTATTAGGAACCGATAAACGCTCGAAACCGTTAGCTTTTGAATTTATCTACGCTAGCCAATTTACCTATTGTATACTCATGCAGTTCTGCATGAGTAGCCGGCATCCTAGTTGGCACTCTACGCTTCTATCGTTTTAAAAAAAGAATGGTTGGTATTTTTGCTCTGAGCAATAAATGGACACTGTTGAGAAATGTACTTGTGGCATGTATTAATAGACCCTTCCACGGTTTTTTCCAACTTTTGATATTGGCCATGTAGCGAGAATCTAATGACACTGCTGGAAAGAGCACCTCAAAATTGGTAAAATAGCCAAGTTTGTGAGTCGTATCTTGTAAAATCGCAAAGTTATAGCTTCGCGAAGTCGGGAAATTTTGAGACGTTTGTATGCTGGGGGGCACAAACTTGCCCACCCACGGGATTTGACATTGCCTCCCCTGGGTTGGAAATTTGACAGGTTTGTGTTGCCCCAGGGTCGGGGAAGATTGTCAACATTGGGTTGATGGGGACAGTAGAAGTGCCACACACAACGTAAAACCTACCATCGAACCCGCCATTTTGGCGCGTTCGGTGACGTGGGCATTCACAGGATCTTGAGAAGGTGAGTGAAGAGTTATTTTTTAATACCATATTTCTCCAATCTTTTATGTTTGAAAACTTTCCTTCTTTGCACTATTAGCCGATAGATCGATTTTCGCCTGCCGGCTTTAAGTGAAGCAAGTTGGATGTGATTTAAACCGGGTAAAATACATGTATGCCAAAGTCTCTTCATTTGACGATTTTAATAAGATTATTTTAATTAAGTTGTTTGGATATTTTACAGAATTTCCCTAGGGTGGAGGTATTTGAACCGAAATTTTTGCCCCAGGGTGACAAAACTGACCAAAATTTGAAGGAAAATGTCAAACCCCGTGGGTATGCCCGATACCCCTCCCCCCGGGAAACCATTGACAGGTGCATAAAACGTAACGCATTTCGAACAAGCTCGATTTATTTCAAATAATAATTCGTTATAAATGTTACAGTATAAAACCCGTTCGTTATCGCCTACACCTAAAAGAATACATTGAAATGTTCATTTCGAAAAAAATAAATGGAAATCTGGTACCGCTTTCTTGTAGCAACCCGTTCTCTGCATCATTCAGCGAACCTCATTTGCCGCCATGTTTTGAACTCGGGACCTGTCGAGCGCGCTCGGCCAGTCTCGCTCCGCATCACACATCGCTCAAGCGCTGCGGACGCGTTGCCCCGCCCATTCTTTTGGCCAGAAAAAAAACCTCAGTTATGGCCATTGTTTTTTTATTCATTTATTTGTTCACCATGTTGTGAATTTCTCTTCTTATGAAGTAACAAAAGATAATATTGTATGGGGAACTGAGAGTAGGACACTACTGCAACTCCATTCCTTAAAAAAAAAAACAGTAAAATGACTTTGTATCCGGCAATTGACAAGGAGAGCGAAGAGGGAGAGTGAAGAGCAAACTTCTGAAGATTAAGCAACAATTTGCAACACGTCAACATCTTGTGAATCTTTGATATAAGCCATAACTTTGTGTCACAAAGAAAACGTACTGTGAAGGGTGCATTTTCAGGGACAAAAACATTTGTTTCGCTAGCTCGTCCCTGTGACTGTGTCAGGTTTTAGGATAAAGTCCACGGTTGCATAGATTAGTCAAGTATGACCAGGTATATGCCACTTTCGGCAATTTGCATATTCTCGTTCAAATTAACATCAAATTTTCCGTTATATGAAATCGTACTAATGTTCCGCTCGATAAATTTTAAAACAAAATCACGTAGTTTAGTGGATATTAGTTAAATGCTTCTAATATCATAAACGTTTTAAGTCAAAGCGGAAACTTTCCATCATACGATCTGAATAGGGTAAAGGGATACCCGTAAACTACTGCTTATAAGCCGTGGGCTCAAGGGGTTTTAGATGGGCTTATAAATGGGGAGGTTATATCCGAGGGGGCTTATAACCGGAATAAAAAAAAAACGTTTCTCTCAAGCATACAATCTACCGCAAAACAATTGTGTCAGAAACTCATTTGCGAGCTTTCAAACTCTCGTATACTGTCAACAATCTTCATTGCGCCCTCATTGACTCTCGAGCTTTCTCATCATCTCTCATGCAAAATTTAAACAAAATTGTACCGCTGTTCTATAGATAATCACATTTTATTTTAATATAGATATATTTATTTTTTATTTATTTTTATTATATAATTGTAATATAGAATTATATTTTATTGTATTACTATATTTTTATTTACATACTGACTTGATGCGAGAGCGTTGTTAGTTAATAAAGTAGATGTAGATGTAGATGTAGATGCGCTCACACATGCATAAGTTCTCGTATGCTCTCATCAACTTTCGTATTGTTTCATCAACTCCCATGCACTTAAATTATCGTGTGATCTCGTATGCTCTCATCAACTCTCGTACGTTCTTCATCAAATATCGTATTGTTTTAATATATATAGATAGGCAGAGCCTAACAGCGTAGCACTATGAACAAGCTTAACTAAGGTGGAACTTAACTAAGGTGAAAGGTAGGAAGCACAAGAATTAAGACTGACGACCGGGCTATTTTTCAATTTTAACAATTCTCAAAAAAACAGTATTACCCGACCGTCTGAACAGTACATTTAGACCGTGGATAAGTTCACATAAACAACTTTTCTCCATCTAGAATTACAGGTACGACTACTTTCCGAATAAAATACAGTTTTTTTTGTCAAAAATTGCCCGAGAAACTGATTTGGAAATCAAAACTGCAAAAATACACAAACATATTTGCATATTAAAGGCGACGCGAGTGAAGACAGAAAATCTAAGTCTTGTTTTGTTTACATAAATTCGCTTTTCAATCTATGTAATGAATGAACAAGCACATAACAATGGACAACACAATCTTCTTTCGAAAAATTTTAATCAAATCTTCATTAGTTTATGTTTTTATATTTATTTAAAAGTAAAACACGTACGATTTACAGCGCATCAAGGCAGAGCTGTCCTCGATGGAATTCAAGATAACAACACGACTTAATTTGAGCACGTTTCATAAACATGTCTCCAAAACACAAAGGAAAAGTCAATCAAAAATTGATATCGACATAAATTCCCATCGAAAAATGTGATTTATTTTACCTTTAAGTCACTGGACTGCTTGGAAATTCATTTAAAACTCCGCTTCTTCGGTTCTGAAATCCGTAATAAAAACAAGGCATCTCCCCGCATTGCTCCTGCATTGTTTAAAAACGTATGAGGGTTCCTTGAAGCAAGATTTTATCTCCGAAAGCTCTTCCTTTTCCACTAAAGCGGCTTCTGAGTATCCCTTAATTAGTATCCCTATCTTGAGTAGCAAACCGCGAAAAAATGCAGGGAAGTAACAACTTTACTGCTCCGCTAAACACTGCGAAAGATCCAACGTTTTTAAAACTTTAAAAAGTGTTTACAGAGCTGACGGCTGTGTAGCCGCGCATGTGGCGTCATACGCGCATGTTTTGCGACGTCATACGCACCCGCGAGTTTGCCTTGCGCGACTGACTTGACTGCTGACTGACACATGTCACGGAGGCGTGCCCGCGAAACATTCCGCTAGCCATGACCATGAAAAATGACGGGCATAGGTTCTATGAGTATGGGGCTAAGCAGCAGGGCCTTCGGCCCGTCGAGTGCTCCGCAATCAGCGCTCATGTGCTCTCGTCAACTTTCGTTCGCTCTTCATAAAATATCGTATAGTTTTATCAATACTAATGTGCTCCCATGATCAACTCTCGTATAGTTTCATCAGCTCTCATGCACTCACATCAATTCCCGTGCGCTCTCGTATGCTCTCATCAACTCTTGTGTGCTCTTCATCAAATCTCGATGCCGGCTCTTATCAACTCTCGTTGCTCCCATCAACGCTTATAAGCTCTTCATCAACTCTCGTACCCTCTTCATCAAATATCGTATAGTTTCATCAATGCTCTCGCGTTCTCATCAACTCTCGTGCGCTCTTATCTTTATGCGGTTTCTCCAACTCTCAAGTGCTCTAATTAACCCTCGAACGCTGTCATCAACTCTAATGTACGCTCTCTGTACACAGTTCTCAATTCTTGAGCACAGTCGATCGCCAACTTTTGTACGCTGTCGTCTATCCTGCTGCGCGTTCATCGACTATCGCTCACTCTCCTTATCTCCCATTAACCTGCGTGCGTTCTTATCAACCCTACTTTCGCTTTCGCGTTCCTACGCTTTCAACAACTCTTGTTCGTTCTCACGAACTTTCGTTCCCTCTCATTTATTCACGTTCGCTCTATAATCGTGTGCTTTCATTTACTCAGATGCACACTCCTCAAACGCCATACCCTATCATCAACAATCTTATGTCCTCATCAAGCATGCGCTCTCGCCAACTGTCGTCCGCTGACTTAGACACTTGCGCTTTGATCAACTCTCGCGCGCTCTCGTCAACTCTTGTCAATACTTGTACGCATTTATATCGATACTTTTGCAATCTCGTCAACTCTAGTAAATTGCAATCAACAATTTTGCTCTATCGTAATTGTCGTCAACTCTAGTAAGCTTTCGCAAACTCTTATGCGGAAATGTAGAGAAGACTTTACCATACGAACGTAGTAACGTGGGTTTCGGAAAATTTTGGTCCGGTCTCGAAATCTTGACGGTTTTTCTCAAAGTCTCGTTTGGCAGGTGCTTTTACTGTCTCGAAATCTCGGATTTTTTTCCGCAAGGTCTCGGAGTCTCATGGATCGAACCCCGTGCCACCCGACTGCGAGTCCGGCCGCCAGACCACTAGACCATCAAGGATCACCTGCTTCATTAAGTCAAATTTTAATATTTGAAGGTTGATACGTATCAAAACGCGTGTCTCGATTCGAAAATCCTTTTAGATCGATTTTAATGTTGTTTATATTCGTTTACAACAAATTAGTTGTTATCGCTGGATTCACGCTTTTTTGTTACGAAACGCATTCGTAACAAAAAGTTACGAATAATGGAATAATAATAATGGAAACTTGAGACGTAATAGGCGCGTCGTATTTACGAAGCGGCAGACAAGATAATATTTGAAACGTGCAAGGTCAACCGTCTTCGCTCTGATTCAAATCCCTTCCAAAACGACTCAAAAAGACACAGGAAAACCCGATAAAGCGTTTGGGCTCCCTGTGTAAGAACCTACTAAGAACCTAATCAGCCTGAGTTCGGAAAAACTACCCCAAAATCTAAGAACCCATTCAGCCTGAACCCAAAAATTCTAGGTTCTTATACGCGGGTGTTTACTGTATTACAAATCAATATGAAAAAGTTGAGAAAATGTTCAATTTAAGTTTTTTTTGTCCAACTATTTTGATTGCTCCATCAAATGCAGACAAATAAAAAAGGTTTTAGTTTATCCAGGAGCACTCTGCGATGAATTTTAACCAATAAATTATTTTTGGGGTTTTCTCTTTTCCCATTTGGGTTTATGGTTTTTTTTTTTTTTTTTTTTTTTTTTTTTGCGATCGCTTTGTGCCATTTTCAAAACTTTCCTTGCAGTCAACGAAATTTAATGAAACTGCTCCAACAGACACATAATACGTTGGACTATCCATCGCCAGTTGTGACCTATGCATCGCAACAAAGTAAGAGAGAGAGAGAGCTCGAGAAACTCGTCGCCAACAGTATCAATGAAGTTATCAGAACAGGGTTAAAGTCCCCTTTGCTGACCTTCGAAGGTAAAAATGTCAGTAATTATTACATTGCCAATAGCTGTTTTCTTGAAAATGTGGTGCAATTTATCCTTGTGTTCGCCGAGTTCGATCGTTGACCTAGTTTAGATATATGTTTAGCTGCCATCTTGAAAGACTAGAGTAATTAGATAGATTACAACAAACTCGAGTTTTCTAATTATAGCTTGGAGTTTTTAGGGATAAGATTCTCTTCCCTAAAATTTTCTGTTGTTAAATGCATGTCCAGTTAAAGAATCCAAAGAAATCAGATTGAACTGTCACTGTGTTGGATTTTGCAATAGATTTTTATTGCCTTCAAGGCGACATTAACGGAAGACCGCAATGTCTTCCTTTCTCGTTGGGTGCCCTTGAGCATGGAACTAAATGCTTTCTTAGTTCATTCATTCATTTATTTTTGCCATCAATCACAAATACAACAACAGTATACAGAAATTTATAATACATTAAAGATAAAATACACTATTCTAACTAAATTATTTACAAAATCAAATGTTTAAAGTGGTAATGGCAAGAGAGTCTATATAGAAGCCGGGGGCTTATAAACTATAGCCGGGCTTCCTTGAACTATAGGGTAAACCATGCAATAGTAACTGAGCCTGCTAACCTGTTCCTGTAACAGTGTTCGCATCCCCATTTCAGAAACGTGCTTAAGAGTAAAGGTGCATAACTCTAATTATGCACCTTTATGTGTTAATTCTCATTCCTTCAGTGTGACGAGTAAAGTAAATAATGACACGACATAACAACAGGTCATAGCTTTTCATTTAATTCATATTACTTCAACAAAAATACAATCAAAAACCTCTTTCTTTCCGGGCGTACTATGCATTTTGCTATCAAACTCTGACTTGACGTCACGTTGCGATCGCTTTGTGTCATTTTCAAAACATAACAACTCAGTCTTGCAGTGAACGAAATTTAATGAAACTGCACCCAAAGACACATAATACGCTGTACTATCCTTCGTCAATTTTAACCCGGCTTTGCATCGCAATAATTTAGTAAGACAAGTAAGAGAGAGAAACTCGTCGCCAGTAGTATCAATGAAGTTACCAGAACAGTGCCGGTTAAACGGTCCCCTTTGCTGACCTTCGAAGGTAAAAATGTCACTGATTATTACCGCCAGTAGCTGTTTTCTTGAAAATTTGGTTGCAAACCAATTTATCCTTGTGTTCGCCGAGTTCGATCGTTGACCTGATTTAGATATACAGCTATTTCAAATAACGTTGTCGGCTGAAAGCTCAAAGCTACAAGCCAAGATAGTTGGGAGCGGCGCAAAAGAAACGGTTTATCCGCTCGCCGCATCGCTCATTCGCGCAGTTTCTTTTCGTTTCCCCGCTCCCAACTATCGGATGCATGCCTGGAACAGGTGCTCCGTTTACTCGTTCGGTCTTGACTCAGACTTGTAGGCTTTGAGCTCTGAGCTTTGAGCTTTGAGCTTTCACCCGACAACGTTAATTGAAATAGCTGTATGCCGTTTAGCTGCCATCTTAAAAGACAAGAGCCCGTAGAGAGATAACAAACTTTCTAATTATAGCTTGGAGTTTTTGGGGATGAGATTCTCTTCCCTAAAATTTTCTGTTGTTAAAATGTCCAGTTAAAGAATAATAAAAAAAAATAGCTGTCACTATAATGTTGGATTATGCATTTTAGATTTTTATTACTTTAAAGGCGATATTAAACGGATAACCACATTGTCTTCGGATCCTTTTAGATCGTTGGGTGCCATTGAGCATGGAACTAAATGCTTTCTTAGTTCCTGTAACAGTAGTGCATCCCCAATTCAGGAACGTGCTTAAGAGTTAAAGGAACTTCGATGTTATTTCCATAAAAAGTTATGCCTAAGAACATATCAGCAAACTGTTACATAAACACGTAAACACACGGCCAGCCTGAAAGGAAAGTTTAACTGAAACAAACCGGATAACCGTGAGTAAACATGCAAACCAATCGGACAAGGTAAAGAAAAAGTTAAAGTTAACTTCTTGCGGAGGTTCAGTTACTTTTCTGGAAAATAAGATGGCTAGGCCTTTGCTCCTCCTTTATCCCTCCAAGAGTTTTTGGCCCCCTTATTCTACAGGTAAATTAAGGTCAAAAGGGCGAAAAAAGTTTTCGGTCTCAGTCCCACCTTACAGGAAAGCATGGATACACCAAATCAGTGATTATGCATCCACTAAAAAAAATCAAATAAAAGGAATTGTTTACATCTGTTACGGAATTTTTAGTCGAGAGCAAACACTATATTTCCATTTGAAGATTGAAGTTACAGTCAATCCAGACCAACATTAACGGACATTTTCGGGGCCTCAATTTAGTGTCCGCAATATTAGCAAGAGTCCGTAAAAGCGAGCTGTCCTTGAAAGCAGGGTGTCTTTCTTTCATAGCAGTGTCTGGAAGGCGTCCGAGTCAGGTATAAATGATGATAACTCTTGAATAAAACTGACTGCATGGGGCAGGCTATGTAAAGTTTGATAGGGACAAAAAAATACGTTTGCCGGTTTACAGGATTTCTTGCTATATTCTGCAAGTTATTTTGATTCCTGTAGTGTCTATAGTGATAGTTTTGAAACGGACAGTAGGGTAGCTCATGTTCCATTTTGGTAAATATTAAAAACCAACACTGACATGATCTGTGACAAAGCCATTACCATTGTGTCACGTTTGGCTCGCCTTAAGGTTGCAGCTTACTGTGAAGATGAAAATAAAAAGGTCGAAGCTAACTATAGCTCTTATGAGTGATGTGGAAGGATTTTTTTTTTGAGTATAGCTGCATGTATTAGGAACCGATAAACGCTCGAAACCGTTAGCTTTTGAATTTATCTACGCTAGCCAATTTACCTATTGTATACTCATGCAGTTCTGCATGAGTAGCCGGCATCCTAGTTGGCACTCTACGCTTCTATCGTTTTAAAAAAAGAATGGTTGGTATTTTTGCTCTGAGCAATAAATGGACACTGTTGAGAAATGTACTTGTGGCATGTATTAATAGACCCTTCCACGGTTTTTTCCAACTTTTGATATTGGCCATGTAGCGAGAATCTAATGACACTGCTGGAAAGAGCACCTCAAAATTGGTAAAATAGCCAAGTTTGTGAGTCGTATCTTGTAAAATCGCAAAGTTATAGCTTCGCGAAGTCGGGAAATTTTGAGACGTTTGTATGCTGGGGGGCACAAACTTGCCCACCCACGGGATTTGACATTGCCTCCCCTGGGTTGGAAATTTGACAGGTTTGTGTTGCCCCAGGGTCGGGGAAGATTGTCAACATTGGGTTGATGGGGACAGTAGAAGTGCCACACACAACGTAAAACCTACCATCGAACCCGCCATTTTGGCGCGTTCGGTGACGTGGGCATTCACAGGATCTTGAGAAGGTGAGTGAAGAGTTATTTTTTAATACCATATTTCTCCAATCTTTTATGTTTGAAAACTTTCCTTCTTTGCACTATTAGCCGATAGATCGATTTTCGCCTGCCGGCTTTAAGTGAAGCAAGTTGGATGTGATTTAAACCGGGTAAAATACATGTATGCCAAAGTCTCTTCATTTGACGATTTTAATAAGATTATTTTAATTAAGTTGTTTGGATATTTTACAGAATTTCCCTAGGGTGGAGGTATTTGAACCGAAATTTTTGCCCCAGGGTGACAAAACTGACCAAAATTTGAAGGAAAATGTCAAACCCCGTGGGTATGCCCGATACCCCTCCCCCCGGGAAACCATTGACAGGTGCATAAAACGTAACGCATTTCGAACAAGCTCGATTTATTTCAAATAATAATTCGTTATAAATGTTACAGTATAAAACCCGTTCGTTATCGCCTACACCTAAAAGAATACATTGAAATGTTCATTTCGAAAAAAATAAATGGAAATCTGGTACCGCTTTCTTGTAGCAACCCGTTCTCTGCATCATTCAGCGAACCTCATTTGCCGCCATGTTTTGAACTCGGGACCTGTCGAGCGCGCTCGGCCAGTCTCGCTCCGCATCACACATCGCTCAAGCGCTGCGGACGCGTTGCCCCGCCCATTCTTTTGGCCAGAAAAAAAACCTCAGTTATGGCCATTGTTTTTTTATTCATTTATTTGTTCACCATGTTGTGAATTTCTCTTCTTATGAAGTAACAAAAGATAATATTGTATGGGGAACTGAGAGTAGGACACTACTGCAACTCCATTCCTTAAAAAAAAAAACAGTAAAATGACTTTGTATCCGGCAATTGACAAGGAGAGCGAAGAGGGAGAGTGAAGAGCAAACTTCTGAAGATTAAGCAACAATTTGCAACACGTCAACATCTTGTGAATCTTTGATATAAGCCATAACTTTGTGTCACAAAGAAAACGTACTGTGAAGGGTGCATTTTCAGGGACAAAAACATTTGTTTCGCTAGCTCGTCCCTGTGACTGTGTCAGGTTTTAGGATAAAGTCCACGGTTGCATAGATTAGTCAAGTATGACCAGGTATATGCCACTTTCGGCAATTTGCATATTCTCGTTCAAATTAACATCAAATTTTCCGTTATATGAAATCGTACTAATGTTCCGCTCGATAAATTTTAAAACAAAATCACGTAGTTTAGTGGATATTAGTTAAATGCTTCTAATATCATAAACGTTTTAAGTCAAAGCGGAAACTTTCCATCATACGATCTGAATAGGGTAAAGGGATACCCGTAAACTACTGCTTATAAGCCGTGGGCTCAAGGGGTTTTAGATGGGCTTATAAATGGGGAGGTTATATCCGAGGGGGCTTATAACCGGAATAAAAAAAAAAACGTTTCTCTCAAGCATACAATCTACCGCAAAACAATTGTGTCAGAAACTCATTTGCGAGCTTTCAAACTCTCGTATACTGTCAACAATCTTCATTGCGCCCTCATTGACTCTCGAGCTTTCTCATCATCTCTCATGCAAAATTTAAACAAAATTGTACCGCTGTTCTATAGATAATCACATTTTATTTTAATATAGATATATTTATTTTTTATTTATTTTTATTATATAATTGTAATATAGAATTATATTTTATTGTATTACTATATTTTTATTTACATACTGACTTGATGCGAGAGCGTTGTTAGTTAATAAAGTAGATGTAGATGTAGATGTAGATGCGCTCACACATGCATAAGTTCTCGTATGCTCTCATCAACTTTCGTATTGTTTCATCAACTCCCATGCACTTAAATTATCGTGTGATCTCGTATGCTCTCATCAACTCTCGTACGTTCTTCATCAAATATCGTATTGTTTTAATATATATAGATAGGCAGAGCCTAACAGCGTAGCACTATGAACAAGCTTAACTAAGGTGGAACTTAACTAAGGTGAAAGGTAGGAAGCACAAGAATTAAGACTGACGACCGGGCTATTTTTCAATTTTAACAATTCTCAAAAAAACAGTATTACCCGACCGTCTGAACAGTACATTTAGACCGTGGATAAGTTCACATAAACAACTTTTCTCCATCTAGAATTACAGGTACGACTACTTTCCGAATAAAATACAGTTTTTTTTGTCAAAAATTGCCCGAGAAACTGATTTGGAAATCAAAACTGCAAAAATACACAAACATATTTGCATATTAAAGGCGACGCGAGTGAAGACAGAAAATCTAAGTCTTGTTTTGTTTACATAAATTCGCTTTTCAATCTATGTAATGAATGAACAAGCACATAACAATGGACAACACAATCTTCTTTCGAAAAATTTTAATCAAATCTTCATTAGTTTATGTTTTTATATTTATTTAAAAGTAAAACACGTACGATTTACAGCGCATCAAGGCAGAGCTGTCCTCGATGGAATTCAAGATAACAACACGACTTAATTTGAGCACGTTTCATAAACATGAGGGTCTGAATGGGGGGGTCCACATGTCGGTTGTCGGTTAAAATTTCATTACTTTGTCGGTTGTCGGTTAAAATTTTCGACCTTCGTCGGTTGTCGGTAAATCTCAGTTAATAATTAAAAATGCAAGATCATGCAAGTTAATTATTCACATTTATTATGTAATTTGCGCAGTTTTAAGACTTTAAACTCTAGACGAAGTGTAAAACTTGTAATAATTCATTATTTGATTGCACTTAAACCTAGTTAACTCTGTTTTTTAGCAACGTGATCGTCTACCCCACATTTATTTGCAAATCTAGTATACCGATAAAATCACCAAAGCTTTTATTCTAGATGTGAATTTGTTTTCCTGTCAATTACAGGGCATCGAAGTAAATCAAGAGAGGTAAATTTGACAAGAGTGAAATGCCCACTTTAGCCATTGGGATACGTAATTTTGTTAGCTACGGAACTCTTTTTTTCCCAAGACGTCCACAAACACTTATTACACTTATTATTCAACGGCTCTCGTGGCTTTACTGTGGGGTTTCTTTGTTTTTTTTTTTTGCCAAAAATTTCGCTGCCATGCGTATCAATCTGCACCGTTTAATGGATCTTTAATAATTTTACAATTATTATTACCTCTTACCGTCACATGTCGAGACGCACAAATGCACGGACAGCCCTGCCGGATCGTGTAACATACGCTCTGTTGACAAGCTCTGAATGTTCTTCAAAGTCTGATTCCTCGTTATCCGAATCTGTCTCATACTCATCAATTTGTACTTCCCTATGATCCTCAAACACCTCAGTAACATCCCCTTCGTCCACAAATTGTATGCTAACAACGCGTTGTGGCGTGATTAGCGCGCGCAAAGCACAGTTTGATGTAAACAAACTGTTCAAACAAACAAAAAGATATTTAAAACCCATCTCATCGTTAACTTTCAATAGAAAGGATCATTTCATTGAATACAGTGTTGTTTTATCTACCAAACTTGACAAAGTAATTAACATTTTAGCCCTTACTTTGAAGATAATTTGAAGCTTTTCTTTTCTAGGGAAGGAACCATTAAATTGCTGCGGGAAGTTTTCAACCAATCACAGGCTGACTTTTGAGACGTCAATACGACTTTATATTGACGTCTCAAATGCAGGCAAAAGTTTAGGCAAAAGTATCTGAGAATCATGACACAACAGCAGGGCGTCTCGTCGGCTCGCTTACGAGCCGCTGTTCTAGAAATGAGCCCGCCGCTGCTCTCCGAAAAGGAGGATCCCGGGGCTTTAAAGTAATTTGTAGCGGAGCAGTCGCCGGGCCGAAGGCCAGGCTGCGCAGCCCCATACTCATAGAACCTATTGCCCGCATTTTTCATGGTCATGGCTAGCGGAATGTTTCGCGGGCGCGTGTGTGCCCGTCCGCCCGCCGTGTTGGAACAACATCCGGGATCTTAGCAATTTTGAAAGCAAACCGAGGAGTACCGAGGCTTTGTTTTTCGCGTGGTGTGAGCTCGGTAAACACTTTAGTTGGATTGTTGTGTTTAGTGGAGAATTAAAGTCGTTATTTCCCTGCAGTTTTTCGCGGTTTGCTACTCAAGACAGGGATACTAATTAAGGGATACTCAGAAGCCGCTTTAGTGGAAAAAGAAGAGCTTTCAGGGATAAAATCTTGCTTCGAGGAACTTCATATTATCAATGCAGGAGCAATGCGGGGAGATGCCTTGTTTTTATTACGGATTTCAGAACTGAAGAAGTTTTAACGAATTTCCAAGCAGTCCAGTGCTTTAAAGGTAAAATAAATCAAATTTTCGATGGTAATTTATGTTAATATAAATTTTTGATTGACTTTTCCTTTGTGTTCTCTTAAGTTTAAGTCGTGTTAAACTATAAATGGTACGTGTTTGCTTTTAAACATAAATAAATGGAGATTTGAATAAAATTTTTCGAAAGAAGATTGTGTTGTCCGTTTTTATGTCTTTGTTCATTCATTACATAGATTAAAAAGCTATTTTATGTAAACAAAACAAGACTTAGATTTTCTGTCTTCACTCGCGTCGCCTTATGCAAATAAAAGCTTATGTTTGTGTATTTTTGCAATTGTGATTTCCAAATCAGTTTCTCCGGCAATTTTTGACAAGCAAAAACTGTATTTTATTCGGAAAGTAGTCGTACTAGTTATTATAGACAGAGAAAAGTTGTTTTTGTGAACTTTTGTACGGTCTAAATGTACTGTGCAGACGGTCTGGTAATAAGCTTACTGTTTTTGAGAATTGCTAAAATTGAAAATAGCCCGGTCGTTAATCTTAATTCTTGTGCTTCCAACCTTTCACCTTAGGCCCAGTTCAAACGTCGAACTTCACATGAGCCGAACCTAATGCAAATGAGCATAATCTATTGTTCTTGCTCATTTGCATTAGGTTCGGCACATGTGAAGTTCGACGTTTGAACTGGGCCTTAGTTAAGTTTCACCTTAGTTAAGCTTGTTCAAAGTGCGACGCTGTTAGGCTTGCCTATCTATATATATTAGACAGGAAATTCTATAATTGACGAAATTTGGAATTAATGTGGCTACGTCTGGTGAAATAGAGCCCGCCAAAGGATCCGGACATTTCCTGCGCTAAAAATAAAACCAAAATGCTCTTCTTTCTGAATACAAACATCCCTATAACGTCGGACCATGTCGGTTGTCGGTTAGAATTTATTTGTCGCTAGTCGGTAATTTTTTCCTCGTTTTGTCGGTAGTCAGCAATATTTTTCGCCCTTTGTCGCTAGTCGGTTAACCCCATTCACACCCTCAAACATGTCTCCAAAACACAAAGGAAAAGTCAATCAAAAATTGATATCGACATAAATTCCCATCGAAAAATGTGATTTATTTTACCTTTAAGTCACTGGACTGCTTGGAAATTCATTTAAAACTCCGCTTCTTCGGTTCTGAAATCCGTAATAAAAACAAGGCATCTCCCCGCATTGCTCCTGCATTGTTTAAAAACGTATGAGGGTTCCTTGAAGCAAGATTTTATCTCCGAAAGCTCTTCCTTTTCCACTAAAGCGGCTTCTGAGTATCCCTTAATTAGTATCCCTATCTTGAGTAGCAAACCGCGAAAAAATGCAGGGAAGTAACAACTTTACTGCTCCGCTAAACACTGCGAAAGATCCAACGTTTTTAAAACTTTAAAAAGTGTTTACAGAGCTGACGGCTGTGTAGCCGCGCATGTGGCGTCATACGCGCATGTTTTGCGACGTCATACGCACCCGCGAGTTTGCCTTGCGCGACTGACTTGACTGCTGACTGACACATGTCACGGAGGCGTGCCCGCGAAACATTCCGCTAGCCATGACCATGAAAAATGACGGGCATAGGTTCTATGAGTATGGGGCTAAGCAGCAGGGCCTTCGGCCCGTCGAGTGCTCCGCAATCAGCGCTCATGTGCTCTCGTCAACTTTCGTTCGCTCTTCATAAAATATCGTATAGTTTTATCAATACTAATGTGCTCCCATGATCAACTCTCGTATAGTTTCATCAGCTCTCATGCACTCACATCAATTCCCGTGCGCTCTCGTATGCTCTCATCAACTCTTGTGTGCTCTTCATCAAATCTCGATGCCGGCTCTTATCAACTCTCGTTGCTCCCATCAACGCTTATAAGCTCTTCATCAACTCTCGTACCCTCTTCATCAAATATCGTATAGTTTCATCAATGCTCTTGCGTTCTCATCAACTCTCGTGCGCTCTTATCTTTATGCGGTTTCTCCAACTCTCAAGTGCTCTAATTAACCCTCGAACGCTGTCATCAACTCTAATGTACGCTCTCTGTACACAGTTCTCAATTCTTGAGCACAGTCGATCGCCAACTTTTGTACGCTGTCGTCTATCCTGCTGCGCGTTCATCGACTATCGCTCACTCTCCTTATCTCCCATTAACCTGCGTGCGTTCTTATCAACCCTACTTTCGCTTTCGCGTTCCTACGCTTTCAACAACTCTTGTTCGTTCTCACGAACTTTCGTTCCCTCTCATTTATTCACGTTCGCTCTATAATCGTGTGCTTTCATTTACTCAGATGCACACTCCTCAAACGCCATACCCTATCATCAACAATCTTATGTCCTCATCAAGCATGCGCTCTCGCCAACTGTCGTCCGCTGACTTAGACACTTGCGCTTTGATCAACTCTCGCGCGCTCTCGTCAACTCTTGTCAATACTTGTACGCATTTATATCGATACTTTTGCAATCTCGTCAACTCTAGTAAATTGCAATCAACAATTTTGCTCTATCGTAATTGTCGTCAACTCTAGTAAGCTTTCGCAAACTCTTATGCGGAAATGTAGAGAAGACTTTACCATACGAACGTAGTAACGTGGGTTTCGGAAAATTTTGGTCCGGTCTCGAAATCTCGACGGTTTTTCTCAAAGTCTCGTTTGGCAGGTGCTTTTACTGTCTCGAAATCTCGGATTTTTTTCCGCAAGGTCTCGGAGTCTCATGGATCGAACCCCGTGCCACCCGACTGCGAGTCCGGCCGCCAGACCACTAGACCATCAAGGATCACCTGCTTCATTAAGTCAAATTTTAATATTTGAAGGTTGATACGTATCAAAACGCGTGTCTCGATTCGAAAATCCTTTTAGATCGATTTTAATGTTGTTTATATTCGTTTACAACAAATTAGTTGTTATCGCTGGATTCACGCTTTTTTGTTACGAAACGCATTCGTAACATAGCGTTACGTCACAAAGTTTACAGTTGATCTGAAATAGCGAGTGAGTGTGCGAGTGAGTGCTCATTTGCATATCTGTCTCCATTCTCGTCCCCAGAGCTTTTGTTTCGTTTGGTCAGTGGAACGCAATTTTAGCCGATTCGCGCATAATTAACCGCATATAAGCGAGTCTAATTAACATCAAATTACCGCATGTAAGCGGTTAAAGTAGGCCCTATTTACCTACTGAGAAATAACGAAAATAGAGCTGATCTGAAACTGGCTTTTGTCTTTCACTTGAACATTTTACATAAAGTAAAACTACTTTTTTGGAGTAAAAGAAAGAAAAACATCAGAAGGGTATATGCCTCGAACCCGAGTCGTTTGCTTCATAACTAATACCCATATCCACTACACCAACGAGGGCTAGCTGACGGGAACTGTAATTTTTAGCATATTTATGGAGTTACCCATAACCATATATGAAAGCTAACCGTTTTCAAATCAGTGCTTAGCCCAAAACACTACAGATCAATGCTAAACTGGAGCTCATTTCTCTTATTTCTGGGGTTCTGTTCTCGTGTACGTCAGTAATATAAATAATATTTCTCAGTAGGTAAATAGGGCCTGCTTTAACTGCTTGCATGCGGTAATTTGATGTTAATTAGACCCGCTTATTTGCGGTTAATTATCCGCGAATCGCGTGGCACTTTAAAAAAAAGACGTGGAGCTCTGGAGACGAGAAAGATCTGTCTCCGTTACCGATAACCCGTTCATTACGCATGCGCGTATACACCGGTTAAAAATGAACCTTGAAACATTTAATGGGGCGAGCGACCATTGTCAGGAAATCACTTGAAACCGTTTCAAGTGATTTTCTGACAAGTTTAAAAGAATTTCCAATCGGAAGGACATCGAAAAAACAATAATTACTGTAGGAATGTGCTAACGTATAAAGAAACGTCGAAAAGGCAAGACTAATCATAATCGTAAGAATGTACTAAAAGTAAACTGATTACGGAGAAACATCTACATGTACATACTAAAGTGCGAAGAAATGTCGAGAAGAATTTGTATAGTATACGTCTTCAATTCCAAGCGAGGTAAATAGTTAAGAATAGAGACAAATAAGTTAGTCAGTTTGTAGTATCTACGCCGTCTAGCTCCTCATTCGCTTTAACCATTCATATAATAGAACTGAGCTGACATGGCACTTCAAACAACAAATATGTCTGCACCGGACTGAATGTGTGTTGATGTGTTTGCTCAAATCTATTCTCAGTGTAACTTTTTGCTGTAGCGCTAAGAATTGTTTCGACAAATTCGGTCCATGTCGCTGGAAAGCTTAAGCGCACCGTTTTAAGACTACGAATATTCTAGCTTGCGCCGGCAGCTGACGGTTTTGTTGGCGCACGCGAATTTTCTCTTTCTCCTCTCCATTCCCCTCGTGACTTAGCCGCTCGCGAATTCAGCATCGCGCGCGCAACTCGGGAACTCAACTAGTGCCGAAAACTTTTGCCAGTCTCCCTGAAGTTTCTGAAGTGGCAAATAAGAGGAACAGCCACGAGGTACTTGCCGCCAGTAAAAAAATAGAAAATTGTCAACAACAGGTATATTTTAATGAGCGTTTATTAAAGGTTTTACCCCAGCCAGTTTACAACTATACTGAAATCCGCCGAAGAATTTAATGTTCCTAGTGGAACAACGACGACAGTTTTACTTCATATTATATCCCTTACAAAGCTCTTTTAATTTGCTGCTGTTGAAGACGAGCAGAGTGGATCTTTCTTTCACTCTGATAGGTCATATCTAAGGCAGACTGCGCAAATACCGCAAGGTGAACGCTTACGACGACGATTTTTGTCGTTCTTTGAAAGGCAGCCCTTAGCTTCCTTGAAATGAACCTCCAGTCCCGCCTTACACTGCCTCATCTTGGTCAGATGTTTGGTTTTGATTTCTGTGTTGGACTTCGTAACCAGTTCCACACCAATGGCATCTACATAAAATTCAAAAAATATACGTTAATTAGATAATACCCGTAAAATACCGGTTATAAGTCCCCCTTTCTTCCCCGTTTCCCCGCTCGGATTTAAGCCCCTTTACTTTTCCTTGTTCAACTTCAAATGAAAATAAAGAAAGCATAGGGTGTGTAAAGCGATACAGCCGTTAGTTACAGTGCTATCTCATCTAAACGTAACTAGTTCTTTTCAATTTTTTCTTTAGTATTAATAAGAGAATAAGAGTTACAATGACGTTATTGATGATGATGATGAGTTCGAAATGGGAATCCTGACCACTGTGAACTAGACATGGAAAGCGTATTTTGATAATGCCGTATCTTAGACACAGCTTATTTCTTATCAGCTAATTCCGAAACGTTTTTTATTCCGCTTGAGGCGCCCCGAATATTAGACCCCCTCTCGTTTATAAACCCACCGAAAATATCTTTCGAAGTTGTATAAGCCCAGGGAATATAACCGGCATTTTGGGTAATTATTCTTCGATTCGCCATTTTTTGTTTTCGTTCGTTCGTTCGTTCGTTCGTTCTAGTTCTTTCTTTCTTTCTTTCTTTCTTTCTTTCTTTCTTTCTTTCTTTCTTTCTTTCTTTCTTTCTTTCTTTCTTTCTTTCTTTCATTCCTTCGTTCTTTCTTTCTTTCTTTCTTTTTGTCAAAAGCGAGAATCGATGGACGCAACTTCTCAAGAACGAATATAATCAAACATTTACCTGGCAACAAAGTTTGCAATTCTTGACTTATCTCCTGCAGCCGTGAACAGTCCAAGATCTTGTAGTAGAGGTAGGATTTTTGATAAGCTGGTTTGTCTCTCTCGGAATCGCTTATTAGCTTCGTGGTGACTTCCTTTCTGTAACCATGACTCTCAAGGTCTACCTTCTTCAACAACGCCATCAACAGCTTGTCTGATGGCCGATATTTTGCGTTAAAAATCTTCACTGTCAAGACTTCTTCGGAATTGGCATCTGTAGGAAGATATAAAAATTGTCGTTTTAAATAAGGTAAGGTTTATGAATATCGGAGTGTAGATAAAGAATACATTACCTTCAAAGGCCGACAATATTGCCAGGGCAAAAACAAGTGCAATACGAGAAGAAATCATCTTGCTGGGTCACTGATCCGCTCGGAGGCTATCTCGTGAAACCAATGGTTCTTAATGCACTACCGACCCTCTTTTATACCTAAGGCACAAAGCTGATGTCGTAATGATCAAGGTTGATTGAAGGAAAACGCTTGTCATTTAGCATTTTTTCGGGAATTTGTTCTGTTTCATTAAAAACGCGAAAAGAACACGATCACAGTTTATTTGTTAAGAGAAGGAAGTTCTTACTTGTAAAATTTTATTCCTTTTTGAAACATTTTAAACGTCAGTTATTACTCGTTTCCACAGATCAGAACCTCGTCGGAAAAAAGATTAAATCTATAGGTTAGAGTATAAACAGTGAAACACGGTGTGGTCGCTGCTTTACATTTTGTCGGATTTTTATAAGAAAAAACAAGCGCATGAAAATATTGAATCCCGTTTGTCGAATTTTCGTTGGATGAAAAGTAAAGCATGAAAACATCACTAAACATAACTCAACCCTTTTTCTTTACAGAAATGTAGGAAGTAATTTAAATAAAAGGCAACCTGTACAATAGTCAATGTTTGTCCGACCTCGCATAAAACTCGCAAATTGTACAGCGATTAACTAATTATAACTGTTTAGTAGTGATAAAAAATGCAACTATCTATTTTAAAATTTTATAGTATTTACGCCCGCTAGTTAAAAAGGGCTGTCGAAAATTAAGAATTCGCAAGTTATCTGTGTCGGTACAGATTGGCTTGAATATCAGAGATGAGTTCGCTTTGATTCAACTAGTGACACTTCGCAAGCCTGTTTTCTTTCTCTCCCCTGATCCCTGATTTCTTTACTTAAATCTATGTCTGTGTACGCGCGTAAAATTGTGCGACAGTAGAGAGCCTACTTAGTTTTTTATTTACGCCGTTTTTGCATATGGCCTGTCTTTAAAGTTGAAGATCATTGTCCCAAACTCAGATGATGATCCATGCACGAGAATTACGGCCTCTTGCCTTATAGTAGTGAGTGGATAATCTGGTACTTCTTAGTCAAATGAACGAGCGAATTTGTTCTGAGAATAGAAACTTTAAGAATAGGTAAAAATCCCGTCGAGTTATCATTTTTCGCGAAGCAGAATATATAATATGGGATTCTTCAGTGATATCTCTTGTTTGTTGACATTTCACTAAAAATAGACACTCCGCATTTATAAAACTTGAGTTAGGCCCGGTTCAAACGTCGAACTTAACATGTGCCGAACCTAATAATTAGGTTCGGCACATGTAAAGTTCGACGTATGAATCAATTAGGAACGGCACTTTTGTATTTGGGTCGACTCTGCCGTTCTATTCGACTGAGCTTGTCGAATAGAACGGCAAAAGATCGACTTCGATTCATACGTCGAACTTCACATGTGCCGAACCTAATGCATAAATTATGTTAACGTATTTTGCAATATAACCGCGCTTCTGATTGGCTATTTAGTGGGTTTTCGCGCTTTTGCAGACAGAACTCACAGAAGCGTGACGACGGTTACCAGCATTCACGCTGTAGATTTTTAGACTGAAACTGGACAGCTTAAATAGGTATTCTAAAATGTTGCTTTACTTTATATCCATAAATAAACCGTAATGTATTTTAAAATTTATGCCGTTACTTTATTTTGTCCAAATATCACGATCACGATCTCCTCAGCTGTCTCCTTGCCGTAACAGAACACAAAGCACACTAAAATCAAAACAAGAATTGCCAGGTTTGGTGAATTTTACTTTTTTCGGTTTATTTCCAGCGTATTTCCCTATTTTAAGCAGTAAGGATGATATCTCTTTTCGCCACGAATTAGGTTCGGCACATGTAAAGTTCGACCGTCTGAATCAACAGTCGAACTTAATAGTTTGGGTCGACCTAAATAGGTATTAGGTTCGGCACATGTAAAGTTCGACGTTTGAACCGGGCCTTAGAAACGTTCTCGTTTCATCTGCCAGCAAAATAATTAAGTGAGACTGAGGATTGCTCAACACAAATGTCGGTGTAAAGCCACTAGTAGTAGACGGATAGACTAGCTCACAAGGAAATGACGAGATATCAAGACGCCGGCTTGTGATTCCTGCCAAAACAAATAACCCATTAATTCGCGAAGCTCTCTGTTACTGCTGTTAGACTTGAAGCTCTCCCTATTTTCTAACATCGATGGACTAAGAACTGAAAAATGCCATTCTTAATAGGCGGCACTCCTGAAGTTTCCATGCAGCTATTCCGTCGGCACTCGACCAAATTATTTGGATGACCCTTTTTTATAACTATTTTGCAAAATACACAATTCGATTCGTTTCTGAAAGAACCTGTCGTGCGAAACATTGAAAATTTGGATTTATCAACTCATGCAGCCGAGTTGATTAAATTTTACGGCGGTTTTAAAAAATTCATTATTTAAGATGCGAGCTAAACCCTTCTCCATTCTTGATAATACATTCATTTTGCTGAGTGTTAGAAAGGAAAATTGGAGAGCTTCCTAGGTGGCGAGAATATTTTCATGAAATGTTAAAAATTTCCAATGTATTTTGCAAAAATGTAAACTGATCTATTTTGCAATGCAACGATCATTTGTGACCATAATCGTCCGTTAGAACTGAGTATTACCTAGTATAGTCGTTTATTTAACTATTTTGCAAAATGCAAAAAAATAGGATAAAGCGATTCGTTTCTAAAGAAACTGTTGTGCTGCATGCGAAGGTGGGGAAGTAAAACATCATGAAAATTTGGATTTATCAACTCAGCCGAGTTGATTAAATTAAGTAAAAAGAGATTAAAAATGATATATTATATAAGCTGACGTTTCGAACGTTAGACGTTCGCACAGCTTGATCACTGAATTTCATGTTCCGCTCAATTTTTGTTTTCATTCGGGGATCCTTGGATCAGTCGTAAATTCTGCAATCTTCACCTACCAGGGCTCGAAAAGAAACGTCATGGTATGGTAGTTAATTTACTTAATCATGCACCTTACAGTCGATATGAAATGTTTTAACGGCGGTTTGAAAAAATTCATTATTTAAGGTGCGAGCTAAATCCTTCTCCATTCCTGATCATACATTCCATTCTGCTGAGTGTTTGAAAAGAAAATTGGAGAGCTTCCTAGGTGGCGGGAACATTTTCATGAAATATTAGAAATCCCGATTTTTTTTTTTTGCAAAAATGTAAAATCTATTTTGCAATGCAACGATCATTTGTGACCATAATCGTCCGAGTTTCTTTATGAAATATATGTAAGTTAACTCCGATCTGCGAAAAGTTCTGTTTAAAATAGGAAATTTTAACCTTCTTGCAGCGTAGTTCCATGCGACCGGCAGTGGAATCTTAAATATGCTAAGATTTTATGTCATTGTTTAGTCCAGTAACTGCGGCTAATTTTTACTACATCCCCGATGTACAAATCGATATTCGGCGTTCGGCGTATTAGCATTTATTTTAAAAAGCGACAATCTTATTTTTTTATTATCGAAAAATAAACTATCAAACTAACATCTCATTCAGTTAGGACACAGGAATGGATTTTTTTTTTGATTTTTTTTTTCAGATGTCTGGAATAGATGTTGATACAGTCGCGCGTGTCCTTTGGTTTGAAAAAGATCCCCGAAGAATTTCATCGTTATGTTTGTGTTACAGTTTTGGCCCATTATACTTGCTTACGTGTTCATTATTCACCGCATAATTGCTAGTAATTTCCGCGTTGTTTTTTCGGCAATATTATAGTCATAGCGTTGCTCTTTTTTTCACTACTCACAAAACAGCTAGGAATATTAGTACCCGATGAACAGCGACAGTTTGTAAAGTAATAGCTTCGACTCAAGTTGCCCAGTAATTTATTCAACAATATTTTTCACCAAAAACGGCGTGTCAATCCTATCACATGTACAGTTTTCTGCATCTACGAAGCATGATATTCGAATTCAAATTTTCATGATGGGAAAGACGACGGTTTGATTTTTTTGTGTGGGTTGTGTTTGAGTCTTGAGTGAGGTCACGTCACCCGTCCAGGACATTACTGAATTGTTACCTGTAGTATAAATCGGTCTACTTTCTTCAGTCTTCTCTTCCGCCAAAGTGGCTGTATCAAGTTTTTTTTTAACCTTCTCGTGAGTTTTATTCGAATACGCACGCTGATGACTAATTAATTTTTTTTTTGTTAACTGCAACAAGATACTAGAGAATTTAGTAAAAATCAGAAGTACCGGATCACAGGAAGAGATAAACTTTCGTGATTCGAAGTGATTGAACCCAGTGACGTCGATCAAGAAAAATATAATCGAAAATTGGCACAAAAATCTAGCCAATTTCCTAAAACTACATTCAAATAATGTCGGGTTGCTTAGAATTTTACAGTAAGGTAATATTTGTCTACTATTCAGACTAGCTAGTTGTTATCATTCGTTATTTGCGACTATTCTACAGTTGAAAATTTGTCAGGTGCACCCAACGAATCTTCGGTGGAAAAGCTCTTAGGAAGCTCTCAGTCTCCTTACTGAAAATTCGCAATGAATTAGACTAAAACTCACGAAATAAAATCAGCTATAGGATTTACGTAAAGAAGAAAACACTGCTGAAAGCAGCTAATAAATTCGTGGGATAAGATTCCTTTCCTAAAATTTTCTGCTGCTGAAATATTTAGCTACGAGAACCGAAAAGGTCAAACTGTATTTTAACTTTAATGCACTGATTAAAACGATCTGGAAAAACAGTACAACTCTATTCCAAAACCTTTTCCTAAACCGTTCCTTGTCGGGTGCTCTGATTTGCATTTCATGTTGTAGCGTTCATAAAAAAGAAAGGCACGAGTCCGAGAATAAAATTATGGTGCCTTAATTTCGTTTTTCATCATCGTCTATAAAGCCTATGTCGGGACATCAAAACTTGCCGTTTCGTTTATTTGCAGTGTATCATTTTCTGTTGAAGTTGAACGAATCAAATCACCATATCAAACCGTAACGAACGTTTCGGAATTTAACGTTTGTTGATCATCTTTCGTTACATCAAATATTTGTGTTGAGCCGGCTGAAACAGTTGCACGACTGAGGTGTGATGGCGTGAAAGGTCTTCCGTCGGAAATTTCATTTGGTTCATGCAGTTAACAAAGGCAGTCTTCACTGATTTTTAACTGACTCCTCTGCACCAGCAAGTCTGTACTCTGATCGAATTCGGTAAACCGATCATACATTGTTTTCAGGTTCTAACATCCCAATACAAAAGATATAATAAATGAATTTTCCATGTTCTCAAAAAGTAGATGCGCTGTGAATCTTGCATTGTAAGAAACGAAAGATCTAAGTAAACACTTCAACACTACATCCACAATTTTTTGTATATTTATTTAGTACTTTTTCGCAAAAAAATACTTCCGTATTCTTTGGCTTAACTTCCGCCTTAGAAGTCTCAGTGCTTTTGCTTTGCATGATCATCCCACGTTCACTACAATCGTCTGATATAGGAGTTCCAACTCTTTCTAACGTAAAACTCTCAGTGTTATTACAGTTGAAGAATAATGAATGATAATCAGTGAATGAGTAATCAATGAGTGAATGATCAATTATTGACTTAACAAGTAATCATTTAATGGCAGAGTCTGCTCGTATTCCTTAAGGGAAACTAAATTGATCATAAAGACTAGAACTGAAAAAAGCTGAGAAGAAATCGTACCGTCTGCCATCAGCTATCCCTGGGATATCTGCGGTCCGGTCACGACTGTGAACTGGCAAAAGGAAATGTTAAACATGGATTTTCAAATAATTTAAGTGTTACAGTGATTGATGAATTTCTTGAAAGACTGAGTTTAACTTCCTTGTAGGTGACAATTTCGTCTTTGTCATTTTCCACTCTAAAATTGTCGCATTAATTTACTTTTTGGCGTAGTAAAAAATGTAATCACAAAGTTTAAAGGATATTTTTTGCTCTTTCCAAAAAGCGGAATGTTTTAATAGACTAGGGAACATTTATGTTATATCAGTTTATATATCACCACCGACCAGTTCAAGTTTAAGCAACAATCTTATTTCTCAGTTTGACATGGATTAGTGTAGATTACGACTTCAGTACAATGCACATTTTTAATAACATTCACTGCCTTTTTTTTAGTGATTTTTTTTTATCCTATAATTTGAGTCCTGCATATCGGAAGTTAAAGTAACGGCTTTTATCCTTCCTATACGGTCGCATTTTATTTATTAATTAATCATGATTCGTTTTGGCGCTTTTGCACTGTTATATATCAGGAAATTCTAATTCTATATTTAACAAATAGATTCCATTTGGCCGTGTGTCTGTTCAGTTATAGATCACAGATGACGTCAAAATGTGGTAAGAACAAAAAAAGTGGCACACGAGCCGCAGGCGAGTGTGTCACTGATGTTCTTACCACATTTTTACGTCTTCTGTGATCTATAACTAAACAGACACACGGCCAAATGGAATCTATTTGTTTTATACAATGAACAGAAAAGTAAAAAGTTAAGAGTAAAATTACGAACTTGCTTTGTAGCGCTCGACTGTTCAAAGATTTGTTCCAGTTTAGGTATTTTTCAAGTCGCCAAGAACACTTTTCGTCTTGGTTTCTTCTTTTTCTTGCTTGTAAACAGCTCCTGCTAAACATTTTTCGAGGCTTTCACTTGCTCAATCCAGAATAATCTCGCAAACATTTTCAAAACTGTGCGCCATGTTGGAGAAAACAAAGCAAACAATTTTTCTACGACGTCAGCCGTGAGTCTGTACTCTGATAGATCATAGGCACTGACCAATCACAGAGCGCGTAGTATTCAGTTCATTGTATAAAGCATGCTAGATGATGATAGAAATAGTTATCGCTCACCGTCTGTCTTATCACTTGGCTTTCACTTACGTCATATCAAAATTCAGAAGCATTAAAAAATAGATTACGAATCCAAAATGTTTATGGAATTGTAGAGAGTTTAAAACTACACATCTTGGCCAAATTTTGAAGCGCAAAAGCGTTTCGTTCAAGAGTTATAGGCGAACGAGTATTAGATATTTTTAGTAAGAAATGTATGGAGCGGCCATCTTGTATTTGATATAAGCTCAATTAACTCGACTTATAAGCACTTATAATGCAAACAATAACTTTCAGCTGATTCAATTTTGTTTATTTTCGCGGCTTGTCTGAAATAGCGTGAAGTATTGCGTGACACATTTAAAACCTTCGTAAATCGGAAGCAAAACATCGTTAAAACCTGAAACTTTTTGTGAAAGATTATAACACTTGTATCCACATACCATGTTAGAAACAGCTTTGTAGGACGTTTTCTTTAGATTTTTTAATTTTTATGACGTCATGTGAAAGCCAAGAATAGTTGTGCTTTCGACCATTTAAAGTAATTTATGGATATCGGTCACTCGTAATAAATCTTAACAAATTAACTTTTCGATAAGCCCCACGATTCTACTGCTCAATAACTGCATGGTATAAACAAATCAAAAGAGTTAATAAGATAGAGTGACAAGTCATGTATGAGTGGAAACCACAGGTTACCCAAGGGTAAGTTGGTCGTCCTCTAGACTGTTCACAGTCCCCTATTTTTCCGTGTGATCTGTCGAGATTGATCGCAAGTTCGAGTCAGCCGCCATTTTTGTTTCTTTCATGGCGAGTAAAAGCTGGGGAGAGTGCAAAAATCCCGCGGGGACGGGCTTTGGGGGTTGTTAGCAGTTTCTGTACTCTCCCCAGTTTTTATCGCGCCGTGACATTCAAGATGGCGGCTAAATGAAGGATCGAACTCGGCGTATGGGAAAATAGGGGACTTTCAACAGTCTAGTCGTCTAGTCTAGTCTCTCTTCCATTCCCTTTTCTTTATCTTTTATGTGAGCCAAGCATTTTCCAAAACTATTTTCAGTATGCCGATCAAGTACATTAAGTTATAATACACGATATGCCCTGAAAAAAAAATTTCCAAACCGCGCAGAAGAACGAATATTGGAAAACAGTCAATTCAATTTCTAGTTGTTGATCTCTGGAAAGATAAAAGATCTTCCAAATTTCTCCTTCTCTCGGTTACTAAAACAATACCTATTAAATAAGCAATTTGCAAATAGACTGCCTATAATTTACTCTTGCTTTAGAAGTGTCTGTTTTGTATGTGTGTTCTTTGCGTTTTTTTATTCATTCCAGTATTTTTTGGCTATATCATGCATGTATAGCATGCATGCATATCACTGTTTAAAAATTATCTTTCAATAGCTAGGAGCTATCACGAAAATGTTTGTTCATTTAGTTCCTAGACATCCCTTATAATAATATAATATACCATCTTTTTGTAACTTAATTTTGTCCTGCTTTTATTAGCTATCTAGAGACGTAAATTTCTCTGTTATGGATGTAAATAAAGGGTATTGTTGTTGTTGTTGTTGTTGTTGTTATTGTTGTTGTAATATTTAGGCTGATCAGAGTAACAAAACCTTTGCCGGAGCCCACTTGTATTGAAAATGGCAAATTTTTATCACCCATGAGTTTCAAAAAAAATTCTGGTAGAAATCCACAAAACTTGAGCTGTCGAGTTTCTACAAGTCCCTTGGTTCTTCACCTGTAGAGTACTTGATTCCAATAAAAATTTTCGTCTAAAATCTTTGAGACGGAGATGAAATCGTCTATAAGAGGATCTATATACGTTTCGTCGAAAAGATGAAGCTTCATTATTCTGTTCAAATTAATGTCAATATCTACAGAACAAATGGTTTCAACAAGCGTGAGAAAATCACGAAACCGTTTCTCTTTTAACACCGAAGTGTAAAAGTTCTCTTACCAGGCAGCCCAGCGAATCACAGCGCTCTGTCACTCTCAGGCGACAGGGCCTATTAATGAGGACGACTAGGCTGTTCACAGTCCCCTATTTTCCCGTCCACCGACGGAGTTCGATCCTTCATTTAGCCGCCGGTTTAGTCGCCGTCATGAACGTCACGGCGCGATAAAAACTGAGGAGAGTACAGAAACTCAGTGCTCAGTGGGCAACCCCCAGTGGGCAATCCCCAATGCCCGTTTCCGCGGGATTTTTGCACTCTCCCCAGCTTTTACTCGCCATGAAAAACAAAAATGGCGGCTGACTCGAACTTGCGATCAATCTCGATTGATCACACGGAAAAATAGGGGACTGTGAACAGTCTAGAGGACGACCAACTTACCCTTGGGTAACCTGTGGCTTCCACTCATACATGACGTGTCACTCTATCTTATTAACTCTCTTGATTTGTTTATACCATGCAGTTAATATTGAGCAGTAGAATCGTTGGGCTTAATATCGAAAAGTTAATTTATTATAAGATTTATTACGAGTGACCGATATCCATAAATTACTTTAAATGGTCATAAGCACAACTATTCCCGAAGAAATGATAAGACAGACGGTGAGTGATAACTATTTCTATCATCATCTAGCATGCTATATAGAATTAGAATTTCCTAATATATAACAGTGCAAAAGCGCCAAAACGAATCATGATTAATTAATAAATAAAATGCGACCGTATAGGAAGGATAAAAGCCGTTACTTTAACTTCCAATATGCAGGACTCAAATTATAGGATAAAAAAAAGTCACTAAAAAAAGGCAGTGAATGTTATTAAAAATGCGCATTGTACTGAAGTCGTAATTTACACTAATCCATGTCAAACTGAGAAATAAGATTGTTGCTTAAACTTGAACTGGTCGGTAGTGATAAAAAAAACTGATATAACATAAATGTTCCCTGTTCTATTAAAACATTCCGCTTTAAAAAGCAAAAAATATCCTTTAAACTTTGTGATTATATTTTTTACTACGCCAAAAAGTAAATTAATGCGACAATTTTAGAGTGGAAAATGACAAAGACGAAATTGTCACCTACAAGGAAGTTAAACTCAGTCTTTCAAGAAATTAATCAATCACTGTAACACTTAATTTATTTGAAAATCTTTAACTTTTCCTTTAATTTGCCAGTTCACACAGTCGTGATCGGACCACAGATATCCCAGGGATAGCTGATGGCAGACGTTACGATTTCTTCTCTGCTTTTTTCAGTTCTAGTCTTTATGATCAATTTAGTTTCCCTTAAGGAATACGAGCAGACTCTGATTTCAAATGATTACTTGTTAAGTCAATAATTGATCATTTACTCATTGATTACTCATTCACTGATTATCATTCATTATTCTTCAACTATAATAACACTGAGAGTTTTACGTTAGAAAGACTAGCAACTCCTATATCAGACGATTGTAGTGAATGGGGGACAAAGCAAAAGCAGATTTCTAAGGCGGAAGTTAAGCCAAAGAATACGGAAGTATTTTTTTGCGAAAAAGTACTAAATAAATATACAAAAAATTGTGGATGTGTTGAAGTGTTTACTTAGATCTCTCGTTTCTTACAATGCAATTTTCACAGCGCATCTACTTTTTGAGAACATGGAAAATTCATTTATTATATCTTTTGTAGCATTTTTTTATTTTCAGCAATGAAATTGTGATGTTAAAACCTGAAAACAATGTATGATCGGTTTACCGAATTCGATCAGAGTACAGACTTGCTGGTGCAGAGGAGTCAGTTAAAAATCAGTGAAGACTGCCTTTGTTAACTGCATGAACCGAATGAAATTTCCGACGGAAGACCTTTCACGCCATCACACCTCAGTCGTGCAACTGTTTCAGTGCTTAACACAAATATTTGATGTAACGAAAGATGATCAACAAACGTTCCGAAACGTTCGTTACGGTTTAATATGGTGATTTGTTTCGTTCAACTTCAACAGCAAATCGGTGATACACAGTGCAAATAACAAACGAAACAGCAAGTTTTGTTGTCCTGACATAGGCGTTATAGACGATGATCAAAAACGAAATTAAGGCACAATAATTTTATTCTCGGACTCGTGCCTTCCTTTTTTATGAACGTTACAGCATGAAATGCAAATCAGAGCACCCAACAAGGAACGGTTTAGGAAAAGGTTTTGGAATAGAGTTGTACTGTTTTTCCAGATCGTTTAAATCAGTGCATTAAAGTTAAAATACAGTTTGACCTTTTCGGTTCTCGTAGCTAAATATTTCAACAGCAGAAAATTTTAGGAAAGGAATCTTATCCCACGAATTTATTAGCTGTTTTCAGCAGTGTTTTCTTCTTTACGTAAATCCTATAGCTGATTTTATTTCGTGAGTTTTAGTCTAATTCATTGCGAATTTTCAGTAAGGAGACTGAGAGCTTCCGAACAGCTTTTCCACCGAAGATTCGTTGGGTGCACCTGACAAATTTTCAACTGTAGAATAGTCGCAAATAACGAATGATAACAACTAGCTAGTCTGAATACAGAGTAGACAAATATTATCTTTCTGTAAAATTCTAAGCAACCCGACATTATTTGAATGTAGTTCTAGGAAATTGGCTAGATTTTTGTGCCAATTTTCGATTATATTTTTCTTGATCGAAATCACCGGGTTCAATCACTTCGAATCAAGGAAAGTTTATCTCTTGCTGTGATCCGGTACTTCTGATTTTTACTAAATTCTCTAGTATCTTGTTGCAATTAACAAAAAAATTTTAGTTAGTCATCAGCGTGCGTATTCGAATAAAACTCACGAGAAGGTTAAAAAAAACCTTGATACAGCCACTTTGGCGGAAGAGAAGACTGAAGAAAGTAGACCGACTTATACTACAGGCAACAATTCAGTAATGTTCTGGACGGGTGACGTGACCTCACTCAAGACTCAACCACAACCCACACAAAAAAATCAAACCGTCGTCTTTCCCATCATGAAATTTGAATTCGAATATCATGCTTCGTAGACACAGAAAACTGTACATGTTATAGGACTGACACGCCGTTTTTGGCGAAAAATATTGTTGAATAAATTACTGGGCAAAACTTGAGTCGAAGCTATTACTTTACAAACTGTCGCTGTCCATCGGGTACTAATATTCTTAGCTGTTTTGTGAGTAGTGAAAAAAAGAGCAACTATGCGGTGAATAATGAACACGTAAGCAAGTATATAATGGGCCAAAACTGTAACACAAACATAACGATGAAATTCTTCGGGGGATCTTTTTCAAACCAAAGGACACGCGCGGCTGTACCAACATCTATTCCAGACATCGGAAAGAAATCCATTCCTGTGTCTTAACTGAATGAGATGTTAGTTTGATAGCTTATTTTTCGATAATAAATAAAATATGATTGTCGTTTTTTATTCGGTATATTGCAATTACAACGATGTTGCGTCTCATTTTATAACGCGAAAAATAAATGCTACTACGCCGAACGCCGAACATCGATTTGTACATCGGGGATGCATGTAGTAAAAATTAGCCGCAGTTACTAGACTAAACAATGACATAAAATCTTAGCATAAAGATTTCACTGCCGGTCGCATGGAACTACACTGCAAGAAGGTTGAAATTTCCTATTTTAAACAGAACTTTTCGCAGATGGGAGTTAACTTACATATATCTCATAAAGAAACTCGGACGATTATGGTCACAAATGATCGTTGCATTGCAAAATAGATTTTACATTTTTGCAAAAAAAAATCGAAATTTGTAACATTTCATGAAAATGTTCCGGCCACCTAGAAAGCTCTCCAATTTTCTTTTCAAACACTCAGCAGAATGGAATGTATGATCACGAATGGAGGAGGATTTAGCTCGCACCTTAAATAATGAATTTTTTCAAACCGCCGTTAAAACATTTCATATCGACTGTAAGGTGCATGATTAAGTAAATTAACCATCATACCATGACGTTTCTTCTTGTCTTGAGCCCTGGTAGGTGAAGATTGCAGAATTTACGACTGATCTAAGGATCCCCCAATGAAAACAAAAATTGAGCGGAACATGAAATTCAGTGATCAAGCTGTGGACAAGGAAAGAATAGGATTCGCTCTGACCACGAACGTCTAATGTTCGAAACGTCAGCTTATATACATAATTTTTAATCTCTTTTTACTTAATTTAATCAACTCGGCTGAGTTGATAAATCCAAATTTTCAATGTTTCACTTCCCCACCTTCGCATGCAGCACAACAGTTTCTTTAGAAACGAATCGCTTTAGGCCTTTTTTGCATTTTGCAAAATAGTTAAATAATGGCCCTGTCACACTATTGCGTATCGTACTAGCGTATGCCAGCGTATGAAAAATATCACTCATACGCTCGTATAAGCTGATATACGTACGTTAGGCATAGGTTGTATACGTTTCAAGCGCGGTCGCATACGGTGGCATACGCTGGCATACGGCGAGGCAGAAAATTTTTTTTTAAGCATGCTTAAAAATTTTGTGCGTATTCGGACGTATGGTTTATACGCTAAGCATACGCTAGGCATACGCTGAATACGCGAGAGTTACGCTAGAGGTACGTAACTCATAGGTCAAGTACGCTGGTCAAACGCTGCATTTTCAAGGGCATTTTGTGCGTATGAAAATTATTTTATGAGTTTTCATACGCAAGTCATACGTTTCTCTCATACGCAATATACTACAATATACGACTATACTAGGTAATACTCAGTTCTAACGGACGATTATGGTCACAAATGATCGTTGCGTTGTAAAATAGATCAGTTTACATTTTTGCAAAATACATTGGAAATTTTTAACATTTCATGAAAATATTCCCGCCGCCTAGGAAGCTCTCCAATTTTCCTTTCTAACACTCAGCAAAATGAATGTATGATCAAGAATGGAGAAGGGTTTAGCTCGCATCTTAAATAATGAATTTTTTAAAACCGCCGTAAAATTTAATCAACTCGGCTGCATGGGTAGATAAATCCAAATTTTCAATGTTTCGCACGATAGTTTCTTTAGAAACGAATCGCTTTATCCATTTTTGTGTATTTTGCAAAATAGTTAAACAAGGGTCATCCAAATAATTTGGTCGAGTGCCGACGGAATAGCTGCATGGAAACTTTAGGAGTGCTGCCTATTAAGAATGGCATTTTTCAGTTCTTAGTCCATCCATGTTAGAAAATAGGGAGAGCTTCAAGTCTAACAGCAGTAACAGAGAGCTTCGCGAATTAATAGGTTATTTCCTTGTGAGCTAGTCTATCCGTCTTCTTTGGCTTTACACCGACATTTGTGTTGAGCAATCCTCAGTCTCACTTAATTATTTTGCTGGCAGATGAAACGAGAACGTTTCTAGCTCAAGTTTTATAAATGCGGAGTGTCTATTTTTAGTGAAATGTCAACAAACAAGAGATATCATTGAAGAATCCCATATTAAATATTCTGCTTCGCGAAAAATGATTACTCGACGGGATTTTCACCTATTCTAAAAGTTTCTATTCTCAGAACAAATTCGCTCTTTCATTTGACTCAGTAAGAAGTACCAGATTATCCACTCACTACTATAAGGCAAGTGGCCGTGATTCTCGTGCAAGGATCATCATCTGAGTTTGGGACAATGATCTTCAACTTTAAAGACAGGCCATATGCAAAAACAGAGTAAAGAAAAAACTTAGTAGGCTCTCCACTGTCGCACAATTTTACGCGTGTATACAGACATAGAGACATATACAGTATACAGACATAGAGACATATACAGTATACAGACATAGATTTAAGTAAAGAAATCAGGGGAGAGAAACTTTATAGAGGGCCACAGGGTCATCAGTTGTGCTTTAACTGTTACGTGCTACCCTCTTAAAGTCATTAAAGTTAAAGTTAAAGTTAAAGTTAAAGAAAACAGGCTTGCGAAGTGTCAATAGTTGAATCAAAGCGAACTCATCTCCGATATTCAAGCCACACAGGTAACTTGCGAATTCTTAATTTTCGACAGCCCTTTTTAACTAGCGGGCGTAAATACTATAAAATTTTTAAAATAGATAGTTGCATTTTTTATCACTACTAAACAGTTATAGGTCTATTGTAGCTTTTATTTTATTTTATTTCATACCGTTATAATTAGTTAATCGCTGTACAATGAGCGAGTTTTATGCGAGGTCGGACCAACATTGACTATTGTACAGGTTGCCTTTTATTTAAATTACTTCCTACATTTCTGAAAAGAAAAAGGGTTGAGTTATGTTTAGTGATGTTTTCATGCTTTTCTTTTCATCTAACGAAAATTCGACAAACGGGATTCAATATTTTCATGCGCTTGTTTCTTCTTATGAAAATCCGACAAAATGCAAAGCAGCGACCACACCGTGTTTCACTGTTTATACTCTAACCTATAGTTTAATCTTTTTTCCGACGAGGTTCTGATCTGTGGAAACGAGTAATAACTGACGTTTAAAATTTTTAAAAAAGGAATAAAATTTTACAAGTAAGAACTTCCTTCTCTTAACAAATAAACTGTGATCGTGTTCTTTTCGCGTTTTTAATGAAACAGAACAAATTCCCGAAAAAATGCTAAATGACAAGCGTTTTCCTTCAATCAACCTTGACTATTACGACATCGGCTTTGTGCGTTAGGTATAAAAGAGGGTCGGTAGTGCATTAAGAACCATTAGTTTCACAAGATAGCCTCCGAGCGGATCAGTGACCCAGCAAGATGATTTCTTCTCGTATTGCACTTGTTTTTGCTCTGGCAATGTTGTCAGTTTTTGAAGGTAATATCATTCTTTATCTACATTCGAATCCGATATTCATGAACCTTACCTTATTTAAAGCGACAATTTTTATATCTTCCTACAGATGCCAATTCCGAAGAAGTCTTGACAGTGAAGATTTTTAACGCAAAATATCAGCCATCAGACAATCAGTTGATGGCGTTGTTGAAAAAGGTAGACCTTGAGAGTCATGGTTACAGAAAGGAAGTCACCACGAAGCTAATAAGCGATTCCGAGAGAGACAGACCAGCTTATCAAAAATCCTACCTCTACTACAAGATCTTGGACTGTTCACGGCTGCAGGAGATAAGTCAAGAATTGCAAACTTTGTTGCCAGGTAAATGTTTGATTATATTCGTTCTTGAGAAGTTGCGTTCATCGATTCTCGCTTTGGAAAGAAAGAAAGAAAGAAAGAAAGAAAGAACGAAGGAATGAAAGAAAGAAAGAAAGAAAGAAAGAAAGAAAGAAAGAAAGAAAGAAAGAAAGAAAGAAAGAAAGAAAGAAAGAAAGAAAGAAAGAAAGAAAGAAAGAAAGAAAGAAAGAAAGAAAGAACCAGAACGAACGAAAACAAAAAAAGCAAAATCAAAGAATAATTACCCAAAATGCCGGTTATATTCCTTGGGCTAATACAACTTCGAAAGGAGTATTTTCGATGGGCTAGCTGTGGGCTTATAAACGAGCGGGGGTCTAATATCCGGGGACGTTTGTTAGCGGAATAAAAAAAAAACGTTTCGGAATGAATTGATAAGAAATAAGCTGTGTCTAATTAAGATACGGCATTATCAAAATACGCTTTCCATGCCTAGTTCACATGGTCAGGATTCCCACTTCGATCGCGAGCTCATCGTCATCATCAATAACGTCATTGTAACTCTTATTCTCTTATTAATACTAAAGTAAAAAAATTGAAAAGAGCTTGTTACGTTTAGATGAGATAGCACTGTAACTAACGGCTGTATCGCTTTACACACCCTATACTTTCTATATCTTCATTTGAAGTTGAACAAGGAAAAGTAAAGGGGCCTTATACCCGAGTGGGGGAGAGGGGAAGAGAGGGGGGGGGGAGGGGGGCTTATAACCGGCATTTTACGGTATTATCTAATTAACGTATATTTTTTGAATTTTATGTAGGTGCCATTGGTGTGGAACTGGTTACGAAGTCCAATACAGAAATCAAAACCAAACATCTTACCAAGATGAGGCAGTGTAAGGCGGGACTGGAGGTTCATTTCAAGGAAGCTCAGGGCTGCCTTTCAAAGAACGACAAAAATCGTCGTCGTAAGCGTGCACCTTGCGGTATTTGCGGAGTCTGCCTTAGATATGACCTATCAGAGTGAAAGAAAGATCCACTCTGCTCGTCTTCAACAGCAGCAGATTAAAAGAGCTTTGTAAGGGATATAATATGAAGTAAAACTGTTGTCGTTGTTCCAGTAGGAATATCAAATTCTTCGGCGGATTTCAGTATAGTTGTAAACTGGCTGGGGTAAAACCTTTAATAAACGCTCATTAAAATATACCTGTTGTTGACAATTTTCTGTTGTTGTTTTTTTTTACTGGCGTCAAGTATCTCGTGGCTTTTCTTTTCTTTTTTGCCACTTTAGAAACTTCAGGAAGACTGACAAAAGTTTTCGGCACTAGTTGAGTTCTCACCCCCTCCCCCTCCACTCCTTCTCTCCCCTCCTTCGTAGCTTCAAGATTAGTTAAAACTATGCATACATACATACATACTTTATTACCTTTCCCCAAAGGGGCTTTTCAAAGATAATTAAAACTATGGAAAATAAAACTTGAAAGGTAAAAAGTACATCCAAAACTGTTATGGGACCATGACGTCAAATAATGACGTGAGAATATGTCATTAGTTCTCAACATCTTCGATTTATCGATTTCTCTAAAACCTCAGAAAACCATGACTTGAAAAGAATCATCACTTTAGTTATAGCGGAGCACTTGCCAGGCCGAAGGCCTGGCTGCGCAGCTCCATACTCATAGCGGAGCACTTGCCAGGCCGAAGGCCTGGCTGCGCAGCTCCATACTCATAGAACCTACGCCGTCATTTTTCATGGTCATGGCTAGCGGAATATTTCGCGGGCGCGTGTCCGTCCGTCTGCCCGCCCGCCGTGTTGGAACAACATCCGGGATCTTGAAAGCAAGGCTTTGTTTTTCGCGCGGCCACACAGCCGTGAGCTCGGCAAACACTTTAGTTGTTTTCTTGTGTCTAGCGGAGAATTAAACTCGTTATTTTCCTGCATTTTTTCGCGGTTTGCTACTCAAGACAGGGATACTAATTAAGGGATACTCAGAAGCCGCTTTAGTGGAAAAAGACGAGCTTTCAGGGATAAAATCTTGCTTCGAGGAACTTCATGTATTACGTTTTTATCAATGCGGGAGATGTTTGTTTCCTACGGATTTCAGAACCAGAAGCGGAGATTTGAATTTCCAAGCAAGCGAGGAACTTGAAGGTAAAACAGATTACAGTTTTCGATGAGAATTTATGTTGATATCAATCTGTGAGTGACTTTTTATTAGTGTTATTGTTAGTTTTCGAGAATTGATTTTAAAACGTGCTTAAATTCAGTTGTATCGATCTCTTGAATTTCATCGAAGAAAGCTTAAAATTAAATGGTACGCGTTTTGCTTTTAAACGTAAACTAATCGAGATTTGAATAAATTTTTTCGAAAGAAGATTGTGTTGTCCATTTTTATGTGTTTGTTCATTCATTAGATAGATTGAAAAGCGATTTTATGTAAACAAAACAAGACTTTGATTTTATAGTACAGTTCTATCTTCACTCGCATCGCCTTATGCAAATATGTCACGTTGTGTATTTTTGCAATTTTTGATTTTCAAATCAGTTTCTCGGGCAATTTTTGACAAACATAAACTGTATTTTATTCGGAAACTAGTGGTACTAGTTATTCTAGACAGAGAAAAGTTGTTTTTGTGAACTTTTGTACGGTCTATAAAAATGTAATGTACAGACGGTCGCGTAATACTGTTTTTGAGAATTGCTAAAATTGAAAATAGCCCGTTCGTCAATCTTAATTCTTGTGCTTCCAACCTTTCACCTTAGTTAAGTTTCACCTTAGTTAAGCTTGTTCAAAGTGCGACGCTGTTAGGCTTGGGCTATCTATATATATTACAGCATAATGAACAGCACCACGGAAGACTCCTATTGATTAGCTTTCATTTGATTGGTCAGATTAAGCCGCGGCTAAACGTTCTACTTCACATTATTGTGCAGCTTTTCGTTCCTTTAACTAATGTTAGTGTTAGACCGTTTTGCACCCCATATTAGATGATGTTTGACCAACAAGTCAGTACTCTTAGGGGTGAAAATGAGTTTGAGCCACACACACACAAAAGATGGTTCTGGTACTTTTAGAGGTTTCTTGGAAAATCTTTCGACGATCACCTCCCTCATTTTTATATGGGAGAAACCCCGTTGAACAAATGTTGTATCGTGAAGTTTTACTTAGCGTCCCTGTAAAGAATAACTTTATTATCAATTTATAAAAGACTTGGAAGCTTTCCGCCACTTTTAGTTATCATCTTACCCTTATTTTCCAATATTAATAGGTTTGGTGTTAGTTCGAGAAAAAGACATTATCATGATGTATTAGGTGTCTCCAATTAGTAGAGGGTTCCAAGCTGGGCTATATATGCTCCGTTTGCGTTAATAAAATTCTTATGATTATTAACAACCGTTTCAGTATCAGGTAACCCTTTTAGTAAAGTGATTTTGTATCATATCGATCGTGCATCCGGGTATCCCGTAGTAAGCTCTGGGTTCGACCACGGGCAAATTTGCTTGCTATTTGCAACTGAAATTCTACGTTTTCCTTATATAGGCGAAAGACAACTGTTGTCAAAAATAATTACATTTGCAAATCTCTTGCTCTGTTTTTTTTTTTTCTGAGTTAAAATTCTTTGTTCTTTGGCACTTCTTGACTGTATTTGCAGTAGTGTCTTATCTAATGAATGGAAAAAGGAAAAGAAAATCAACGCATTTATTCCCCGCAATTTCAACACAATTCTACCACGGCAAATTTATTATACCACATGTTTCTTACTGAAGATACTAAGTTTTTCGCAATAATCACAGGATTCCATTAAATTCCCACAAACCGGTGAAGTCAGAAATTTGAGTCCTTGAATATATCTCCAGTGTGTTTTTCTTTTATGTTGAGACTACTAATGCAGGTTCCTTCATTCAACTGCACTTTTATCAATCATCAAGTTTTTCAATTCGGACTAATTTTAAGTTATGAAAATTCTTTAAAATGTTCCTACTACTGGGAGTAAATGCACTGTCAGCATTTTATCCAGAAAAAAATCAGACTAAAACATGCAGTTATAAATATTTTCGTTCCAGTGTTACTAAATTGTCGAAGCTGGAATCGTCTGACTAGTCAAGTTTTGCTCAAGCATTTGGTAGTTTTAAACCAAACGTTAGATATTTCTTACCGCTTTATCGGCTACAGTTAGTAGCAGCCAACAGTCATGAACTGAGAATAATTTCAAGAATCTTAGCTCCAGGTGCAAGTAACGGAACCTTTCCCTGGTTAGCTAGAGAGATGCTGTCATGATCCATTCTCGGTGTCCACTTGTCATGACTTAATTGTCCGGTATCGATTGTACAACTCTTGGGCTTAGAAGTTCATTGTAGGCCTGAGACATTTCTATCGTTTAGCTTGCCACAAAATGCTATCAAACGGCTCATCCTCGGTGTAAAAACCTGCCAACTCACGATCGCGAGTGACGTAAAACAAAGAAAACAAAAGGTACTGAGACAATAGAGTGCAAGATAACAAAGGTAGAAAACAAAGAAAAAAAGTCACAGGTTTTTACACCGAGGTAAACCCTTCAAACTTACTTTAATTGGGGACCGACCACTATTTTTTTGACGGGGAGGAGAGGAATTTTGAAATAAATTGTTTGCAGAGGCTATAAACACTGAAATAAATTGTACGCAAGCAAAAAATAAAGAAAAAATTATTTGCTGAAAGTATGGCAGTTGGACGGAGACACAAAAAAAATTGTTTGCAGCAGGTGCCGCATATACAAAAAAATGTTTGCATGGGAAACTTTTCCAACTCCCCGTCAAAAAAAAAAAAAAATAATGGTCCGTCCCTTAGGCTTAATTCTAGCGATCAATGATGTTACAGCAGAGCAGAAAATAAATAAAGTTGCAGATACCATGCACCTCTTCAGAACCTCTAATTTCATTGGACCTTTTTATCACGCACATGTATTGTTTTCAGGGGCTAGGGTCCATTGTTCTGTTGTTTGTTCTAAAGTTTTTCTAAACTGACGCAGTCATCCTGGATAAACATGTTCTTTTATTATTATTATTATTATTATTATTATTATTATTATTATTATTATTATTATTATTATTATTATTATTATTGCTCTCTCAGCCAATCCTGTAAGGCGTTCCGAGACGTGCATACTGCCTCTACTTGTGAATAACAATCACATTAGAGAAATATGCACACTGACACGTGTTTTAAAGTGCCCCTGTCATCAAATGTTTGATTTCCAATTTTTTACATTTTCGTATACAATTAGACTTTCTTACTCATCTTGCCAAATTTCAATTCATTACGAACATTAGAAGTCATTTTATTTTAACATTTATTTCCGAGAATTTACGGCCGCCATTAATCAACCTTGTGGGAGAAAGTGACGTCAAAGACTCAAACATACCTCACGGGTTGAAATTATAATAACAATAAGTTTTGAAAATCACGCGAAAAGCAACAAAAACTTTGGACATGTTCTTCGTGCAATTTTCTATGCTTATTATTATTACTAGAAATACGTGTCTCGCAGAACCTCGCGAAGCTCGGGGGAGGATGTACTGCAAAATTTTAGCGATGTGGGCCTTTTTGAAGTTTGTGAGTGCTATCTCCCAAAATTAACCTGTTCCCGTTACATACTTCTGTAGCTGTTGTTCTATGTACTGTGTATCAAATAATTGCTAATTCAATTCACTATTCGCTTGAATGGTTGAGATTGCAGGAGTTAATAGGATACAGGTCATGAGAATTACGAAATTGATTACAAAAGTTAAACATGAATATTCAAGATGAAGCAACATATTCTTTGCAAATGTCATAAGCAATGTATGCGAGAAAATCAATAATGATCAATTTACAGCATGTACTAAGACAATATAGTTTCCAGTGTTTGAGTACTAATTTTTTATATTGAAAAATATCCTCTTATGATCTGCGTGTCAGTTGTTCAGCTACTTGAATTTTTTTTTTTTTTTTTTTTTTTTTGCAAAAGGTAGATTAAAGAATAATTTATGGAGGGTTGTATATAAGCTTAAGATTGCTTGCCTTTAAATGTAGGTTGTTTCAATTGAAGAGCATTAAAGAGCGGATTAAAGTGCGGTGATTTGAGCTAGATTTCTTAATCGTTCTTCTTCTTTGAGCCTTTCCTGTAATCAGTGTTTACTCTCGTTGCGTCTATAAACAGAATCATTTTGTCTAACACTTCCAGTCGGTGTCGCCTCTTCTAATCGGTTTCGTTCAGAATTCTAATGGAGGCATTTGGTCAGGCTGTTCGAAGTCTTTGTAATCGATGCTGTCGTTGTTTCTTCGTTGCTCGATCGCGTTGAATTTCAAGTCGCCGTTCTCGCTCCAGCGGAGTTTCGGTGATTAATCTTCTCGAGAAAGGATTTCAAGCCACTTGTTCAATCCAGCGTTGTTCTATTTGCTGTTCTTTCTCATTTGCATCAGAAATTGGTCGTGTTTCACCGAGAGCAGGGTGGGTTGGAAGCCTATCCCATGATGCAACGCAACGAGTTACCGGCGACATTTGAAGCGAATAAACAAACTTTTTGTAAAATCTCATATTTCGGTGATTTTGCCGGTAGTCTCATTTTATGGTTTTAATTATGGGAGACTTGGGAATCAGAGAAATAGTTCGTTGGTAACAGAAAAGAACTACAATGCAAGAATTTCATTTATATTTCTTAAGTTTAATCCTCGTTTCTCGTCCTTAGAAAATATCATTTTCCGCTCGCAGGAAAATGGCGATCATCCCCGAAAATACCATCCCCGAAAGTGCAGTTGTACCTCCTTCTTAATCGAAGCATCACTAGCATTTTAACATTAATAACGTATTCCTTAATATCATAACGACTTAAAACGTCAGATCCCTCCAGATCCCTCCAGGTTTTTCAAGCTAAATAAAACCATCAAAGTGTGGGTACTTTCAGTCAATGCTTTGAATTGACGGCGAGCTGATTTAGGAAATTCGCGCACGTTTGCAGAGTTGAATATGAAAATATGAGGAATAAAACGAATTTAGACCGAAGCAAGTTCAAGTAAATGAGTATAAAAAGGGTTACATTGTATTTCCAAAAGCCGTCTTGAACAAAGGTTATAGCGGAAAAAATCTTGGCAAATGCATCAGTGCTGAAAGCTCAAATCAGTACAAAACACGCAGCAAAATTAAATATATGCGCGCGCTATATCGCGCGTACAAGCTAGCTGTACGCGTCAGTTACAGTTTTTCCTGTCGTTGACATCAGAACTATTGTGTCTAGCTAAAACCGTGGATAAAACAAATAGGTATTAAGAGAAGAACTTTTTCCCCAAAAGTTTTCAGTTTTTTAGAGCACTTATTTGGTTAACACAGTGCAAGAGTGTCGTCATATGCGTGGATAAGCAGTTGGATGCTTACGCGTTCAAGCGCGCGCAAATTTCGTTTGTCGTGTCATCCTTCAAACAAATTTTCGAAAGCATGTATCTGTTCGTTGCAAGAGAAGTTTTCTTGACATTGCAAATCCTGACAAAAGAAGACCGACAGACAAGAGGCCTTGAAAAGGGTGTCTTGACAGCCACTGCTTGCCTCGGCGATCACTGGCAAATGCGAGGTCACGTGATGAGACATTATGGGATAGGCTTCCAACCCCCCCCCCCCCCCCCCCCCCCCCCGCCCGCCTTCTGCACCGAGAGTAAACACTTTTTCACGACGATGAGTAAACCGTCAGCCCGGCCGCCGCCATGAATAAACATGAAAGCGCGCCATTGTCAGCGGTCGCGATTTTTGTTGCTAGGCAACTGCACGACATCTTCAGTATATATATATATATATATATATATATATATATATATATATATATATATATATATATATACAGCTGTTTCGAGAAAGGTTGTCGGAAAAAAGCGTGAAAGTGCACGCGACAATCCAGAAAGGTATTGTGGGTCGTCATCCACGCTATATCCCAAAAACTCATTTATCCCAATGGCCCGCCATCTGAGATCGTCCCTGTACGGACGAGGCATCGCGGGTTTCGTGTATTTATTTGACTTATTAAAATTCATTGATCATATCTCTTATTATTTTTCGGGATTGTCGCGTGCACTTTTGCGCTTTTTTCCGACAATCTTTCTCGAAACAGCTTTATATAAACTTTTCGCTCGATTGCGCGCGGCTCAGCTCCCGAGACCCGAGCACCCGAGCGGCCTTCGGCCGCCAAATTTATTAACCTCGCTACGCTCGGGCCTTCGGCCCTCGCTTCGCGAGGAATAATTTCAACCCGTGAGGTATGTTTGAGTCTTTGACGTCACTTTCTCCCATTCGCAGCCAAGCCTTGGAACAAGGTTGATTAAGGTCGCGGGGGACAGGTTCCGCTCATCAGTATGCATTTATGCACGCGCACGAAGTGCGACGGCTGATACCGAAAATGCGCGTAATATTCGCGAACAGGCTCTGTGATGTTTCTGCATCAATAATTGAACGTGCAAAGCGCTGTCTGGAAAAATACACTATTTTTAACGCATTCTTCTTTCCGCATGAAGTGTTGACAATAGCCCGTGGATTAAAATTATCAAAATTACCATAGATTTATATTTTTTGCATTCGTGTTTGCTCGGGAAGCCTTCGGAAGCGTAAAAACAAGCAATTTTGTGTCCAAGAATTCATCGCGGATAGAGAATTTCATGAGTTGACACTGCAGGGAGGTAAACTAGGTGTATTGTAGATTGTCATATCTGACTCAAAATTTTTAATTAGGCTTTCAAAGGGAAGATATAAGGCTTCAAATTCTAACATAGACAAGCTAATAACTAAAAGCTAATAACTTAATAATAACTTAAATAACTAATAACTTAAAAGCTAACAACTTTTAATTAAAGTTGAAATCAAAAAATCCGAGTCAGATATGACACAATAGACGTTTTGACGGATCAGTGAGTGGGGAAATCAACTTGCTTTGTGTTCTTTTCGAGGAGCAAACTTGGACACAAAACCACGTTTTAAGAAAAGATAACTTTAGTGGCTTACAGCATTGCCGCAAAGCGCGATCCCTTCAATAAAAAACAATCCTTACGCACTTCCATTATTCGCCAATATCTCTGTTAAATTTTAGCGAAATCGGCTTTCAAACCTTCACGATATAACGTTCTTCAAAGTGACACCCCTGCTAAATTTTTGCCTTATGAATTTATTCATGGCCAGGTATCCCCCGCGACCTTAATGGCGGCCGTAAAATGACTTCTGATGTTCGTAATGGATTGAAATTTGGCAAGATGAGTAAGAAAGTCTATTAGTACACGAAAATGTAAAAAAATAAAAATCGAAAATTTGATCACAGGGGCACTTTAAATTTTCAGTGGCGGCAATACTTTTACAGTAAAGCCTGGTTCACACGTTCGACGCAAATGCAAACGCAAGTGCAAATGCAAACGCAAGGAATTGAAAAATTTTCATTTCCTTGCATTTGCATTTGCACTTGCGTTTGCGTTTCACACGTATGAACCGGGCTCAACGCAAATACAAGCGCAAACGCAAGGTGAAAAGCACTTGTTCGCTTGCGTTTGCGTTTGCTCTTGCATTTGCGTCGCACGTGTGAACAAGGCCTTAGAGTAAACACGAAATGGTCGAAATATCGTGGAACGATGCAACAACAACAACAAAAAAAAAACAGGAAATCGACTGTTACAGCTTTGCAACATGATGTAAAAAAGGACTGATTAAACAGTAGTGAAATTGTATTGTAATTATAATTTTTTTTCAGCTTTTCTTTGTTGTATCGTATAGGTAGTTTGCAACCATTCCCCGAGGATTTAAAAGACAAAAGCGCAGCGGCCATGCTGGTGGACGGAACAAAAGAAAGTAATAGATGCTAATGAGAGATATTTTGTTTCGTACACCAGCGTGAAGTCAGGTGAAAACGTCCTATTGTTTCATTTTTAGAGCTGATTAGATCCTTTACTACAAAATCCGGTGCTTCTATTTTGTTGCGGTGGTCGTTTCAGACACAGTTACTTGTTTTTCGGATAGAAACAGGCGGCGGTTTGAGGTCAGCGCACGCACGAACGGCGGGGCGTGATGTTTTTTCACCCTCCCGTCGCGCCCTATTGTTTCGCGCCTTTTTTTCAAACCACCTGAGAGAATGCGAAAACTGCACATATTTACACATAAATTAAGTGTACTGTACTCTGTAGAGAATACAGCTATGCTAATGAAATGTGCAGTTGTCTTATGGATTTGCAGGGAAAATGCAGACTAGCTTTGTTTTATGTTAACAGCTTGCACGAGGTAGAATCGTGCACCGGATCATTGCAGCAGAACTGGTTTCAGGTTATTCCATGCTGAAGTGTTCATTTTTACATTAAAGTACGGTGGATACTCCATGATGACAACTTTGCAAACGTTAACCAAGAAAAAGGGGGAAAAAAGACAACGAAAACAGAAGACAGAGGACTTGGGAAAAACATTTTATTTCTGTAATATGTAAGTTTTAATTACAGGTGGCAGGAAAAAATGGTGCCAAAGTTGTACTTCCGAATACTGAGGTAGATTCTAAACATTCTAAGTAGACACGTAGTCATCGTCATCATTAAACCTCCTAGTATAGTTTTAAATGTTTTAGGAGTACCTGATTAAAGATAAAGGATAATGATCATCATCATTGTCATTAGTCATCAACATCAGACATGTTAGAGGCCGACAATTCAATGAGTCACTCAGAACTCCAAAGTAAATACATGTTGCCAGCACCAAGCATGGGGAACCAGTCACTATTGGTTTTGGTTTCACCATTACATTGATTGGTTCAGAAAGTGGCGCCAGATCTTTGAGCAATCACATAAAGCAGAAATGTAGGCTGGCAAGGCAACTGTCACAAAAACTCTGTAACTAGTGACCATTCCACTCCACCAATGGTTGCGTGGTTTTCAGGTTCCTTAGCCTCCAGTTATGTTTTAATGTTCATCACGTAACCTCGTTCCCAGGGCTTTTCTCTAAAACAACTGACGTGTAAGTTGTCACGTGAACATTATGCCATTAAGTCACGTTGCTTAGCAACTTCTTTAGCACGACTGCTGGTTCAGGGTTACTGGCATCAGCTGGCCTCAGGTTGGTTACTGATAAGAGGACGTGTATTTCGTGTTTCATCGACCCTGTTCTTGTGAATTTGAAAAGCAGGTGTGATCCATTTACCACAGCTGCACTGCATTCCTGTAAAAAAAAAATCAACAGTTTGATGTTTTCCTCAACAAAGTCAACACATTTTGTCCTAAACTCAAATGCCTCTGAGTTTGGGCACTATGGTAAGAGCACAGTGGTATTTCCATTTCCATTTTTCCATTTTATTTATTTTGCCATTAACCACATTAAAAAAAAATATATGTATATATTAATAATAATAATAATAATAATAATAATAATAATAATAATAATAATAATAATAATAATAATAATAATAATAAGCAGTAGCAGACCGACATGCATGTAACCAGACCATGGACACCCAATTCCCACAACTGCACTGCCTTACAAGGCCAAAACAACTATCTACACTGTACATGTATGGCTGCTAACACCGGGGCTAACTATTTTCTCTCTTTAATTTTTTGGTGATCTCTGTGGAAACAAAGCATATGACTACAAGCATACAACTGTATTTATATACATGTATGCACATCAAGTCTGGTAAAGGCAATGAAAACTATTGTTTGTTTTAACCAATCTCGACAGATCTTCCGAGCAGCTGCTACACTACCGCTGGTAAAGCTTATGAAATAAAATAAAAACAAGCACAAGGTTACGTATAAACTCTTTAAAATGTAAGCAGGCACAAGCAACAGAATGATTATTTTCTGTTATCTCTTCTCACAATGGCATTTCTTGTTTTTGTGGTTTGTACAGTGTACAATCTTGAATCTTTAAGAATCATATTAAACGATAAATTCACAATAAGCTGCTATGAAAACTTCACACCTGCCCAGTTAAATGATCCTAGCCTTCCATTACACTTGGGACAAGGAAGCTATAAAACAAACAAACAAACATTGATAAGTATATAAACTAAAATTAAATGTACAAAATAAAACACTACAGTCTGTTTGTTACAATATGTACAACAGCAGATATTAAGTGTTATCCATGCAAGGATTTAAAAAAAATCAACAAAGGTTGTTGTTTTTTCTTGTTAAAAAAAAACAACATTTTTTCACTGCTAATTTACCGGTAAGCTCAAATTTAGGTTAGCCAGTTCTAGCCTTTGCAGCAGGTGCAAGAAAGGGGTGAAAGTTGGGTACAGTATGTAAGTGATAGAAAGAGAGAAAATGAGGGTTGATGTAGAGCAGGAGGAAACAGTGCTTAAGGGAGAGGAAAACATACATGGACAGTACAGGAACCTTTTTTCCCTCCCTTCAAACAAAAAGCTATTAATATTTTTCACTTTTTGCAACGGAATTGTTATCTCCCTCCCTTTTCTTGAGCCTGCTGCACAGACTAAACCCAATGAACAAATGAAAGACAAAAAAAATACTTTTTTATTATAGAAATAGAAATCTTTATAAAAAACAGGGGGTGGGGGAGAATTTACAAGGCATGATCCAAACATAACAAAGAGATGCACCTTTCCATCAATTAACCCTTCTAGTAATGGAAGCATCCAACTGACAGGTTCAATAAACAAAGATGTACACTGGGAGTTGCTGCTGTTGCTTGCTGCATAGGAATCTTGTTTATGTCGCTTGAATGACAATTGTCCACACCCTGGCTCATGTGCAATAAGGGAAGCACCAGTAAACAATGCCAACCTGTAAATGAATAAAATCTGCGTGATTTATCTTTATGCATGTGCATTTTCTTTTCCTTCCACCTAAAGATCTAGACTTGTAGGTAGGTTAGGAGAATGAACAATCTGATCATCAAGTGCAAAAAGTTCCTCAACCAAATTTATTGTTCCAAGACACCACAACAAGACACAAGACATCATACATACATGTACATGTAGACAAATCATACATTAATGTAAGTAGCATGGTTTTACAAGAATCATAGGCACAGGATGATGGGCAACAAGCTTCTTCTTTTTAAACAGTAACAAACTTACAATATGAAGAGCAAAAAAGTATATACTGTATATACATATACGTATAATATTACAAAAAAACTAATAAAAAATAATAGATTGAAGCAAGTTGGATGTCAGCAAAGACTTCAATTAATGGCAGTGACAAATTCACAAATCCTCTTTAATATGTTAATTATTCCAAACACATTCATGTACATTGTAGGCATGTTGAGACAGAGTGAATGAACGAATAATATTAATCCCATTCTTGTCCGAGCACTACTGAGGTTGATCCCCATATATGGATATGAATGCCTTGATCATTGTGCACTATAGTATGTGCACATGTAGCTATCAGTTGAGAAAAAATACTGATAATTTGCATGTGCTACTGTCTGAATGTACAATGTACATGTATTTATTTGTGAATATCAAGCAAAAAAAAATCTGATTGCCTTCATGTTGCAGTTTTTATTATTTGTTACCATATCAATGGCACATTGCACATTGCTGAAAAGTTAAAATACAACTGCAAACTGATTTGATTTGCTTTTTGTCCACCATTTAAAACATTGCACTCCATTGGCTAAACGTAAAAACAACAAAGTTATCAAAATAATATCAGCCTCCTCTGTAAACTATTTTTGGCAGTAGAGTTAAAAGAGGAAGAATGAGGACAATCAGTGCCAGGCTGCAAATACATGTAACAGCCTGTCATTGGACAAATATCTGGTAAATTTGGCATTTTGACTGATGACAGCTTAATCTGGCCTGACGGACAGTCCCTGGGTAGTTTTGCTAACAATTAAATTCAGACAGAATCTTTTCTCTCTGTGTATTATAAATTAACATAATTAGCAAATTTCCACCGGTTTTCCGTGGTGTGGACTCTTATTTACCAAAAAATTTGTTGCTGACTCCACAGCATTTTGACCATGTGATGACATAAATCATGGTAAATAAGAGTCCACATCACGGAAAACCGGTGGAAATCTGTTATTTACCACAGCATTTAGAAAAAAAGACAAAAAAAGAAAAAAATCGAAGTTTTCGTTAGAAAACATGATGCATTGCGTGATGTTAGCGTCAGCACCATTGTCTGCACTCTCATTTACCACCTCCATCGAGATTACCGGCAAGTGTGGTAAAAATATTGAAATTTTCCATAGTTAGCTTTAATCAACAGGCACTTTTTGATAAAGATAAACCATGCAGAACAAATTGTCCAACCGGACTAACTTCTCGTCAGGTCAATATTATCCCTGAACTATCAAAAGACTTGTTTAAAGAATAAAATTACTGTATTTGCAGGCTTGTAGTGGGTTTTAAAATTGACAAGGTACATGATTGAATATTTATTTAAGAGCTCTACCTGCATTTCCTACATTTATAATTCTTGTCACATGAGGAAGTACTGTCTTTGAGTTCTGTGATTAAGGAGGACAGCAGATCCTTGGTGGCATACTGTTGATCTGAATAACAAATGAAATACAATCACCATCATTAGTAATAATTGAAAGGGGACTTAATCATTATAATCTCATTACTATTAAAGAGTAGATACATACTAAGGTTGTCAGGGTTAATGCCTAGCATGAGGTTTCCAAGACAAGTGTATTTAACATTCATTTGGTTATGGAAGTTACAATGTAAATATAATAGTTATAACAAAAAATATTAGAAGCACACTAAAATGAGTTGGGCTTGTACATGTACTTTGCACTAAAAAACTATTGTTGGCTCAAAAATGTTAAATATCAATAATTAAGATAATTATCAGGATTTATAAACATGTGTGTGTGTGCAAATCATAGAAATTTTTACTGCCTCCTAACTTTCTAAAATTCCTAAGCTTTTTCTCGCAGTGCATACATTGTTCATTGTTCATTGTTTTGGTAGCAATGAATTATTACGTTTTACTCAAAAGATTACAAAAGATTCATGAAGATCAACCCACTCTGTATCTGATTGGCCAAGAGCTGTAGCCTGTACTGTTTATACACAGGGTTGGTTTTGTCGACTGTATTTCCCATGGCTTCATAGAGCTGAAGCTGTTCAATAAAACCAGCATTGGGACTAAAACAAAGTAACAATAACTATTACACACATTTCATTGTATAGTATATTATGAATGCTACTGTAACAGAAAGATCATAAAGATAGATACTGTAGATAGATGTGTTTATTAAAAAGACCTTAATTCACAGTACTACAACTGAATTGTAAAGGCATTCAAAACTGAATAAAAAGATAAAAGCTACAGCCTAATAACTAACTAAGAATTAACAATTAACAAATTAAATAATATAACAACTTATGAAGAAAAATGGGCTGCACAAGTGTTCACAAACATGTTCTTATAGCAGTTAGTTTGCATAGCCTGTGAACAGGCTCTCTGGTGGGAAAAGGGGCAAAAAAAAAAAACGGCGCACGGGGAGGGGGTGGGTAAAAGGAAAAGGGAGGGGGAGAGCCTGTCGACAAATTATTGAGGTCGCCATTCCGCCCCTTTGTAATTAACCTGTCAGTTATCTGTCAAAAAGATCATTATCAGTGGTTGGTTGCACTGGAATGTAAATAGTCGCACACGTGAAAATGACAAGTCGTGGGAACGAATAATCACGGCATGAGAAATTTAACGATCCTCACACTTTCAAAGCGATAACAAACTTTAGCCGATTAGTATTTATCTTGCAACAAAAGGGAGCCAGAGAAACCGCAATGTAAAAATTAAAAATTAATTAAAAAATATTGAAGAAACGTACGGATTTTTGACGAACGCAAAAAAAAGGAAATCACTTTATTGGGAAAGACTTCCCTAATGTCCAGTACGAAAAAAAAAGAAAGAGAGAGAGAGAGATAAAAAAGGTGTCTTGAGCATTGAACCCAGGGGGCACTAGACCATTACACCATCAAGGAACACATGCTCAAATTAAGACTAAATTTTATTGTTTTAAGGCAGATTTGCATCAAAATGCATGTCTCAATTGGAAAATCATTTTAGATTCGATTTTAATGTTGCATTAAAGACTCCAAATGCGAAACATCTTTAAGCTTATTGTTGTTTACATGTATATTCATTTACAACAAATTAGTTATTGTTATCGTTGGATTCACGTTATTCTTGTTACGAAAAGCATTCGTAACAAAGCATTACATCACTAAGTTTACAGCTGATGGAAGGAGCGAGTGAGTGAGTGAGATAGTGAGTGAATTAGCCACCATTACCGATAACCCATTCATTATGCTTGCGCGTATTCACGGCAGCGTTTTAGCCAGGCGGCCGTCCAGCTGTCCTATGGACAGCCATTTTTCGGCAACACAGGTTTCTGGACAGCTTGTTTGGGACTGCTCTTGCAAAAGTGTGCAATAAAATACAATGTTTACTGTAATTTATCTAACGTTATTTCACATCGGGAAACAATGAAAATATATCTAAAAACAATGCCAGAGGCTTCGCATGTGTGTGCATCCAATTGATCGAATCAAACGCATGCCATCATGGGCATGCTGCACGTATTAGCGCCCAGGCAACTCATCCATAACTTTGTTGCGTGTGTTACAGAGAGTGGCGTACATAAAGTGCCAACTTTGATCACTATATAAGACGTGTATGTGCATATACACATGTATCGTAGATGCAAATCGTAGAAGGTCAAAGTTTTCAACTGTCTTTTGTCTTCTGAGTATAAGTGGATAATCAAATAATCTTTTGAGCTATGAAATAAAGGTCACTTTTCGCTTGTTTTTGGTAGACCATAATGCAGTTCGATTTCGTGAACGTACTCTCCACAATTCCGATACATCAACGTGCAACATCTTCTTTTACACACCACATGGAGTATTCCCTTTTAAGATAATACTACTTGACATCTGCTGCAAGGAAAACCGGGGACTAACTACTGTAGCTGTTTTAAAATGATCTCTTTGCTTCCCAGAATCATGGAAAACACGTCTAAGAGGCCTTCAATTTTCAAAATTTCCTGGGGGTTAAAAACTGAGTGCATAACCACCTTAATTTGAGCATTGGCATTATTTTTCATTCACATATGTTTTTTTTTAGCCAAAAAAGCAGATGTTGCTAAAATATTGGTGCTTTAATGTTAGTTGAAGTAATAGAGACCCAGTGTTAGTGGGGAGGAGCATTGCATGACAACCCTAAAAAAAACTGTGTAGGAGACTAATGCTTAGATGTATGCTCAGTCTCCAGCCGTGGGGGTCTCGATGCGCCCGCGATTCTCCCCACCTCACAGCTGGGTGCACGGGTTTGGTTGCTTGTCCATGACGTCATTGAAACTAATGCAAATGGCGATTAAGTTGCGTGTTTATTTTTACTAAACACTATCCAACACTAGTAGTGGAAAAGCTTGGAAAATTAATGATTTACCCGAACCAGTCGGTAGAATGACAAATGCATCTCGTCCCAAAGTAAGCTCCTACACAGCAAGACTCTGTTTCTCCTTGAAATGATCAAACCCACTGTTAAAGCTTGCAGAGACCGCCATTTTTGTTTACTTACGCAAATAGCCGCTAATTTATACCCTGCAAATTTTGGCGGTTTCATTTCTGATTGGTCAAATTAAACAATAACCAAACCTGTGCGCTCAGCTGTGAGGTGGGGAGAATCATGGGTGCATCAAGACACCCATGGCTGGAGACTGACCCTAAAAAATGCTGTGTTCACACTAGGAGAACATATCTCAACAAAACACATTTCCCTTGAACATGTTTGCAATTTCATTGTTCGCATTAATTGTTAATTTCAAAACACGTTTCATGCCTGGTTCTATAATTTATGCTCTTTTAAGAGAAACAGGCGCAAGCTCACATGAAATCTTTATAATTACACATGAACTGAAAAAAACAGATCTTGAACTTGCTATTACAAGTTTTGTGGTTTAATCTCTGGCGCACTTCATAAGTTCTTCAGGAACAAAGAGTAATGCAATGTTTGACAACCACTTGGAGACGACATTATTTTCCGCTAACATGTCTCGTCTGGCTTCGATTGAAACTACCTCATGAAGTAGTTTCAATCATGCTCAGAATAAACATGCTTCGATCATGATTTGTGCAATGCTCCGCCTGATGTGAACAATTTTCACAGTGAATCATGTTTCATTTGTCCTCAGACTATACATGTTTTGCCCTAGTGTGAACACAGCAAAAGAAACAGCTAAACATTGTACATTTTAAGAAATTAATTTAAAGCAATCATCATTTACTTGGCTTTGGGATAAATGTTCTTTAAAAACTCCAATGCCTCATCTAATGACATCTTGCTTGTCTTCATAAGATGTGCTAATATAACAGCTGAGCTTCGGGACACACCTGATAGGCTGTAGATTAGACAAACAAAAATGTCAAAAATGGACTGTAGTTATCAAAAACAAAGCACTAGAAAACGAAGACTGAAGCACAAGGCACACTATAAAACTTGAATACGAAGCACCCTACAAGACTGCAAATTATTTTTACAGTCAGGGTCACCTAGGATGCTTTTTTTTAAGAGTTTGGGGTGCATTGTTTTCAAGTTTTTGGGTGCTTCATTAGAACAGTACATACAGTACATGTATATTCTAACAGTTTTTTCCCTTCCCTTTTTTGAGTCAGAGTACTTTGTAAAGTTTGGGGTGCTTCTTTACGAGTTTCTCAAAATTCTGGGTGTTTCATGCTTCACTCTTAATTTTTGTATGCTTTGTTTTTGATACTACCTGCATGCTACGATCGTACTTGTCTTTGTGGATATCTCATTTGCTAGCAGAGTAACTTTTTGTGGAAAAAAAGTTTTCTGGGAGTAGTTTTTTTAAAGGAACTATAATGATATTTTTGTGATTTGCAAAAAGTAGAACCTGCAAAAATTTCATGACATCAAGTTATCTCCAGAGACCAAGAGCCTTTTGTAAACAGTGGGTTAATTTGCTGATTCCAATATCAAAGTATTCCAGGTTCCAATATTCCGGATTTTAATTTTAACTCACTTCTGGTTTTTACCCGGGGTGGGGGGGGGGGGGGGGTCCTCAACAAAGTTTTGTACGGGGATGCTCCGTCCCGAGGTCCAAACCCTTACCCTTTCATATACCGTATTTGACAGGAAAGGTACCCCTTTCATATACAGTCGGACCTCTATTAAGCGGCCACCTATTAAGCGGCCACCCTCCATTAAGCGGCCACTTTCCAAAGTCCCGAATTATTTGTCAGTAAAGTGCTGTATTCGATACCTCTATTCAACGGCCACCTCTATTAAGCGGCCGCGGCCACCTTTTTGCTGTTGCAAGTTTAGTATTTACTGTATTTTTACCTCTATTAAGCGGCCAGCAAATCATCTTTTCAAGCGAAATGTGACAGATAATATGAAGGTGATAACTGATAACAATAAAAACTGCAATTTAATCTCCACTTGCCCAGTTTC